>NW_026845477.1:148520191-148565295 GCF_025583915.1 Anolis sagrei ordinatus | reverse complement strand
CCCATCTCAACAATATTATAGCTTATTTAAATTGGAGGTGGGTTTGCCTACAGAGTAAAAGGGCCATTAGCAGTGTTTTCTTATCATAATATCACACTTCTGCCATCTTGTGACACGATGGTGCATCAAAGGCAATAATACAGAAATAGAAACACACATGTCTAAAAATCACAGGACTTTGGTATGCCCCCTCCCAGACATGGGTAAACCAGGAGGTAACAGAGACACACAGGACTTCCAAAGGCCATGTGAAAGCTACAGACTATATAATTTCCACACCAGATTAAGATCAATTTCTGTCTGGCTATAAATATGGTTTGGGAATAGAAACAGGTTCAGGTGTATTGGTGAATGATGTACGACAGGAACAGTTTAAGTGAGAGTGTGTCCTCGCTGGCACTCGCAATGGCTTCCGACACCACAGGACACAGTACAATTCCAGTCCAGCTTTCCAGAATGGAAGTGGGTACCATGGTTTAGCAGTGGCTGCAGTTATCTCTGGGAAGATGGTCCTTGTAGGGTGCCTATGTGGTGTCATCTCCTCTCCAATGCTGTGTAATTCCAATGCTATGGACAACTGCATGGTCTATGAGAGAGTCAATTCACTCCACCTCAGTGTCAACCCCATGCACCAAAATGTGTTTTTTCCTCGTTGGGGTCCTTCTCAAAAATGACAACATGACATGATGTCACTGTTTTGAGATAGTGTTTGAAAACAAATGAAGTATTTGTGGGTGGAGTATTTGCATGCATTGAAAAGGCATTTTACATGGTTTGGGGCTAAAATCCCGCCAAACATGCATACACCTCTTCTCCTCCTCCTCTCTTAATATACAGTGAAACACTGAATTCTGATTTTTAACTTTGCTTCCTTATTGAAACAATTATACAGGCTACCAATTTCTAGGTACAACTCAAAATGCTGGTGTTGACCTGGGAGTTCTTCGTTATTTAAGACCATGATCCTGGCAGGACTACTTCCTCTCATGTTAACCTGTCCACCTACTTGAGACTGTTAGAAGCCCTCTTGCACATCCTAATAATCTCAGAAGGATGCCTAATTTGAGCCTTTATGCTAATTGTGCTCAGGCTCTGAGATGCTTTCCTAGAGATGACACATCTCAACCTCCAACAGCCTTCTGTAAGGTGGTGCTGTAAAAAAAAAGCTTTCAGACAATGAACCGTTGCTCGTTTGAAAGGATTTCATTATTTCTACTGGTTGTGTTTACACTCTGCTATGACTTCTTTTAAAGTGTTTTATGACTGTTGCCAAACTGTTTTTTAAAAACTGGTTCGAGTTTTGCTTTATGTCATCTGTGCTGGGTGTGTAGAAAAAAGAGAAGGTATACATGTTTTGGGTAAATATTCCATGCTCATGAAATTACCAAATTCTAGATCAAGTCACTAGCACAAGGAGCATCTCTTTTGCTCTCATTCTACGTATTCTATGGAGATGTTGGGCAGAACAAAATAACCTTTTGAAATACCGTATGATATGGTGGAAAAGATGCTGAGAGGCAACTAAACAATTGCAGACTTGAGGATAATTGGCCACGGTGGTCCACGCTCTGGTTACATCCCGGACAGACTACTGCAACGCTCTCTACGTGGGGCTGCCTTTGAAAACTTCTCAGAAGCTCCAATTAGTCCAGCCGTCGACAGCCAGGTTGTTAAATGGAGCTGCGTACAGGGAGCGTACCACTCCTCTGTTGCGCCAGCTCCACTGGCTGCCGATTAGCTTCCGGGCACAATTCAAAGTGCTGGTTTTAACCTTTAAAGTCCTGAACGGTTCTGGCCCAGATTACCTGTCCGAACGTATCTCCTGCTATGAACCATCACGAAGCTTAAGATCATCAGGAGAGGCCCTGCTCTCGATCCCACCACTCTCGCAAACGCGGTTGGTGGGGATGAGAGACAGGGCCTTCTTGGCAGTGGCCCCCCATCTGTGGAACTCTCCCTAAGGACATCAGGTTGGCCACCTCCCTCCTGTCCTTTAGAAGACAACTGAAGACCTGGCTCTGGGGCCAGGCATTCGATTAGAGGCCAGCAGCAATAGGAAAAGGAAATTTGGATTTTGCGACATGGATTCTCCCGGCTCGGCTTGGTTTTACTGGCACATTAATCTATTAATTTATTAGGTTCTTGTTGATGATGTTATACAATGTTTTAAATGATTTTATTGTGAATTGTAATTTTTATGGTATTTATGCTGTTAGCATCCTCTGATGCTCATGTGAGGCCGCGCTGAGTCCCCCTTGTGGGGAGAAGGGCGGGATATAAATATATGAAACAAATAATAAATAAATAAATTTGCCATTCTTATGACTGTACATTCCTGCGTCCTTTATTTTCTTTCATCCCCATGCTCCCCTTCTCTAGAGCCATCTTTTCTTCTAAAATCCCATTCTGTTCCTTGAAGAGGTTTTTGACAGAGTATAAGTGACTAGATAGTATTTATTTATTTACAATATTTATATGCCGCCCTTCTCAGAAGCTCATGTGAGGCCGCGCTGAGTCCCCCTTGTGGGGAGAAGGGCGGGATATAAATATATGAAACAAATAATAAATAAATAAATAATTGGGGTCTGAAATAGTTTTTCAATTTGGTGGAGATACTATTTTGGGGAAGGACACACAGTATTAAGAAAGAGTGAGCAGGAATGGGGAACCTTCACATACAGAGCAGAAGTGGGATGTCTCCAACAGCCTTGGAGTGCAATCTTCATAATCTGTTACCATTGGATATGCTGTTCGAGATTTCTGAGAGTTGGAAGACCAATAACTTTTGGAGTGTCAATGCTTCTGTACACAAGAGGGTTTTTTCCTTCCAAAAATGGTCTGATATATACAAAAGGGTCACTTGATTTCACTGGTGGTATGGAGGTCAGAACAGATCAGTCCCATATTGGGCATTGAGAGCTTGGGGAAGGGAGTTTTGTGTGTATAGTTTTTGCAACTCTTTAAGCACACACAGATCCAGCACCTAAGAACCCCGGCTTTCAAGTTTCTAGTCTTTCCAATTGCTAAGATTTGTGAGCACATCCTAAAACTGGGAAGTAGAACTTCTACTGGTCAAAAGGTAGGAACAAAGATTTGAAGTCCTTGGATCATTCCTTGCTCCTTACCAACATAAGTGCATATTCAAATAGCCCTGGTCTAAATCAAACAGGCCACTTAGGGGGCGATGTGAAAAGAACCCAGAAGTGTTCCTTTACCTGGAAACACTGCTGCAGCTGTGCCATCTGAGCCCTGCTCTCTTCAATCTCTCTCTTTAGCTTTATTATTTCTTTGTCATGGTCTGTTCCGCTGATGACAGGGTCTTGCCCCTCGCCCTTTGAAAATCGGGAGCCATCAGTCATCACAGCTGTGGAAGGAAAGATACAAGAGGCCCCTCAGTGCAGAGCCTCCAACATTGCATTTCTAAGAGGCCATGCATGGAATCTGCCTTTGCAAAATACAGTCATTTCTCCAAGGACACCCTATCACAGGGTTTTCTTGGCCAGAGTCATTCAAAGCAGATTTGCTTTTGCTTTCCCCTGAGACAGAGAGAGGGTGATTTTCCATGGCTGAGCAGGAATTTGAATGCTAGTCTCTAAATCCCTGCTCCACCATGAAAACCAATTGGGTGACCTTGGGCAAGTCACACTCTCTTAGCTTCAAAAAAGTTTCACCTTAGGGCTCAATGGTTCTCAACCTGGGGGTCGGGACCCCCAGAGGGGTCGTGAGGGGATATCAGAGTGGTCACCAAAGACCATAGTATTTTCTGTTAGTCATGAGGGTTCTGTGTGGGAGGTTTGTCCCAATTCTATCGTTGGTGATGTTCAGAATGCTCTTTGGTTTAAGTGAATTATAAATCCCTGCAACTACAACTCCCTAATATCAAGGTCTACTTTTCCCAAACTCCACCAGTGTTCACATATGGGCATATTGAGCATCTGTGCCAAATTTGGTCCAGATCCATCATTGTTTGTGTTCTCTGGATGTAGGTGAACTACAACTCCCAAACTCAAGGTCTATACCCACCAAATCTTTCCAGTATTTTCTGTTGGTCATGGGAGTTCTGTGTGCCAAGTTCAGTTCAATCATTGGTGGAGTTCAGAATGCTCTTTGATTGTAGGTGAACTATCAATCCCAGCGACTACAACTCTCAAATGACAAAAACAATCAATCCCCCCTAAACCCACCAGTATTCTAATGTGGGATTATCAGGTATTTGTGCCAAATTTGGTCCAGAGAATGAAAATACATCCTGCATATCAGATATTTACATTATGATTCATAACAGTAGCAGCATTACAGTTGCGAATTAGCAACAAAAATAATTTTATGGTTGGGGGTCACCACAACATGAGGAACTGTATTAAGGGATCGCTGCATTAGGAAGGTTGAGAAACACTGCCTTAGGGTCAACCATGTCAGAAATGGCTTGAGGCCATACAAAAAGTACACTAGAATCACAGTCCATACCCTAATCACCATACCATGCTGTCAAAAAATCACTATTCAAAACAGAAGATGCGATAAAAAAAAATCAAACTTTAGTTAAGTTTAAAACCCTGCTTCCTTTATGCTTGATTTAGCTACTATTCTTACCTTTTATTCCCTGTTTATAAAATGGGATCAACATATTTAAAGTCACTTGTTGATTTACAGCAGTGGTTTCCCCACCTTTTTTTGACCAGGGACCACTCTCCAACATTAGTACCAAAAGGTTTATGAATCGGTTTTTAGTCAACCTTAGATTCGGTTTGGTTATTTGGGGTGCTGATTCAGAAAATTGCATTGGATAGACCACATCAGCTCTAGTTTCTCATACAGAACATATGGCATCCAGTAGTTGCCATCTGTGTGCCCACAGAAAACCATATTTAATAAGTCTCAGCACTATAAGACAGTTTCGTGAGACGAGTCACTCTCATTGCAACAGTGTAGTAACAGTGGAACACAGACTATATTTTAGTTCTTGCAGACCACTGGTGGTCCACAGGCTACAGGTTGGGAACCACTGATTTACAGTGACCCCATAAATACTCAAGGCAATGAAAATGCAAGAGGGGATTTGACACTGCTTTTCTCTGAATACAACCTATAGCAACTGAGACTCTTTGTTGGTTTGCTTACAAGTACTAATCAGGCCTGACCTTGCTTAACTTTTGAGATCAGAGTATATCAGACAGATTATATGCCTCCATGCTGCTTACAAGGTTGTTTGCAAGTGCTATGAACTAGCATGCATATTTTGAACCCATACACTTCGTCAAAATGCAATTTTAATGACTGTATTTACACAACTTCACAAGGTAGTATTCAGTGGTTTAAGGTGATTTGAGACAATAGAGCACTTTCACCTGTTGACTTTGTAACCTACCACACCTTCAACATCAACATAGGATGCCTGGCTGTTTTTGATGTGTTACCATCCTTCTGGGAGGCTTCTCTCTTGTCCCCGCATGAGGAACTGGAGCTGACAGAGGGAGCTCATCCGCGCTTTCCCTGGATTCGAACCTGCGACCTGTCTGTCTTCAGTCCTGCTGGCACAGGGGTTTAACCCACTGTGCCACCGGAGGCTCTTTTGCCTTTGGCCTTGCCCACAACTAGAATGTAGCCCCTTGTGTTCTGTAACTGAATTAGACCACCAAGCTGAACGGTCTCTTCCCACTATTAAAAGGGAAAAGCGCACACATCCCTAAAAATCTCCAAACCATACCTTGGTAACCAAGGGTCTTCAGGTGATTTCTGAGGCTGCACCACTGTTCTTGGAAGACCTCGTATGGAGAGCTTTGCTCCATGCCCTTGGGAAAAGAAGACAGCAGCTGAATATTCCCAAAGTCAAAGGAAGACAAGGCAAGAGATGCAATTGTTGTCACTGCTGCTATAGTTGTCACTCCAAGGCCTCACCTGGGCTTGGCTCACATCCTTGCTCAACAGCTGCTCCATATCCTGGCCCACTTCTTTCAACAGCTGCTTCAGCTTGGCATTCTCTAAAGCCAAGGTCTGCTCCCGCCGTTCCTGCTTGGCCAACTGAGTCCGGAAGAGCTCTTCCTCCTTTCTACAAAGCAGAGACACAAAGAAATACGAGGGGTATTTTTTAAGGAAGGTCCATTTTGTTGTAGACACTAGTAGTTCGCGCACATACCGCAACGAGCGCGTGTGTCGTGTACCGGCATGCCTCGGGAACAACTGTGCTTAGTTTCTGCTCTGTAGCTAACCTGTACGGTTCTGTTCTGTGCTTTAAAAATGTTTAAGACTATCAACTCACCCTCCGCATGTGAGGTTCGCTCAGTGATACGGTTTTTGTCAGCAAGGAACCTGCCTGCTGCAGAAATTCATCGACAGATTTGTGAAGTGTACGGTGATACTGTTATGAGTGAAAGCAAAGTGCGTAAGTGGGTACGACAATTCAAAGATGGCCGTGACAACGTCCATGATGAGGACCGCTCCGGTCGCCCTTCTTTGATTACAGACGATTTGGTGGCTTTTGGTGGCGGTAAGTTTTTATGAAGAGGGTATTTTAAAATTGGTTCAGAGGTATGATAAGTGTTTGAACAAACTTGGCAACTATGTCAAAAAATAGAGTGAAGTATGTACTTTCTGAAAATAAATTTACTTTTTTGAAATAAACTTTCATTGTGTACTTATGTTCAAACGGACCTTACTTAAAAAATACCCCTCGTAACTTCCTGGGGCACCATTTTTCTTGGAAAGGGAGGTTTAAATTTGAGTATAGTCCGCTAATAGCTAAAACATATTCCATTTCTACACCACAATAGGACAAAGCTTAACGAAGTTATTTATTTATTTATTTATTTGCTGTATATGTATACCACATTTCTCAGCCTATCGGCGACTCAAGGCGGTTTCCAACAAAACAGTATACATAATATCATAGTACAGATTAAAACATTAAAACAGTATAAAACACAACAAAGGCAATAAAACACAACAACATTAGCACCTCATTATCAAGCATTGTCCAGTTCCATCGTCAAGTCGTTAGATTTTCTATATCAGTTACTCTGCATTTGTAAACACTTGTAACCATGTTTTAACTTGCCTCCGAAACGTTAAGAGAGAGGGAGCAGATTTAATCTCCCTAGGGAGGGCGTTCCATAGCCGAGAGGCCACCGCTGAGAAGGCCCTGTCTCTCATCCCCGCCAGACGTACTTGTGACGAAGGCGAGACCGAGAGCAGGGCCTCCTCGGATGATCTCAAGGTCCTTGATGGTTCATAAGGAGAAATGCATTTGGACACGTAAGTTGGTCCAGAACCATTTAGGGCTTTATAGGCCAAAGCCAGCACTTTGAATTGGGCCCAGTAGCAAACCGGCAGCCAGTGGAGCCGGCGCAGCAGAGGAGTTATATGCTCCCGGGGCATCGCTCCTGTTAACAACCTAGGTGCCGTTCGTTGGACTAGTTGAAGCTTCTGGACCGTCTTCAAAGGCAACCCCATGTAGAGCGCGTTGCAGTAGTCTATACGGGATGTAACCAGAGTGTGGACTACCATGGCCAAGCCAGACTTCCCAAGTTATCCTTTCACACATACCTCCCAGAATTACACAGTGGCTGTAGTCCAAAATAGTAAATTTTCCCGCCTCCGGCTTGTCAAATATTTCTTAGCCAGTTATGCACAGTTTTGCCCTCTCACCTTCTCTGTCCTCCTACTCACTCAGCTAGTTCTTATTCTGTTCTATGCTCTATTACCACCTTGAGTCCCCTCCGAGGTCGAGAAAGGCGGGATAGAAATGAAGTAAGCAAATAAATAAATATTACGGATTGACTATTCCTTATTCAAAAGGTGTGGGATCAGAAATGCTTTGAATTTCAGATTCCCCCCCCCCCCTCCAGACTGTGGAAGACTGTATTTGCACACACATGTATAAAGAGTTATCCTGGAGATGGAACCTGTCAAAACACAAAATTCATTTGTGTTTCACAGACACCTTACATACATCACCTGAAAGTAATTTTATGCAATATTTTCAACTGGTTTCTGCATTAAACAAAGTCTGTGTACATTGAACCATCCGAAAGCAAAGGTGTCACTATCTCAGCCACCCATGTGGATAATTTTGGAGGATTCTGGAATTCTGGATAAGGGATACTCAACCTGTATTATAAATTCCTCTAAATCAGTGGTTCTCAACTTGTGGGTCCCCAGGTGTTTTGGCTTACAACTCCCAGAAATCCCAGCTAGTTTGCCAGCTGTTAGTTTGCCCTAACCCTAACCATTGTTCTAGAGCAGTGGTTCTCAACCTTCCTAATGCCGTGACCCCTTAATATAGTCCCTCATGTTGTGGTGACCCCCAACCATAACATTGTTTTCTTTGCTACTTCATAACAGTCATTTTACTACTGTTACAAATCATAATGTAAATATCCGATATGCAGGATGTATTTTCATTCACTGGAACAAATTTGGCACAAATACGCAATACACCCAAATATGAATACTGGTGAGGTTGAGTTTGTCATTTGGAAGTTGTAGTTGCTGGGATGTAAAGTTTTCCTATAATCAAAGGGCATTCTGAACTCCACCAGTGATGGAATTGAATCAAATTGGGCACACAGAACTCCCATGCTAACAGAAAACACTGGAAGGGTTCGGTGGACATTGACCTTGAGTTTGGGAGCTGTAGTTCACCTATATTCAGAAAGCACTGTGGACTCACACAATGATGGATCTGGACCAAACTTGGCACAAATACTCAATATGCTCAAGTGTGAACACTGGTGGAGTCTGGGGAAAATAGACCTTGACAAATGGGAGTTTTAGTTGTTGTGATTTATAATTCACTACAATCAAAGAACATTCTGAACTCCACCAATGATAGAATTGGGTCAAAATACCCACATGGAATCCTCATGACCAACAGAAAATACTGTGTTTTCTGATTATCTTTGGAAACCTCTTTGACACCCCCTCGTGACCCCCTCAGGGGTCCCGACCCCCAGGTTGAGGTACACTGTTCTAGAGAATTACATTTTTGCCAAGCACATTATCTTAATGTGTCTGATTTAAATCAAATGCAGACTATAGGTTCCTAAGGGCACATTCTAATCTCAACTTTAAGACTGAACGCACAGAACCCCTTCAGTGTTTCCTGCCTTTCCAAGGTCGAGTCTGCATGGAGGTTTGGAACAGATTAAGCATCCACGTGCATCAGAGTTGTCAAAGTGACATCTGCTCCCTTTGGTGCCACAAGAAATAGGAAAGGCCTTGTAGGACTGCAACATATATTCTAACACTCAAGACTCTAAAATAGAAGAAAGGGGGTATAGGTTCGCATTTTCCTCTTTGTTGACAGCAGAAATTATTTATCTGTCACTTGGGAAAGTGTTAAGAAAGCACAGAGCGCCATATGAAAGCACCTTGTACACAGAAAGTGCCAGGTTTGATCGCTGGCATTTTTGGGTCTTCAGTCTTGCAAATGTTGTCCAGTGCCATCCTCATCCAGGTCCACCCCCTTGCTAATGGATGGCGATCAGCCAATGCAAATTCCTTACCTCCCAAGAGATTTTCCAGTTTTCCATGTTGTCCTCTTCCCATCAGGCCGGGGGAGGACATTGAGGATATCAATTGCTGGAGACAACAAGGAAGAAGGTTGAGTAGGCAATCCTCTCATTTTTCCCATCACACCCCTAAATCTAGACGCTCCAAATTAGAATCACAGACTCATAGAATAATAGAGGTGGAATAGACCACATGGACTATCTAGTCCAGGGGTCCTCAAACTAAGGCTGGGGGGCTGGACTCGGCCCTCCAAGGTCATTTCCCCAGCCCTCGCTCAGGGTCAACCTAAGTCTGGAATGACTTGAAAGCTCACAACAACAACGACATCATCCTTGTGGGAGAATTCTCTCATGTCCCCACATGTGGAGCTGGAGCTGACAGAGGGAGCTCATCCACACTCTCCCCAGATTCAAACCCCTGATCTGTTGGTCTTCAGTCCTGCCAGCACAAGGGTTTAACCCAGGGATCCTCAAACTAAGGCCCAGGGTCTGGACATGGTCCTCGAAGGTCGTTGACCCGGCCCTCGCTCAGGGTCAACCTAAGTCTGAAATGACTTGAAATCATACAACAACAACAACAACAACAACAACAACAACAATCCTATCTCATCAGCCAAAAGCAGGCCCACACTTCCCATTGAAATAGTAATAACTTTATATTTGTTAAAATTGTTCTCCATTGTAATTATTGTATTGTTTTTAAATGTTTTTTGCACTACAAATAAGATATGTGCAGTGTGCATGGGAATTCATTCTTTTTTTAAAAAAATTATGACCTGGCCCCCTCACAGTTTGAGGGACTGTGACCTGGCCCTCTGTTTAAAAAGTTTGAGGACCTAACCTGTGCCATGCAAGAAAAATACAATCAAAGCACCCCTGATAGATGGCCATCCAGCCTCTGTTTAAAAGTTTCCAGGGAAGGAGCTTCCTCCATCCTCCGAGGCAGAGAGTTCCACTGCTGAACAGCACTTACAGTCAGGAAGTTCTTCCTCATGTTCAGATGGAATCTCCTTTCCTGGAATTTGGGATTTACGTTGTGCTGCGATTAGTTTTTAGAACAACCACACTCGGATCTCCTGAGACACACATTCACACACACCCCTCCATCGCCACTTTGACACACTGATTAGTACACCACTCATTTACTTCCTCTCTTGTCCCTCCTCTCCGTCAGCAGCTGGTTCATTTTTTCTTTCAGCCGGAACAGCTCTTGCTCTTTCCTCTTCATTTCATGAAGGTGCTGGTGCTTTTGGTTTGCGAGGGAATTCTGGAGCTTGGTGATCTGTTGGAACAAACAAATTATGCATTGGAACCTGGATACTTTCCAGAATTCGAAATCCAGCTCACTGTTGGCATCAGGAAACATCATGAAATAATACAAGGTTTTCCTGAATGGGTTACAATACAGTATTCTAGTGCTGGTGCTATTCGTTTCAATTAGATTTGCCTCGTGGGGCTGGGAGGTGGGGGTGTTACAAACCCATTGGGTTAAATCCAGAGGTGGGAAAACTAATGTTTATGGGACATAGCTCCTAGAATTGCCCATACTGTGTGGAGGATGTGTTCCTAAAAAGTCTTTTTTCCAAAATTATTGGCTGAAATCCATATTAATCAGCAGGGGGAGTGGAGCCCCCGGTGGTGCAGTGGGTTAAACCCCGTGCCAGCAGGACTGAAGACCGACAGGTTGCAGGTTCGAATCCAGGGAGAAGCGGATGAGCTCCCTCTATCAGCTCCAGCTCCTCATGCGGGGACATGAGAGAAGCCTCGCACAAGGATCCGGGTGTCCCCTGGGCAACATCCTTGCAGACGGCCAATTCTCTCACACCAGAAGTGACTTGAAGTTTCTCAAGTCGCTCCTGACACAACAAAAAACCCCCAAAACAAAAAAGGGGGAGTGGGCATGCCAAATGAATCTTCCATCTCTAGACATGTACCAGCCACATTCTCACCTCATTCTTTTCTTCCTTCAACAGGCCACACAGCTGCTCATTCTTGGTCTGAAGTTGCTGCTCCTTGTTCTTTATGGCAGAAATTTCTTTTTCGCAACCTTCCACCTGGTCCTGCAGATATTAGGGGAAGAAAATAGGATGAGAATTAAGCTAAAGAAAGATGAGAATTAAGCTAAAGAATTTCTACCAATCACCCAAACTAGCTAAAACACCCCGTTCATTATAACCAGAGCTTTTGGATTATCAAACCCAGATCTCCTAGCTATCATATTGACCTAATAATCCACAGGTTTGATCTATTTACAGATAAACAAGTAGATTGAGGTGTGGAACTCGTTTGGCCAAAAACTTTCATCAGCTCCACCCAGGACCCAGTAAAGAATTGAGAGAACTGTAGTCCAATGCTTTTGAAGGGTCAAAGCTTCCCCTGTTGCTACTTGATGTCTGTCCTTCAACTAAGGGACCTTCCACACAGCCATATAACTCAGAATATCAGGGCAGATAATCCACACAGCCATATAACCCAGAATATCAGGGCAGATAATCCACAATATTGGAGCCCCCATGGCGCAGTGGATTAAACCCCTGTGCCGACAGGACTGAAGACCGACAGGTTGCAGGTTCGAATCTGGGGAGAGGTGGATGAGCTCCCTCTATCAACTCCAGCTCTTCATGCGGGGACATGAGAGAAGCCTCCCACAAGGATGATAAAACATCAAATCATCCGGGCATCCCCTGGGCAACGGCCAATTCTCTCACACCAGAAACGACTTGCAGTTTCTCAGGTCGCTCCTGACATGACAAAAAAATAAATAATCCACAATATTTGCTTTGGACTGGGTTATGTGAGTCCACAGTGCCGTATAACTCAATTCAAAGCAGATAACGTGGGATTTTATTCAGCTGTGTGGAAGGGGCCTATCTGTAGCCTCTTCACCAGGACTATGCTCAACAGGATCATGGGGAGCATTTACAGAGAGTATGACAGAAAACTACACACCCTCCTTTAAAAAATGCACAATACAGGCAAATCATTTGGGATTATTCAGTGGAGTGATTCCTAACAAGGAAGACAGAGTGCTAACAATGTACACAGACCGGGCTGTGGGGCAGTTGGCTAGGAGTCAGCTGCATTAAATCATCACTAACCGAAAGATCATGAGTTCGAAACCAGCCTGGTAAGCTCCTGACCATTTGTCTAGCTTGCTGTTGACCTTTGCAGCCCAAAAGACAGTTGCATCTGTCAAGTAGGAAATTTAGGTACTGCTCATGCAGGGAGGCTAATTTAACTAATTTACAACACCATAAAAATCTCCAGCAGCAGGTGAAAGAATGAGGAAGTACTCCATCAAGGACTCGGTGTCACAAGTGGACTGTGAAGTGACATCTCCTCCAGTGGCTGGAATTTGAGAATACTCTCATGAAGCTTAAATTGCCTCTGTCTATATATGTTGTGTGTCTATGGCATTAAATGTTTGCCATGTATATGCGCATTGTAATCAGCCCTAAGTCCCCTGCGGGGTGAGAAGGGCAGAATATAAATACTGTAAATAAACAAATAAATACGACCCCATAACTCTTTTTGTCAACGTCCACCAAAAAACAAGTATGTTCTGTCCCAGTTTCTACACACCACAAATGCTAGATTGACTCCAAAGCAAGTATGCTTTCACAAAAACATAGATGTTTCTAGCGATGAGGCCACTGCCACATGCAAAGTTGTAATATACAATCTGATTTTGGTAGCCATCTAGAACTCTAAGGGTTCCTAATGATGCATATATCTTCCAAATTCAGGATGCCCATACTCAATGGACAGATCTGGGGAAAGATTATCATATGTTGTCTTAAAATGAAACAGGAACTGGGAATTTTATGAGGTCCAAAAGTCAATTTTCATGCCCCCAGGCATGAAAATACGTTTTCTTTTTGTAATTTTCCTGGGTTGGTGTAGCTAGTGGAAGGGGAAAAAAAGAGTACAAAGTAGAGTGACCTGTCCTAAAAGTCACAATCCTCCAGAGAGTGCTCTTGCACAAATTCTTGTTCATTTCAACAAGCACTGTTGGACACACCTAATGCAGGAGAATTATGCCATTTGGGTTTCTTGTTTCTGATACTTTAGATGCCCAAAACGTCTTGGGACAGCTCAAGCAAGTAAGTCAGGTGCCCCTTATAACAAGTTGCATGGAAACTCTAACCTTGAGCTTTCCATGTCGTGCCCTCAGATAATCCAGCTCTCCAGCCCGCCGCATCTCCTCCGCTTCCATGTCAGCCAGTTTAGTGGTCACTTCTTGGTAGAGGCGTAGCAGCTGGGTAGTGCTGTTGACCAACGCCAGTAGGTCAAAGCCATGCTCAACACCATCTCCAGAACCATCATCCTTATAGAGGGCAGGGAACCCCAGTGTTACAAGTTCCTAAACAAACAGGAGGAAGTGGAAACACAGTTAATAAAGACATCCAGTGAATGTAGTTTCATTCACAAAGTCTATTGCTATACTCCATTTTACTAAAAATGCAACCAAACTTTTAAAACCTTCTGGCTATATTTACTCTCAGGAAAAAGGCAAGCAAACATTGGAACGATGCATGTAACAGAGGTGTACAGTCATTCAATCAGTCAATAACACTATATTACAAAATTTGAAAACAAAATCTGTTCTGTTTTGAAAGTGTTATTTCCTGTTTGTGTGTCACTTTCTTGGAAAGTAGTGATTATCCTCCAGAAACAGTTGCATACATGGAACAAAGGTTGGTTTGAGTTTATATCTTTCTCTAATTATGACTGAATGTACGTGCTTGTGCCTGCCACAAACTATATTGATTTGGTTGAGACTCAATGAGATATTCATTGAAAAACCATAGCAAAATGTGCTGCAGGATGTCCTGCAAAAACAAAGTTTTTGCAGTTTAATAAACTTTTTCCATAGTTTTATGACAGAACCAATTAGGAAATTGGAAAAAAATGCTTTACATACTGTAACCAATTCATCGAATTCCCAAAAGCAAATCTTAATTTTGCCATTTGATATTTATTTATTTTATTTATTTACAACATTTATATTCTGCCCTTCTCACCCTGCAGGGGACTCAGGGCGGATTACAATATACACATATATGGCAAACATTCAATGCCAATTAGACATACAACATATATAGACATACACAGAGGCTATTTCACTTTTTCTGGCCGCCAGGGGAGCTGTCACTTTCATCATCCATCTGCGACACTGATGAAGTATTTCTGCATTCTCCACATGCTTTGCTGGAGTCTTTTTTATGGCCTCATAAATTAGTTAAATTAGCCTCCCCACACATAGGTGGTACCTAATTTTCTTACTTGACAGATGCAGCTGTCTTTCGGGTTGCAAAGGTCAACAACAAGCTACACAATTGGTCAGACACTCACTTCGACCCGGACTGGCTTCGAACTCATGACCTTCTGATCAGAGCGATCTTAATGCCGCTGACACTCAGCCAGCTGCACCACAATCCCGGTGTGATACAAGGGACACAATGTTACTCTACCACTATATATAATGGAACTTGAGCATCCATTATAAAGCAGTTTACAATTTTCCTGAGCCTATTGAGAAAGTCAAACTTCTGCCTCTTCCTCTCTGTATTGAGTTAAGAGAGTGCAAACCACTTTTACACTTTGAACTCAGTGTGCAGGAGTTGGATAAACTGAGGACAGGTGGAAGTGGGAGAAGGAGAAACTGGGAGGCAGAGGATTACTTAAGACTGCCCCTGCAAAAACAAGTTAGAGAGTATGGGAGATGTCTGCATTGCAAAGGCCAAATTCTCACCATATGAACTCCAGGTGCCCCGGCGAACACGGATGCTCACCTTGTTAAGGTAGGAGATGCAATGGTCCACATTGTCACTCCAGCAAACAACATCTCCGAGCTCCCCAAGTCCTCCAAGAAACTCCACAGAGTCAGCAAAGTGGGTAGAAGTGACTCCAAGAGCTGGCGACAGCTCAAAAGCATAGTTGCCTATGACGTGATGTGCATCTAAAAGAAAAGGGAAGGAAGAGAAGGCATCAATAAGAAGACACATGGAGATACTAGCTGTAGGAAGGGACAGCAAGAGGGAGAAATGGAAGTGTGGTACAAAGCAGGGGTTCTGAGCATTTGTAAAGGAAGACAAAGAGGACAGTAAAATGAGACTTTGGTCCCATCTATATTGACATATAAAATCTGGATTATTTGCTTTGAACTGGAATATATAGCAGTGTAGACTATATAGTGTAGTCCTGAACCTTTTAGAATGTGTATTTTGTATGTTTATGATGACTATGTGTTTTTTCTATGTTGTAACCCACCTTGAGCCACAAGAAGAGGAGTGGTAAGATATTATTATTATTATTATTATTATTATTATTATTATTATTAAACACAACAAGATGTGTCCACAGCAGACAAGATCACTCTGCTGGCTGTTGTATTGGATCACACGTCAGACACTTCCCAAGTGTCTAGGACTGTGTGATGTATTGTGAATAATGTGTGCAGATCCCAGTAAGGTGGCCTTCTGCAGCTGGCAGATGGTAATTTTGTCAGTGCCGATTGTGTTTAAATGCAGGCCAAGGTCTTTAGGCACTGCACCCAGTGTGCCGATCACCACTGGGACCACCTTGACTGGCTTTTGCCAGAGATTTTGCAGTTCGATCTTTAAATCCTTATATTGTGTCAGCTTTTCCAGTTGTTTCTCTTCAATCCTGCTGTCACCTGGGATTGCAACATCGACAATCCATACTTTGTTTTTTAACACGATCGTGAGGTCAGGAGTATTGTGCTCCAAAATTCTGTCAGTCTGAATTTGGAACTCCCAGAGTAGTTTGACGTGTTCATTTTCTGTTCATTTTCCCATGTTCATTATGCTGGCTTTTGTATTGGATCACACATCGGATATTTCCCAAGTGTCTAGGACTGTGTGATGTAATGGCGAATAATGTGTGAGATCTGGGTAGAGTGGTCTTTTGCAGCCGGCCAATGGTAATTTTGTCAGCGCCGATTGTGTTTAAGTGCAGGCCAAGGTCTTTAGGCACTGCACCCAGTGTGCTGATCACCACTGGGACCACCTTGACTGGCTTGTGCCAGAGTCTTTGCAGTTCAATCTTTAAATCCTCATATCATGTCAGCTTTTCCAGTTGTTCCAATCCTGCTGTCTCCTGGGATTGCAACATCGATGATCCATACTTTGTTTTTTAACACAATTGTGAGGTCAGGAGTATTATTATTATTATTATTATTATTATTATTATTCTCTGCCCAGTTATGCTGTGACATCCCCAAACTCCCAGGATTCCATCGCATGGAGACAGGGAAGTTGAAGTGGTGTCAAACTGTATTAATTCTACAGTGCAGATACGCCCCAGAGGAGGACCTAGGTAATTTTCAATGGTAAGCAAACAGTATTTTGGCACCCCCCTCACCCCCTCCCAATCACTGATATATATTTTCTGTTCATCGTGGGAGTTCTGTGTGCCATATTTGGTTCAATTCCATCATTGGTGGAGTTCAGAATGCTCTTTGAGTGTAGGTGAACTATACATCCCAGTAACTACAACTCACATATGTGAAGGTCTATTTTCCCCCAAGAGCGCCTCAAGAGCGCCCCTGGGCAAAATCAACTATACTGCAAATGCTTACTTTGCGTAATGGGTTGAGCCGCCCCTGATACTAGGCCATTATGTATATCCTTCTTTTCCTCCAAGACTCGGTCACTAAAAAAGGAACATTATCACTGGGACTGGATCTACACTGCCATATAATCCGGATTATGAAAGCAGATAATCCACATCCTTTCATTTGAACTGTATTATATGAATCTACACTGCCATATAATCCAGTTCAAAGCAGATAATCTGGATTTTATATGGCATTGTAGATGGGACTTTAAAGAAGCAAGGGTGAAAGTACAACCCTCCTGACTGTTGCTGGACCGCTGTTCAATCATCCACCAGCAAGGCAGACGGGAGTGGTAGTCCATCAATATGCTTGAGTGTATGTTACAAGGAATATGAGTGTGAGAGAGAAAGAGAGAAAGAAAACCAAATTGCTTCTCAACACCATGAAAAAGTTGCTTTTCTTTGGATTCTCAATCCTATAGCTTCCTAGTCAATATGCCAAGTGGAGGAAGAAAGCTATACTTCACAACTTTTTGAAATTATTGATCAGAATTGGGGCAATCCAGGTTCAAATCCCCACCTGTTTCCTTCAGCTTAGCCAACTATGGGGTGTTTGTTTTGTTGTTGTTTGTTTGATCAGAATAATTTTGTAATCATTTCACAAAGGCAAGGACGCCTGCGTTATCACTCAACCACTATAGTCGGGAATCCTGCTTGGAAAAGGATACCCATTGCTCTACTTCCAGGATTTCATTACCTTCTGGGCAGAGAATAATAATATTTGTATACATAGCTGTAACCTGGTATGACTTTCAATACACCCCATGAATATTACTTGAAGCCCATCAAAGCTGATGCCATAATAAAATGGCAGTCTTCAAACATCAAAAAAACATTGCTTTGTTGTTGCTCTCCTAGAGACTGTTGTGACTACAAAAACACGTATTACTGTGTCATGTGTATTATTGCCTCAAGCCCCAAAGAAAGGTGGGATAAGCAAAATAAATACAATAGGCAAACACTGAGAAGAGGCAAACTGGTAAATCTTTTTCAGTTACCTGTGAATGTCTCTCGACCTGGAGTAGCTGGGACGCTCAAGGGCTCCATTTTTTTAATTCAAAACTGTGACTGCAATGTGGAAGAAACGAAGAATCGTTAGCTCTTATAAAATCCCCTGGATTGCCCCCAAATTATGTGGGAAACATACATCTCATTTGTATCCATCGGCCTCAGTTAACGTCAACTCAGGTATACACTTCTCTCTTGGACTGGATCTACACTGCCCAGGATCTGATCCCAGATTATGTGCTTTGAACTGGATTGTATGAGTCTACACTGTCAGATAATCTAGGATCAGATCCTGGGATATAGGACAATGTGGAAGGAGCCTTAGGCTGGATCTACACTGCCCTGTATTCCAGAATCTGATCCCAGGGCCATTCCACACAGCTGAATATAATCACTCATTTTCTGCTTTGAATTGGAATATGTGGCAGTGTGGATTCAGATAACCCAGTTCAAAGCAGATATTGTGGGATTTTCTGCCTTGATATTCTGGGTTATATGGCTGTGTGGAAGGGCCCCCAGAATATTTGCTTATCCCATTTTATATGGCAGTGTAAACTCATATACTCCAATTCAAAGCGGATAATCTGGAAGCAGATCCTGGGATATAGGGCAGTGTAGACTAGCCTTAGTGAATACTATTATTAATAGGAACTAACTTTTGAAATACATTCTGCAGATATTGTAGGATTTGCTGCATTGTTATTCTGTGTTATATGGATGTGTGGAAGAGCTCAAAGTAAACACAGCACAATTAAACAGCACATTTTCAAACTAGGAACAGATTTTTTTTCCAAATTTTGTTACATAGTTAATTTGAATCCATTGCTCCGAATCCTAGTCTCCGGCCCTTCTACACTGCCATATAAAATCCAGATTATCTCTTTGAACGGGATTATCTAGCAGTGTAGACTCATATAATCCAGTTTAAGGCAGATAAAGTGGATTCTCTGCTTTGATAATCTAGATCAGGGGTCCTCAAACCGGATACGGCCCTCCAAGGTCATTTACCCGGCCCTTGCTCAGGATCAACTTAAGTCTGAAACGACTTGAAAGAGAAAGAGGGAAGGTTGGCCACAGCAACACGTGGCCGGTATAACTAGTATACAAATATTTTAAAAGTATTAAACATCATAGTTAAAAAAAAAACACACACACAATTCAGATTAAATCCATAAAGACATTAAAACTGAGTCAAAATCATGGAAAACTAAGCATCTGATAACCAAACAATCTCAGGGCCCTTTCACACTGCTCCTATATCCCAGAATATGAACCCAGTTTTTCTGTTTATCCCAGATTATCTGGCAGTACAGACTCATATAATCCAGTTTAAGGCAGAAAACCTGGGATTCGATCCTGGAATATAGGGCCTGTCTAGAAGGGCCCTCATTTCTTTCTGTCATCCCAAGGGCCCTATATCCCAAGATATCAACGCAGAAAATCCCACAATATCTGCTTTGAACTGGGTTATCTGAGTCCACACTCAGATAATGTGGGATTTTCTGCCTTGATATTCTGGGATATAGGACTGTGTGGAAGAGCCCCAAGGGAAAGCCCTCCTGCCTTGCTTCTAGTAGTCTCACTCAGAGTTGGACACGTGTAGAAGCCATACCCACGTGATTTGGACACGTGTCCGCTTAAGATAGACCCAAGTTCATCTCCTTTCCCCCCACCAGATCTTCTATGATAGTATTGGGACAGTGAAACCCCTTTTCTTCCCAAAAAAGCAAACCTACCTCTAGAGATAGAGAGAGAAAAGCAATGTTAAGAGAGTGAAGCTCCCTCTTTCCTTGAATCTGCAATTGATTCCTAGCTCCAAGGCCTCAGCCCTTTTATTTGTGCAGAGCAATAGGCATGAGAGAGAGCCATTGAGACTGTTAAAGCCGCAGTCTCCCCAATGACTGGCTCCGAAGGCAGACTGCTCCTGGACATGGAGGCTCCATGTATATATCCTCTGTCATGTATGTATTAATCTAATTAATCTAAACTGCACTTTTACACCACTTAGGCCCTTTTCATACAGCTAAATAACAAAATCCCACATTATCTGCTTTGAACTGGGATATATAGCAGTGTGGATTCAGATAACCCAGTTCAAAGCAGGTATTGTGGGATTACTAGCTTCTTGTAGGTTTTTTGGGCTATATGGCCATGTTCTAGAAGCATGTTCTAGACCTCACAACCTCAGAGGATGCCTGCCATAGTTGCAGGTGAAACGTCAGGAGATAATGCTTCTAGAACAGTGGTTCTCAACCTGGGGGTCGGGACCCCTGGAGGGGTCACGAAGGAATGTCAGAGGGGTCACTAAAGACCACCAGAAAACACAGTATTTTCTGTTGGTTTGGAGGTTGTATGTGGGAAGTCTGGCCCAATTCTGTCGTCGGTGGGGTTCAGAATGCTCTTTGATTGTAGGTGAACTATAAATCCCAGCAACTACAACTCCCAAATGTCAAGGTATTTTCCCCAAACTCCACCAGTGTTCACATTTGGGCATATTGAGTATTCGTGCCAAGTTTGGTCCAGATGCATCATTGTTTGAGTCCACAGTGCTCTCTGGATGTAGGTGAACTACAACTCCAAAACTCAAGGTCAATGCCACCAAACCCTTCCAGTATTTTGTGTTTGTCATGGGAGTTCTGTGTGCCAAGTTTGGTTCAATTCCATTGTTGGTAGACTTCAGAATGCTCTTTGATTGCAGGTGAACTACAAATCCCAGCAACCACAACTCCCAAATTACAAAATCAACCCCACCCCCACCCCACCAGTATTCAAATTTGGGCGTATCGGGTATTTGTGCCAAATTTGGTCTAGATGAATGAAAATATATCCTGCGTATCAGATATTTACATTACAATTGATAACAGTAGCAAAATGACAGTTATGAAGTAGGAAGGAAAATAATTTTATGGTTGGGGGTCACCACAACATAAGGAATTGTATTAAGGGGTCGGAGCATGAAAAAGGTTGAGAACCCCTGTTCTAGAACATGGCCATATAACTCGAAAAACCTACAACAACCTAGTGATTCCAGCCATGGATTCCTTTCCTCCTTGAGCCACAAGGACAGGAGTGGTAAGAAATAAAAATTATTATTTGAAACACAACAAGATGAGTCCACAAAATGTGTTTTAAATAAATCCAATATAATGACATTAAATATGAAAGGAAGTCACAAGAAGTTTTGATCCATATCCTCGCTTTTTGTAGTACCATGAACCGTCATCCTTAATTTAGCGAATATTTAAGTTACAATAATAGTAGTCCCGCAGAAGTCTGGATGGAAGTCAAGAGACTTGTTTCTTGTGTTATTTTTTCTAGTTTTTTTCTCTCTTTTTTTGATAGTGTACATATATTTCTCTCTTTTTTTTCTTTCTTTTTCATTTCCACTTCTCTGTTACCATATTGTTCTCCCACTTTACATGTAAGTCTATACATCTCTCCCTACCCCTAACCCCTAACCCCAACCCCGACCGGCAACCAACCCCAGAACCCGCCCCCAACCCGACCACGCACCCCGCACCCCCCACCCGCCGCCAACTAACCCCCGCAAACCCGCCCACAACCCCATTAACCCACCCGGCCTCCAACCCACCAACCCCACCGAACGACAACCCCCCCCCCCCGGACCCCCCCAAACCGCAACTAACCCCAGAACCAAACCACTATGCCGAAACCCCAGGAACCTCCCCCTAACCCCCCCCACTTCTCTGTTACCATATTGTTCTCCCACTTTACATGTAAGTCTATACATCTCTCCCTACCCCTAACCCCTAACCCCAACCCTCTTGTATCTTTTATATTAAACGTAATAAAAATTATACTAAAAAAAAGATGAGTCCACAACAGACAAGATCACTTGGCTGGCTGTTGTATTGGATCACATGTCGGATACTTCCCAAGTGTCTAGGACTGTGTGATGTATCGGTGAATAATGTGTGCAGATCCCAGTAAGGTGGCCTTCTGCAGATGGCAGATGCTAATTTTGTAAGTACCGATTGTATTTAAGTGCAGGCCAAGGTCTTTAGGCACTGTACCCAGTGTGCTGATCACCATTGGAACCACCTTTACTGGCTTGTGCCAGAGTCTTTGCAGTTCGATCTTTACATCCTTATATTGTGTCAGCTTTTCCAGTTGTTTCTCTTCCTCTCACGCTCTTCATCCGATTCCTGCTCCCGAGTAACCCTTTTTGTTCCTCTATTCCCATCCACTGTATCTCCTTCCTCTCTTATTGACCCTTTGTCTCCAGAAAACCCTTTGAATGAGTCTTCGTCAGTAGGTGCCATAAATACATCCCAGATCCTTTTCCTTTGTTGTTCTTCATCTGACTCCTGCTCATGAGTAACCCTTTCCCCCCTTCTGGCACTCATACTACTGCTTGCAATATTACTTACAGGCTCTGCTGTGACCCAGTCTGTGTATATGCATTTTGTGTGTGTAAATATGTGTATATGTGTGTTTGTGTATATATGTATGTGGCTTTGCGCAATCATTGCAATGTACTTTTTTTGTTTTTTTGGCTTTTTGAGTCTCTTCTGCTGTGTTTTTCAGTGTTTTTATGAGTGATGGTCACTCGTTGGGAAGTTTGCCCCAATTCTTTCGTTGGTGGGGTTCAGAATGCTCTTTGATTGTAGGTGAACTATAAATCCCAGCAACTACAACTCCCAAATGTCAAGGTCTATTTCCCCCAAACTCCATCTGTGTTCATATTTGGGTATATGGAATATTCGTGCCAAGTTTGGTCCAGATCCATCATTGTTTGAGTCCACAGTGCTCTCTGGATGTAGGTGAACTACAACTCCCAAACTCAAGGTCAGTGCCCCCCAAACCCTTCGAGTGTTTTATGTTGGTCATGGGAGTCCTGTGGGCCACGTTGGGTTCAGTTCCATCATTGATAGAGTTTAGAACGCTCTCTGATTGTAGGTTAATTATAAATCCCAACAACGACAACTCCCAAATGACACATTTATTTTTTGTGTGTGTGATGGTCACTCCTTGGGTTAGTAGGTGTCTTCGGCAATTCGTCAAGTGGTTTTTTTAGTTATGTTAATTCCACCAACAAACATTACATACGTACATATACATAGACGCACACACACACACACACACACATATATGGCACATGTCCATGTGTACATCTATCTCCTATACACATAATAAAAGTGAAAAAGAGGGCTTTATGGAAAATTCACCTTGATTTATAGGAATTATAGTTCACCTACATCCAGAGAGCACTGTGAACGCAAACAACGATGGATCTGCACCAACTTTGGCAAGAATACCCAATATGTCCAAATTTGAATACTGGTGGATTTGGAGTGGAATTGGCCTTGACGTTTGTTAGTTGTAGGTACTGGGATTTATAGTTCACCTACAATCAAACAGCACTCCAAACCCCACCAATGATGGACCAGGACCAAACTTGGCACAGAGAAGCCCCATGAACATACTGCAGGGGTTTCTAGGAATTCACCTTGATTTTGGGAGTTGCAGCTCACCTGCATCCAGAGAAACAGTCACCCCCACCGACAATGGACCAGGATCAAACTTGGCACAGAGAAGCCCCATGACCAACTGGATATATTGTAGGGATTTCTGGGAATTGACCTTGATTTTGGGAGTTGCAGTTCACCTGCATCCAGAGAAACAGTCACCCCCACCAATAACGGACCAGGATCAAACTTGGCACAGAGAAGCCCCATGACCAACTGTACATACTTCAGGGATTTCTGGGAATTGATCTTGATATGGGGAATTGTAGTTCACCCTTATGGTGGGCTTTATTATTACTTACATTTTGAATGCCCCTCCTCTCTCTCTATATATATACACACACCCCTCTATATATGTATAGTCCAGCCCTATTGCTAGTTTTACTTAAGAGTCATTGGATCAACTGGATTTTTCCATGCTTTGAATATGTCTTAAAGGATTTTAACTGTGAATTTTAATATTGCTATATTTAATTGTCTTTTAATGTTTGCATATTTATATATTTTGAATTATGTGGTCATATTTTTAATTGTAAGCCACTTTGAGTCTCCTTCAGGAGAAATAAAGTGGGGTGTAAATAATAATAATAATAATAATCATCATCATCATCATCATCATCTATATAAATAAAAATGTAATGTTCGTTTGTGGGATTAACATAATTCAAAAACCACTGGACGAATTGACACCAAATTTGGACACGATATACCTATCAGGCCAACAAGTGACCATCACTCATAAAAACACTCAAAAACACAGCAAAAGAGACTTAAAAAGCCAAAAAACAAAAAAAAATACATTATAACGCATGCGCAAAACCATACATATACACAAACACACACACATATATACATACATACACAAATATATAGACACATACATATATGCATATATAAACACACAAAACACATATACACAGAAAGGGGGAAGGAAGGAAGGAAAGAGAGAAGGAGGGAGAGAAAGAGGGAAGTTAGAAGAGAAGGGAAGAAGGAAAGAAAGGTAGAGAAGGAAGGAAGGAGAGAAGAAAATAAAAAAGTGAAAGAAGAAAGAAAAGAGAGGAGGAAGGAAGGAGAGAAAGGACTAAAGAGAGAGGGAGGGAGGGAGAGAGGGAGGGAGGGAGGAAAGAGAGAAGGAAGGATGGAACCAAAGAGCAAAAGAAGGGAGGAAAGAAACAGATAGAGAAGGAAGGAAGAAGAAGGAAAAGAAAAAGAGGGAAGGAAGGTAAGAAGGAGGGAGGGAAGGGGAGAAAGAAAAAAGGAGAGAAAGACAGAGGGAAGGTTGGCCACAGCATCGCGTGGCAGGTACAGCTAGTAATAATAATAATAATAATAATAATAATAATAATAATTATTATTATTATTATTATTATTTTTTGTGATGTCCATTAAAAAGTTCAGCCCATAGAAAGCAAAAGATTGGCATCTGCAAGTTCTATTTGCCCCATTGTATTTAATTTAATAATAATAATAATAATAATAATAATAATAATAATAATGGGACAATTTCAAGAAATACGAAAAGTGAAGCCTTTTCTAAGTTTGCAGACTTATTTCATGGGATTCTCACTATGTAAATGCTCAAAAACTGATGATTTTAATCTGGTTTATTGTGTTTCAGCCTTCGATTGCACACAATGTTTAAAGAGGAATGGTGAGGTGCCAAAGGGAAGAAGAGGTCCCCTGGTATTTTGCCTGTCCTGGGCTTGTTTGAGGTGAGGCAATGGGGCAAATAGAACTTGTAGATATGGGGTGAACATAATAAAAGTGAAAAAGAGGGCTTTGTGGAAAATTCACCTTGATTTATAGGAATTATAGTTCACCTACATCCAGAGAGCACTGTGAACGCAAACAACGATGGAACTGCACCAAATTTGGTACGAATACCCAATTTATCCAAATTTGAATACTAGTGGATTTGGGGTGGAAGTGGATGACTAAAATGGATTCAATGCCATTTTAGTAGGTGGAAGCAGAGTGCATGGGCAAACTTCGATCCTCCAGCATTTTGGACTGCAACTCCCAGTAGGCTCTTAGGAATTGTGGAAGTTGGGGTCCAAAACACCTGGAGGGCTGAAGTTTGCCCATGCCCAATCTACACTGTAGAATTAATGCCGTTTGACACTACTTTAACTCTATGACTCAATGCTAAGGAACACTTGGAATTGGACTCTTGCAAGGTCTCTAGCCTTCTCTGCCTAACAGTGGCGGTCTCTCATCAAACTACAAATTCTGGGATTCCATTGGATTGAGTCATGGCAGTTTTTTGTGTGTCAGGAGCGACTTGAGAAACTGCAAGTCGCTTCTGGTGTGAGAGAATTGGCCGACTGAAAGGGCATTGCCCAGGGAATGCCTGGATGTTTTGATGTTTTACCATCCTTGTTGGAGGCGTCTCTCATGTCCCCACATGGGGAGCTGGAGCTGACAGAGGGAGCTCATCCGTGCTCTCCCTGGATTCGAACCTGTGACCTGTCGGTCTTCAGTCCTGCAGGAACAAGGGTTTAACCCACTGCGCCACCAGGGGCTCCTAGTCATGGCAGTTAAAGTTATGTCAAACTGCATTAATTCTACAGTGTAAATGGACCCACACACAGCAAAGTTCCTAGGGTCTGCTCTGGCCAATGATGGGCTATGGAAGAGCAAATGAAAACCTGATGATGATTATGATTTTGAAGGGCAAATGTGGCAGAAAATGCAGCTAAAGCAAAAAGCTACTACGTTTAGTGTAGCTGCTTCAGCACTCACGTTTCTGAGTAGCTGGGAGGGAGGGAAATCAGTGTTTCCAGAAATGTGGGAGGGGAGGAAACGCCTTTGCTCTGCCTCCACGCTGTCTTGTTGCACCAATGGAAGCCAGGAAAGGGAGCAACAAGGCGTGAGCATTGAAATGTGTGCACACCAAGGCATGACGGGAGTAAAAATGGGGTGCAGATCAAGCATTGTATGGCACCTTAAAACACAGTTTTGAAAATTCAGGCAGTCATAGATTCAATTCTGTCCAATGAAGCTTAGGGCAAGTTCTGCAAAGGGAGGCCGCTGTGCCCTAAAAGATTGTGCAGATGAGGGTCGAGGAGGGGAGGGTGCAGCTCCAACTCATACTTACCTGGCAGGGGAGACACCATGATCACGAAGGTGGTTTTCCCAGGGTGAGGCTCATCCATTGCACTCCGGGTGTGCTGACCCCTGCGATTTCCCCAAATGCGGGAAACTCGACTGCATAATTTGTGGTAGTGGGGGACTGCGTTCGCGCTTTCCCCTGGTCATACTGGTCCAAAGATAGAATATGTTGATATGCCATCTTAATTATAATCCTCCTTTTTCTTCCAGTTCCTTATTGTGTTGCTGTGAGTGTTCTGTTTCACCCACATCTATGGCAGGCATGCTCAGAGTTTGTGAGGTCTGTGGGAAAGTAGGCAAGTGGGGTTTATACATGTGGAACGTCCAGTGTGGGAGAAAGACCGCTTGTCTGTGTGAAGCAAGTGTGAATCTTGCAATTGGCCAGTTTGATTACCATTGAATAAAGTCTGGCTGCTTCCTGCCTGAGGGCAATCCTTTGTTGGGAGGTGTTAGCCCCTTACTGCTTGGAAATTTATTTCCTGACCAACTGTTGTTGTGGCCCAGTCTGTGTATATGTGTTTTGTGTGTGTATATATTTGTATATGGGTATGTGTGTGTGTGTGTGTGTGTGTATGTATGTGTGTGTGTGTGTATATATATATATATATATATATATATATATATATATATATAGTTTTGTGCATACGTTGTAATGTATATGTATATATATATTTGTCTTTTAAAGGCTCTTCCGCTGTGTTTTTCAGTGTTTTAATTAGTGATGGTCACTCGTTGGCCTGGTAGGTGTCTTGTATCCAATTTGGTGTCAATTCACTCAGTGGTTTTTGAGTTATGTTAATCCCACAAACAAACATTACATATTTATTTATATAGACTAGCCGTCCCCTGCCACGCATTGCTGTGGCCCACATGAGGGTTCTGTGTGGAAGGTTTGGCCCAATTCTATCATTGATGGGGTTCAGAATGCTCTGTGATTGTAGGTGAACTATTTGGTTGTGTCAGGAGCGACTTGAGAAACTGTAAGTCGCTTCTGGTGTGAGAGAATTGGCCATCTGCAAGGACGTTGCCCAGGGGAAGCCCGGATGATTTGATGTTTTTATCATCCTTGTGGGAGGCTTCTCTCATGTCCCTGCATGAGGAGCTGGAGTTGATAGAGGGAGCTCATCCGCCTCTCCTTGGATTCGAACCTGCGACCTGTCGGTCTTCAGTCCTGCCAGCACAGGGGTTTAAGCCACTGCGCCACTGGGGGCTCCACAGGTGAACTATAAATCCCAGCAACTACAACTCCCAAATGTCAAGATTCTGTTTTACCCAAACTCCACGAGTGTTCATATTTGGGCATATATTGAGTATTCGTGGCAAGTTTGGTCCAGAGCTATCATTGCTTGAGTCCACAGTGCTCTCTGGATGTAGACTGAGGATGCATCAACATTATAGAATGGATCTTTGCTGTTGATTTAACACAGTTTGATACCACTTTGGCTGCCATGGCTCAATGATGTGTTGGACTAATTTCTGCGTGTCCAGTCTACGTATAAATGTTGTTGTTGTTGTTCATTCGTTCAGTCGTCTCCGACTCTTCGTGACCTCATGGACCAGCCCACGCCAGAGCTCCCTGTCGGCCGTTACCACCCCCAGCTCCTTCAAGGTCAGTCCAGTCACTTCAAGGATGCCATCCATCCATCTTGCCCTTGGTCGGCCCCTCTTCCTTTTGCCTTCCACTTTCCCCAGCATAATTGTCTTCTCTAGGCTTTGCTGTCTCCTCATGATGTGGCCAAAGTGACTTCAACTTTGTCTCTAGTATCCTTCCCTCCAGTGAGCAGTCGGGCTTTATTTCCTGGAGGATGGACTGGTTGGATCTTCTCGCAGTCCAAGGCACTCTCAGGACTTTCCTCCAACACCACAGCTCAAAAGCATCGATCTTCCTTCGCTCAGCCTTCCCTAAGGTCCAGCTCTCACATCCGTAGGTTACTACAGGGAATACCATGGCTTTGACTAGGCGGATCTTTGTTGCCAGTCTGATGTCTCTACTCTTTCCTATTTTATCGAGATTGGACATTGCTCTCCTCCCAAGAAGTAAGCGTCTTCTGATTTCCTGGCTACAGTCTGCATCTGAAGTAATCTTTGCACCTAGAAATACAAAGTCTGTCACGGCCTCCACGGTTTCTCCCTCTATTTTCCAGTTGTCAATCATTCTTGTTGCCATAATCTTGGTTTTTTTGATGTTTAGCTGCAACCCAGCTTTTGCGCTTTCTTCTTTCACCTTGATTAGAAGGCTCCTCAGCTCCTCCTCGCTTTCGGCCATCAGAGTGGTGTCATCTGCATATCTGAGGTTGTTAATGTTTCTTCCAGCAATTTTCACCCCAGCCTTGCATTCATCAAGCCCCGCACATCGCATGATGTGTTCTGCATACAAGTTAAAAAGGTTGGGTTAGAGGATGCAGCCTTGCCGTACGCCTTTCCCAATCTTGAACCAGTCTGTTGTTCCGTGGTCAGTTCTGACTGTTGCTACTTGGTCCTTATACAGATTCCTCAGGAGAGAGACAAGGTGGCTTGGTATGCCCATCCCACAAGAACTTGCCACAATTTATTATGATCCACACAGTCAAAGGCTTTAGAATAGTCAATGAAGCAGAAGTAATGTTTTTCTGAAACTCCCTGCCTTTCTCCATTATCCAGCGGATATTGGCAATCTGGTCTCTCGTTCCTCTGCCTTTTCTAAACCCAGCTTGACCATCTGGCAACTCTCGCTCCATGTATTGCTGGAGTCTTCCTTGCAGGATCTTGAGCATTACCTTACTGGCATGAGAAATAAGGGCCACTGTACGGAAGTTTGAGCAGTCTTTCGCATTTCCCTTTTTTGGTATGGGGATATAAGTTGATTTTTTCCAGTCTGATGGCCATTCTTGTGTTTTCCATATTTGCTGGCAAATGGCATGCATCACCTTGACAGCATCATCTTTTAAGATTTTAAACAGTTCAGCTGGGATCCCGTCATCTCCTGCTGCCTTGTATAAATGATAGTTTAAAGTAATTGTGACCAGTGTTGCTTGTTTTTGTGTCGGTAGATTTCCAGTGATTTTGTTCTATGGAGACCTCTTTCCACATGGATCAGCTTTGGAAGGTCCCGCATTGAAGTTACTCAACTGTATTAACAAAACATGTGGGAATTCCCTCTGACCTTTTTCAAAGGCAAGCCATTTATCTGGTGAATGATATTGCAACAATACTGGAGGTATGTAACCATTTATCGGACTTAACACTATACCTTCAAACTGGTGCTGGAGCCCCTGTAATGGGTTAAAGCAGGGGTCCTCAAACTTTTTAAACAGAGAGCCTGGTCACGGTCCCTCACACTGTTGGAGGGCTGGATTATAATTTGAAAAAAGCATGAATGAATTCCTAAGCACACTGCACATATCTTATTTGTAGTGCAAAAAAACCCACTTAAAAATAATACAATAATTAAAATGAAGAACAATTTTAACAAATATAAACTTATTAGTATTTCAATGGGAGTGTGGGCCTGCTTTTGGCTGATGAGATAGGATTTTTGTTGTTGTTGTTGTTGTTGTGTGCTTTCAAGTCGTTTCAGACTTAGATTTACCCTGAGTGAGGGCTGGGTAAATGACCTTGAAGGGCCGTATCTGGTCCCCGGGCCTTAGTTTGAGGAGCCCTGGGTTAAATCCTTGTGCCAGCAGGACTGCTGACCAACAGGTCGGCAGTTCGAATCCAAGGAGCGGGGTGAACTCCTGCATGTCAGCTCCATCTTCCCATGCGGGGACATAAGAGAAGTCTCCCACATGATGGTAAAACATTGAACATCCAGGTGTCGCCTGGGCAACATCCTTGCAGACGTTCAGTTCTTTCACACCAGCAGGGGCAGCCCAACCCATTACACAAAGTAAGCATTTGCAGTATAGTTGATTTTGCCCAGGGGCGTTCTTGAGGCGCTCTTGGGGGAAAATAGACCTTGACATACACAAGTTGTAGTTACTGGGATGTATAGTTCACCTACAATCAAAGAGCATTCTGAACTCCACCAGTGATGGAATTGAACCAAATATGAAACACACAGAACTCCCACAACGAACAGAAGATATATATCAGTGATTGGTTGGGGGAGGTGCCAAAATACTGTGTTCTTACCGTTGAAAATTACCTAGGGCCGCCTCTGCACACCAGAAGTGACTTGCAGTTTCTAAAGTCACTCCTGACACAAAAAAAACCCAAACAAACTGGTGCTGTAGTTGTGAGTCTTATAACAACCCCAAGGCAATGAGGGTTTTCCTGGGGCTGAGAGAGTTGGACTTATCCAGGGTCACCCAATAGATTTCCATGGCCAAGTGAGCCATAGCACAACCCTCAAACCACTACAGCAGGGGTCCTCAAACTTTTTAAACAGAGGGCCAGGTCACAGTCCCTCAAACTGTTGGAGGGTGGGATTATAATTTGAAAAAACATGAATGAATTCCTATGAACACGGCACATATCTTATTTGTAGTGCAAAAACACTTACAAACAATACAATAATTAAAAATAAAGAACAATTTTAACAAATATAAACTTATTAGTATTTCAATAGGAAATGTGGGCCTGCTTTTGGCTGATGAGATAGGATTGTTGTTGTTGTTGTTGTTGCTGCTGCTGTTGTTGTTGTGTGCTTTCAAGTTGTTTCAGCCTTAGATTGACCTTAAGCGAGGACCAAGTAAATGACCTTGGAGAGCCGTATCCTTAGTTTGGGCCTTAGTTTAAGGACCCCTGCACTACACCATGAATATTCATCAGTACATATAATAAAAAAATCTATTCCTTGACATAGGGAATTGGGCAACTAAATGTCTTTGCGGGTCAGAGTATAGGCTATAGAAAAGCAAGCCAAAGACTAGTAAGACAGTATGATGTAACAGTTTGAGTGTTGAGCTATAACGCTGGAAACCATGGATCAAATTCCTGTGGCCATAGAAACCCACTATATGACCTATGAGAAGTGGAAGCTTCACGGAAAGGTCAAGATCAGGGGTCCTCAAACTTTTTAAACAGAGGTCAGGTTACAGTCCTTCAGACTGTTGGAGGGCTGGATTATAATTTGAAAAAAATGAACAAATTCCTTTGAACACTGCAAATATCTTATTTGTAGTGCAAAAAACGCTTAAAAACAATACAATAATTAAAATGAAGAACAATTTTAACAAATATAAACTTTCTAGTACTTCAATGGAAAGTGTGGGCCTGCTTTAGGCTGATGAGATAAGATTGTTGTTGTTGTTGTTGTTGTTGTGTCCTTTCAAGTCGTTTCAGACTTAGGTTGACCCTGAGCGAGGGCCGGGTAAATGACCATGGAGGGCCGTATCCAGGCCTCGGGCCTTAGTTTGAGGACCCCTGGTCAAGATGATAACCCCTCCCAGAACAAATCTCGCCAAGAGAAAACTATGCTGTATTTGGCTTCAGTTGCCATAGATTGGAACCAAATTGAAGTCACACAATAATAACAAAGAGAGGACTCAGGGTTTATTGTTGTTGCTGCAAACACTCCGGTTTTCAATGATTGGGAGGAAGGGTAGGAACGATAGACAAAAATCACCGCAAAAGAGGAGGGGGAAGTAAGAGCTGAGCTCCACCTCCTTTCTCTCCTGCACGCCTTTCTTGCGGCTGGCAGAAAGAAAGAATGCAGATGGGAGCATGCAAATGCGCTAATGCCAAGAGCATTGTGGGAGCATAAAAGTGGGGCAGATGAGGGATTCTGTGGCACCCCAAGACCCACATCTGCAGTGTGAGTCAGGCCAAAGACGCAGTACTGTCCTAAGAAGCTCAGGGCAAGTGCTGCAAAGGGAGGCCACTGTACCCTAAAAGATTGTGCGGATGAGAGTCGAGGAGGGGAGGGTGCAACTCCAACTCATACTTACCTGGCAGGGGAGACACCATGATCACGAAGGTGGTTTTCCCAGGGTGAGGCTCATCCATTGCACTCCGGGTGTGCTGACCCCTGCGATTTCCCCAAATGCGGGAAACTCGACTGCATAATTTGTGGTAGTGGGGGACTGCGTTCGCGCTTTCCCCTGATCAAACTGGTCCAAAGATAGAAAAGAAATATGCTCAAACTCTTCTCAGCTTTGGTTCCTCTTACTCTGTAAATTCCACATAAACACTGTTTTCACATAATTGTCAGAGATTCAGACTCTAGGAGACTAGGCTTTTGATTCCCCATTTGGCCATGGAAAACCACTTGTGTGATCATCTAATGCTACCTTAATTTTAACAGAAATCTACTGCAGTGTTTCTCAACCTGGGGGGGGGGGTTGGGACGGGGAGGGGGGTCACGAATGGGAGGGATAACCAAAGACCATCAGAAAACACAGTATTTTTATTTATTCTGTTGGTTATGGAGGTTCTGTGTGAGGAGTTTGACCCAATTCTATCATGTTTTCAATTGTTGGTGGAGTTCAGAATGCTCTTTGATTGTAAGTAAACTACAAATCCCAGTAACAACAACTCCCAAATGTCAAGATCTATTTTCCCCAAACTCCACCAGTGTTCACATTTGGGCATAAGTTTGGTCCAGGTCCATTATTGTTTCACCGTGCTCTCTGGATGTCGGTAAACTACAACTCCCAAACTCACGGTCAATGCCCACCAAACACTTCCAGTATTTTCTGTTGGTCCTAGGAGTTCTGTATGCCAAGTTTGGTTCAATTCAATTGTTGGTGGAGTTCAGAATGCTTTTTTATTGTAGGTTAACTACAACTCCCAAATGACAAAATCAATCTCCCCCAACCCCACCAGTATTCAAATTTGGGCGTGTCGGGTATCTGTGCAAAATTTGGTCTAGCGAATGAAAATACATCCTGCATATCAGATATTTACATTACAATTCATAACAGTAGCAAAATTACAGTTACGAAGTTGCAACAGAAATAATTTTATGGTTGGGGGTCGCCACAACATGAGGAACCAACTGTATTAAAGAGTTACGGCATTAGGAGGGTTGAGAACCACTGGGTTATCTAGGGCAAGCCCCACTCTCCTAGCCTCAGAAGGAGACACACACACAGGGGAAGGAGCAAGACACGGGCATGCAAATATATTCACTTTTAAGCATGGTGGGAGCAAACACCAGTTGCAGATCAAAGTGTTAGGAGTGCAATTCATCTGGCAGACTTCTTGCCGTCTACAAGTGGGGCAGCGAAGGGTAGATTTCCCCCATGTTTTGTCTTTGCTTTGGGCCAGACTTTAGTTTCTAATCGTTAGAAGCATCATTAAAGTCTTGGTCCAAGATTGGACTACACAAAAACAAACCAACGTTGTTGGTTTTTTTAAAAAAAAACAAGCATGGAAGCGAATGTAATATATTTGGTGTAGCCACTTCAGCAACTCTCTGTTTCCAAGTATCTGGTAGGGAGGATGAGGAGGGCAAATCAATGACTCTGCAGAGATGGAAGGGGAGGAAATGTCTGCGCTCCGCCTCCCTTCTGTCTTGCAGCGCCAATGAGATGCCTGGCGGCTGCATGGATGCTTGCAGTCTCTGAAGAAAGGAAGCAAGCAGGCGGAGGCATGCAAATGTGCACACATCAAGGCATGACGGGAGTAAAAATGGGTAGCAGATCAAGCATTGTATGGCACCCTAAAACACACTCCTGAAAATTCAGGCAGTCATAGATGCAATTCTGTCCAATGAAGCTCAGGGCGAGTGCTGCAAAGGGAGGCCGCTGTGCGCTGAAAGATTGTACAGATGAGAGTCGAGGAGGGGAGGGTGCAGCTCCAACTCATACTTACCTGGCAGGGGAGACACCATGATCACGAAGGTGGTTTTCCCAGGGTGAGGCTCATCCATTGCACTCCGGGTGTGCTGACCCCTGCGATTTCCCCAAATGCGGGAAACTCGACTGCATAATTTGTGGTAGTGGGGGACTGCGTTCGCGCTTTCCCCTGGTTATACTGGTGCAAAGATAGAAAAGGAATTTGCTCTTTCTCAATTTCAGCCATGTTTTTCTTGCAGTCTCTTACTGCTTGAAAAGGGTCTTCAGATTACTGGTCATCACTCATCAACTTTGCAGGTTCATGGCTACTCAATGCTATTCAAGCTTGCTAATTGCAACATTTGCACCTGGGTTGCAGTTAAACATCAAAAAACCAAGATTATGGCAACCAGACTGACTGATAATTGGCGAACAGAGGGAGAAAACGTGGAGGCCGTGACAGATTTTGTATTTGTAGGTGTAAAGATTACTGCAGATGCAGACTGCAGCCAGGAAATCAGGAGACGCTTACTTCTTGGGAGGAGAGCAATGTCCAATCTCGATAAAATAGTGAAGAGTAGAGACATCACACTGGCAACCAAGATCCGCATAGTCAAAGTAATGGTATTCTCCATCTTCTTCTTAGGTGATCCCTCGTTTTCCGAGGATGATTGTCTTCCAGTGTTCTTGTGGGTCCATATGTGGCTGTGGAGCCCTATTCTTGCTATGCATCTTCCACAGGGAGGGCATTGGTTTCCAGGTAGAAGGCAGTCTCGGTTGGGGTTGGCTTGACGCCTTCCTCTTGGCACACTTCTCTCTTTCGCCCTCCATTCGTGCCTCTTCAAATTCTGCAGCACTGCTGGTCACAGCTGACCTCCAGCTGGAGTGCTCACGGGCCAGGGCTTCCCAGTTCTCAGTGTCTATGCCAGAGTTTTTAAGGTTGGCTTTGAGCCCATCTTTAAATCTCTTTTCCTGTCCACCAACATTCCGTTTTCCATTCTTGAGTTCGGAGTAGAGCAACTGCTTTGGGAGATGGTGGTCGGGCATCCGGACAACGTGGCCGGTCCAGCGGAGTTGATGGCGGAGGACCATCGCTTCAATGCTGGTGGTCTTTGCTTCTTCCAGCACGCTGATGTTTGTCCGCCTGTCTTCCCAGGAGATTTGCAGGATTTTCCGGAGGCAGCGCTGATGGAATCGTTCCAGGAGTTGCATTTGATGTCTGTAGACAGTCCACGTCTCACAGGCATATAGCAGGGTTGGGAGGACAATAGCTCTATAAACAAGCACCTTGGTATCCTACGATGTCCCGGTCCTCAAACACTCTCTGCTTCATTCGGAAAAATGCTGCGCTCGCAGAGCTCAGGCGGTGTTGTATTTGTTGATGTTGACTTTGGTGGAGAGGTGGCTGCCAAGGTAGCGGAAATGATCAACATTTTCTAATGTTACACCATTAAGCTGTATCTCTGGCATTGTAGAGGGATTGGCTTGTGTCTGCTGGAACAGCACCTTGGTTTTTTTGATGTTCAATGACAGGACGAGCTTCTCATATGCTTCTGCGAAGGTGTTTAGAGTGGCTTGTAGATCTTCTTCTGAATGTGCACAGACGACGTTGTCATCAGCATACTGGAGTTCTATAACAGATGTTGTTGTAACCTTGGTTTTGGCTTTCAGTCTGCTGAGGTTGAATAGCTTGCCATCTGTCCGATAGATGATTTCCACTCCGGTGGGAATCTCTCATAAGGCACCTATGGATATGAGAGCTGGACCTTAGGGAAGGCTGAGCGAAGGAAGATAGATGCTTTTGAACTGTGGTGTTGGAGGAAAGTGCTGAGAGTGCCTTAGACTGCGAGAAGATCCAACCAGTCCATACTCCAGGAAATAAAGCATGACTGCTCATTGGAGGGAAGGGTATTAGAGGCAAAGATGAAGTACTTTGGCCACATCTTGAGAAGACAAGAGAGCTTAGAGAAGACAATGATGCTGAGGAAAATGGAAGGAAAAAGGAAGAGGGGCCACCCAAGGGCAAGATGGATGGATGGGATCCTTGAAGTGACTGGCTTGACCTTGAAGGAGCTGGGGGTGGTGACGGGTCCATGAAGTCACAAAGAGTCGGAAGCGACTGAACGAATAAACAACAACAACAACATTCTGTTTTAAAACTATCACTGGGTCAGTCACATGACCTGCAGCTCCTCCCACTGCAAAGAGACAAGAAAACTGCAAATCAAAAAGGACATACATTTCACGTTCTAAAATGACATACTAATAGATCATTATTTCAAAATAGATAGGCAAACATCACATAGAGGAGGCTTGAGAAGGTTGCTTCCTCCAACAGTTTGGGTCTCCAACTCCCATAGTTCCTGACCTTTGAACAAGCTGGCAGGGGCTTCTGGGAGTTGGAGACCCAAATAGCTGGAGGGAGGCAGGTTGAGGATGCCTGGTGTAGGCCCTCATTTAGTTTTTGACTGTATTGTTCTTGTTTAAATCATAAGTCACCTTAAGTCGCATTTTTCTCAGGAGGAGGTAGGTTAGAGAGGTAACAACGCTCTGGACAGTAGGCAAATTCCATGTTTAGGACAGATATGGAAATAAGATTATAATGATCATAGTTTTGGGCAGGAAGTCCTGACAGTATGGGTCCCCAGGTGTTTTGGCCTACAACTCCCAGAAATCCCAGCTAGTTTACCAGCGGTTAGGATGTCTGGGATATAATATAAAACATCTGGGGACCCGCAGGTTGAGAACCACTATCTTAAAAGAAAAGCCTGTATTTGTTATTTTTTAGTTAGGAGAAGGGGGGAAAGCCAGACTGGATGAAGTTGTTGTAATTTATTTACTTACGGCATTTATATGCTGCCCTTCACACCCCAAAGGGGACTCAGAGTGGCTTACTATATATATGTGTGTGTGTGTGTGTGTGTGTGTGTGTGTGTGTGTACACACACACACACACAATTAGCATAGCACAATATCAGTATTATATATTATTACTAGCCATCTCCTGCCACGTGTTGCTGTGACCCAGTCTGTGTATATGTGTTTTGTATGTGTATATGTGTACATATGTGGTTTTTCTGCATGCGTCGTAATGTTGGGGCTTTTTTTTTTTGCTTTTTAAGCCTCTTCCGCTGTGTTTTTCAGTGTTTTAATGAGTGATGGTCACTCGTTGGCCTGATAGGTGTCTTGTGTCGAAATTTGGTGTCAATTCATCCAGTGGTTTTTGAATTATGTTAATCCCACAAACAAACATTTTTATTTATATAAATGTGCTAGCCGTCCCCTGCCATGCGTTGCTGTGGCCCACTCTGTGTATATGTGTTTCGTGTGTATATATGTGTATATATGTGGTTTTGCACATGCGTTGTTATTTAATTTTTGGTTTTTTAAGCCTCTTCTGCTGTGTTTTCCAGTGTGTGACTAGCCATCCCCTGCCACGCGTTGCTGTGGCCCAGTCTGTGTATATATGTTTTGTGTGTGCACATTTTTTATGTGTATATATGTGGTTTTGCACATGCGTTGTATGTTTTTGTTTTTTGGCTTTTTAAGTCCCTTCTGCTGTTTTTTTTATGACTGATGGCCTGAGAGGTGTCTTGTGTCCAAACTTGGTGTCAATTTGTCCAGTGGTTGTTGAGTTATGTTAATCCGACAAACAAACATTACATGTTTATTTATATAGCTTGTACTACACCATTATATTGTAATATTATTAGTAATGTTGCATATAATATAAATATATAATTATTATATTGTATTATTATTATTAGTCGTAGTATTAGATTGTATTACATTATAATATTATAAATATTATATTTATATACAATGTTGTATCCCAAGGATCAGAGATTTAGGATCTTCGCATCTCCTTTTTGAGATTGAAATAATATGTATGTGTTGTTTCTGGAATACAAGCATATTGACAAACTGGTTCCTTGACTTTGAGAATCAAGTTCGCTAATGTCTCAGTCAGTACTGATCAGAGCCGTGGTAAAGCAGAAAGTGAAGTCGTGGTTCTGGCACCAGGCTTTTGGACAGCAGGCATAAATAGCTCTTTGGATATGGAATTCCAGTGGAATGGTGATATGGCAGTTAATACTGTGTATTGTCGAAGGCTTTCATGGCCGGAATCACTGGGTTGTTGTAGGTTTTTTCGGGCTATATGGCCATGGTCTAGAGGCATTCTATCCTGACGTTTCGCCTGCATCTATGGCAAAGAGGATGCTTGCCATAGATGCAGGCGAAACGTCAGGAGAGAATGCTTCTAGACCATGGCCATATAGCCCGAAAAAACCTACAACAATCCAGTTAATACTGTTTTTATTGTTTTAATTAATGTTCTATTTATTGTTTTAACTGTTGTTCTATTGCTTTGTTATGTTTAATGGCATCAAATTGTGCCAAATATAAGCTGTCCTGAGTCCCCTTCGGAGGTTGAGAAGAACAGGGTAGAAATACTCGAAATAAAATAAAAAATAAAATAAAATAAAGAATAAAGCAAGTTTGGAAAAGCTTAATAATGGCAGGCAGTTGCGACCAGTGTACAAAGCGACCCTGGTTGATGTAGTTGCCACGCCACTTCCTGTTTTGAGTGTTGGAGGAGGTTCAGACAGAGCAGGATCTCCGCAGAGGAGGAGTATCTTGCTGAGTTCCGCCTCCTTTGTGTCGTGCAGCACCAATGAGAAACCTGAATGGGTGGATGCTTCCGGATTGGCGGAGAAAGGAAGCAATCAGATGCAGGTATGCAAATATTCACACACAAGGGCATGACGGGAGTAAAACTCGGGTGCAGATTAAGGATTGTGTGGCACCCCAAGACCCAAATCTGCAGTATGGGGTAGACTAGAAATGCAGTTCTTTTCAATGAAGCTCAGGGCAAGTGCTGCAAAGGGAGGCCGCTGTGTGCTAAAAGATGGTGCAGATGAGAGTCGAGGAGGGGAGGGTGCTGCTCCAACTCATACTTACCTGGCAGGGGAGACACCATGATCACGAAGGTGGTTTTCCCAGGGTGAGGCTCATCCATTGCACTCCGGGTGTGCTGACCCCTGCGATTTCCCCAAATGCGGGAAACTCGACTGCATAATTTGTGGTAGTGGGGGACTGCGTTCGCGCTTTCCCCTGATCAAACTGGTCCAAAGATAGAAAAGATTTAAGTTGAAGCTTTTCATGGTTTGTGTGAGTTACTCACAAGTCTTACTGTTGTATACTCGAGTTTCTCTTTTAAATTGGTTGAGCCTTAATGGGTGGAGGTAAATTTCAGGCAAAAATTGGTATAAGAAACAAAGATGGCAGGGACCTAACAGAAGCTGAAGAGATCAAGAGAAGGTGGCGAGACTATACAGAAGATCTGTATAGGAAGGATAATAATATCGAGGATAGTTTTGACGGTGTGGTGAATGAATTAGAACCAGACATCCTGAGGAGTGAGGGTGAATGGGCCTTAAGAAGCATTGCTAACAACAAGGCAGCAGGAGACGACGGGATCCCAGCTGAACTGTTTAAAATCTTAAAAGATGATGCTGTCAAGGTGATGCATGCCATATACCAGCAAATATGGAAAACACAAGAATGGCCATCAGACTGGAAAAATCAACTTATATCCCCATACCAAAAAAGGGAAATGCGAAAGACTGCTCAAACTTCCGTACAGTGGCCCTTATTTCTCATGCCAGTAAGGTAATGCTCAAGATCCTGCAAGGAAGACTCCAGCAATACATGGAGCGAGAGTTGCCAGATGTTCAAGCTGGGTTTAGAAAAGGCAGAGGAACGAGAGACCAGATTGCCAATATCCGCTGGATAATGGAGAAAGGCAGGGAGTTTCAGAAAAACATCTACTTCTGCTTCATTGACTATTCTAAAGCCTTTGACTGTGTGGATCATAATAAATTGTGGCAATTTCTTAGTGGGATGGGCATCCCAAGCCACCTTGTCTCTCTCCTGAGGAATCTGTACAAGGACCAAGTAGCAACAGTCAGAACTGACCACGGAACAACAGACTGGTTCAAGATTGGGAAAGGCGTACGGCAAGGCTGCATCCTCTCACCCAACCTTTTTAACTTGTATGCAGAACACATCATGCGATGTGCGGGGATGGATGAATGCAAAGCTGGGGTGAAAATTGCTGGAAGAAACATTAACAACCTCAGATATGCAGATGACACCACTCTGATGGCCGAAAGCGAGGAGGAGCTGAGGAGCCTTCTAATCAAGGTGAAAGAAGAAAGCGCAAAAGCCGGGTTGCAGCTAAACATCAAAAAAACCAAGATTATGGCAACAAGAATGATTGACAACTGGGAAATAGAGGGAGAAAATGTGGAGGCCGTGACAGACTTTGTATTTCTAGGTGCAAAGATTGCAGATGCAGACTGTGGCCAGGAAATCAGAAGACGCTTCCTTCTTGGGAGGAGAGCCATGTCCAATCTCGATAAAATAGTAAAGAGTAGAGACATCAGACTAGCAAAACAAGATCCGCCTAGTCAAAGCCATGGTATTCCCTGTAGTCACCTACGGATGTGAGAGCTGGACCTTAGGGAAGGCTGAGCGAAGGAAGATCGATGCTTTGGAGCTGTGGTGTTGGAGGAAAGTTCTGAGAGTGCCTTGGACTGCGAGAAGATCCAACCAGTCCATCCTCCAGGAAATAAAGCCCGACTGCTCACTGGAGGGAAGGATACTAGAGACAAAGCGTAAGTACTTTGGCCACATCATGAGGAGACAGGAAAGCCTAGAGAAGACAATTATGCTGGGGAAAGTGGAAGGCAAAAGGAAGAGGGGCCGACCAAGGGCAAGATGGATGGATGGCATCCTTGAAGTGACTGGACTGACCTTGAGGGAGCTGGGGGTGGTACCGGCCGACAGGGAGCTCTGGCGTGGGCTGATCCATGAGGTCACGAAGAGTCGGAGACGACTGAACGAATGAACAACAACAACAAACAATCAAACAGCATTCTGAACTCCCTATTTAACCCCAGGAGACTGAACGCCAAAACTAAGGTCATAACAACATTTGATATAAGAACTCCAATATGCTGATGACAACGTCTGTTTGCATTCAGAAGACCTACAAGGCACTCTAAGCTCACTATCTCTGAGGATGCTTGCCATAGATGCAGGTGAAACGTCAGGAGAAAATGCTTCTAGAACATGGCCATATAGCCTGAAAAAACCCACAAGAACCTAGCACTCTAAGCTCTTTCACGGAAGCATTCGAGAAGCCGGGTTGTTGTAGGGTTTTTGGGGCTATATGGTTGCATTCTAGAAGCATTCTCTCCTGACATTTCGCCTGCATCTATGGCAAGCATCCTCAGAGGTAGTGAGGTCTAGGTTCTTGTGGGTTTTTTTGGGCTATAGGGCCATGTTCTAGAGGCATTTCTCCTGACGTTTCGCCTGCATCTATGGCAAGCATCCTCAGAGGTAGTGAGGTCTGTTGCATTCCACAGATATATAAACCCATTGTCCTATTCCAACAGACCTCACTACCTCTGAGGATGCTTGCCATAGATGCAGGCGAAACGTCAGGAGAAATGCCTCTAGAACATGGCCCTATAGCCCGAAAAAACCCTACAAGAACCTAGTGATTCCAGCCATGAAAGCCTTCGACAATACAATGGTTGGAACAAGGAAAATGGGTTTATATATCTGTGGAATGACCAGGGTGGGACAAAGGACTCTTGTCTGCTGGAGCTAGATGTGAATGTTTCAACTGACCAACTTGATTAGCAGTTGATTGCCTGGCAGTGTGGAGCAATCTTTTGTTGAGAGGTGATTAGATGTCCTTGTTTGTTTCCTCTCTGTTGTTGTGCTGTTCTAATTTTAGAGTTTTTAATACTGGTAGCCAGATTTTGTTCATTTTCATGGTTTCCTCCTTTCTGTTGAAATTGTCCACATGCTTGTGGATTTCAGTGGCTTCTCTGTGTAGTCTGACATGGTGGTTGTTAGAGTGGTCCAGCATTTCTGTTTTCTCAAATAATATGTCCACAGCTGCATGGTACACGGTAGACTCCTGCAGAAGTGAGAGGATCCCTCTTGTCCTTTGCTGAACATAGCATTTGTTGGATTTTCTTGGTGGGTCTGTAGATAGTTTGTATGTTGTGTTTCCTCATCAGCTTCCCTATGGGGTCAGTGGTTCCCTTGATGTATGGCAAGAACACTTTTCCTCTGGGTGGATCTTCATCTTGACTCTCGTGGCTTGTTCTTGGTCTTGCAGCTCTTCTGATGTCTGAGGTGGAGTATCCATTGGCCTGGAGAGCCCAGTTGAGGTGGTTCAGTTGGAGGAGGTGGGGTTCGCAGATTCTTTTTGCACGGTCTGCCAAGGCTTTAATGGTGCTTCTTTTTTGACTTGGGTGATGGTTGGAGTTTTTATGTAGATATCTATCTGTGTGTGGGTTTTCTGTAGACGGTGTGACCCAATTGTTGATCTGGTTTGCGGATGACTAGGACATCTAGAAAAGGCAGCCTTCCTTCATTTTCTTTTTCCATGGTGAACTGGATGTTTGGATGGATGCTGTTAAGATGGTCCAGGAACCTGTTGAGTTCTTCTCCGTGGCTCCAAATAGTGGCAGACCATGCGAAAAGAATCTGGTAAAAGTATGATAGCTGGTACCGAGTGCTGATTCTGGAACGCTACTTTGCCAATGCTGATAGCGCAACCCGGCAGCAGGATACCCCTGAACACAGATAACAGTGAAGTAATCCTTCCATGTTTATTGTTCCCACCCCTTTTCAGTCCCCCCTTTTTGTGTCCGTGTTCAGCTCGTCTTTCGTTTCTATGAACTATCATGCCAACTGTGTCCCTCCTGCATCTCTCACTCCTCCCAGTCTCACTCTGCTCGCTCTCGCAACCACATGGTCACATGCGTTCCTCATGCACAACCACAGTTGCGGAATCAATGTAGCACTACTAGCACTCGGTACCAGCTATCATACTTTTACCCAACATAGTTTGTGGCAGCCACAGAAACAGAAGTTTTTTTCAAAAGAAGTACAGTGTTCCTCGCTACTTCACGGTTCGCTGTTAGCGGACTCGCTGTTTTGCAGTTTTCAAAAAATATTAATTTAAAATATATATCATGGTACTTTCACTGTTTTGTGGGGTTTTGCAGCTACCGTTCTCCAAGGCACTTTCCCTCCTCAGTCCTCCCTCCCTCCAGCCTTGAAGGGCCTTTCCTTTCCTATTCATACAGCAGTCTGTTAATAGCCTAGCGACTAGATATTATAGCCAGATCGTTTGAGTACGTCTATTGGAATCAACTGTCCCACAACTCAACCGTTCATAGATCGAGAGAAAGCACACGACACCTTGGAAACCAATGCCCTCACTGCGGAAGATGCAGATCAAGAATAGGGCTCCACAGTCACCTACGGACCCACCGCCAGGATACTACACTTCAGTGGTTCTCAACCTGGGGTCCCCAGATGTTTTTGGCCTACAACTCTCAGAAATCCCAGCCAGTTTAGCAGCTATTAGGATTTCTGGGAGTTGGAGGCCAAAAACATCTGGGGAACCCAGGTTGAGAACCAGTGCTACACTTGGAGGACCATCATCCTTGGACTATGAGGGATCGCTTAAGTAAAGTAAGTAAATAAATTCACTTCTGACCATGGTGGGAGCAAACACTAGTTGCAGATCAAATTGTTATGAGTGCAATTCACCTGGAAGACCTGTTGCTGTCTGTGAGGCGGCAAAAGGCAGAGTTCCCCCATGGTTTGTCTCTGTTTTGGGCCAGACTTCAATTTATAATGGGTGGAAGCATCATTACAGTCTTGGTCCAAGATTGGGCCTCAGAAAAACAAACCAATCTTGTTTTGTTTTGTTTCTAAAGGCAAGCATGGAAATAGATGTAGTATATTTGGTGTTGCTGCTTCATCAACCCCTGTTTCCAAGTATCTGGTAGGGAGGATGAGGAGGGCAAATCAATGACTCTGCAGAGATGGAAGGGGAGGAAATATCTGAGCTCCGCCTCTCTTCTGTCTTGCAGCGCCAATGGGATGCCTGGCTGCTGCATGAGTGCTTGCAGTCTCTGAAGAAAGGAAGCAACCAGGCAGAGGCATGCAAATGTGCACACACCAAAGCATGGCAGGAGTAAAAATGGGGTGCAGATCAAGCATTGTATGACACCCTAAAACAGTTTTGAAAATTCAGGCAGTCATAGGTGCAATTCTGTCCAATGAAGCTCAGGGCAAGTGTGCCAGAGTGAGGCCGCTGTGCCCTAAAAGATGGTGCAGATGAGAGTCGAGGAGAGGCGGGTGCAGTTCCAACTCATACTTACCTGGCAGGGGAGACACCATGATCACGAAGGTGGTTTTCCCAGGGTGAGGCTCATCCATTGCACTCCAGGTGTGCTGACCCCTGCGATTTCCCCAAATGCGGGAAACTCGACTGCATAATTTGTGGTAGTGGGGGACTGCGTTCGCGCTTTCCCCTGATCAAACTGGTCCAAAGATAGAAAAAAAATATGCTCAAACTCTTCTCAGCTTTGGTTTCTCTTACTCTTTAAATTCCACATAAACACTGTTTTCACATCATTGTCAGAGATTCAGACTCTAGGAGAATAGGGTTTTGATTCCCCACTTGGCCATGGAAAACCACTTGCGTGATCATCTAATGCTACCTTAATTTTAACAGAAATCTACTGCAGTGTTTCTCAACCTGGGGG
>NW_026845477.1:148452852-148514637 GCF_025583915.1 Anolis sagrei ordinatus | reverse complement strand
AATGGCCCACAACCACCCTTTGCCCATCCCTGTTGTAGAACATGTGCTTCTTCACCTCAAACCCCCCTGTTCTAATAACATCATTTCTAGAATGTATTTAAAGTGAATAGAACCCCAGATTCAACATAACCCACAAATTCCTAAAGGAGAAATCTTAAAATCTCTTATGTGTAAGTCAGTGGTGACCCATCGACTTTCACAGCAAAGTGCTTCAGTGTTTGAGAAACCTGTGTGTCAGCCGCCATCGCACCGGCTCTGACTATGTGTAAGTAGATACATTTTAACCCAGTGGAATTCACTTTTGAATAAATATGAATAATATAGGGCTGCCCATATAAATATATTAGGCTGGAGGTGATTCATTTTAGTTGACATCAATGTGATAAAATGACTCAACCACAGTATTTCTAGCTTAGAGTGTTTATGGATTTGGATTCATTGCTTTCCTTTTGAAAATCCTGATTGAACCGGCACACTGTGTCAGACTGCAACTTTGCTTCACGGAACCTGGCAGAACAGTTCATATATTCACTGGTAAGGATTTGCTTTGAAAACGTAAAGTCTTCTTTCATGGGCAGACTTCACATTAAAATTATGATGCTGCCAGTGACAGATTTCAAACTGAAACCTGATGCTGTGTAGTGCTAAATCTCAGTTAAACGTGCCCTGTACAAGATATTTGGCAGACCTAGATAACTGAATTGATGTTGTTATGAAAGGACTTTTCCACAAGTTCTGCCAAGAAAATATCCCTTAAGATAGAAAATCTGTTTTCTCTCGCCTTGACTACATAAGGGTATGCCACCTGAGAAATCAAGGTTGCTACAGCAAACATGAAGAAGTAAAGAGAGATCCATTAAATACATCACACATGCAGCTCAATTCTATGCATGTTTACTTAGAAGTAAATCCTTACAGAATCTGTGGGGCTTATTCTCATTCTCAAGCCAGTATGCACAGGATTTCAGCCTTCTTCTCCGGTTTAAATTGTACCCTTTCCAATTTACTATTAAGCAAACAGTGTGAACAAAATGGAATTTAGATGATGAAGCCCTAGAACTCAGAAAGTACTTATACAGGAAAAATGGACTGATTCACTATGGAATGCAAAAGAATCCTGTAAGTGTTTTTCTTTTCAAATTATTATTTGAAAGTCTGTTCTGAGAAAAATTTTCTTTATGCATTTAAACCCATTTAAGACTTTGGGATATATATACAGTTTTACATTGACTCAAAAAATTGGCAGACCTCAATTACAATGGATAATCACTTGTATCTCATGGCTCAAAGATGACTGCATGCTTTGTTTCTAAATGTGTACGTGTCTTAGTCACCAAAAAAAAAAAACAGCCCTTCAAAAATGCATGACAGAGGAAGCAAAGATTCAGGAACAAAGCACCGTACTGTCCTTTGATCACTGTGCTCCTCCTCATGAACATACCCCACTTACTTTCTACTTCGAAATAGAAAAAGGATATAGCAGCAGTTGAAGCCTAAACTTGTAAATCCTCATTGCATGAGATAATTTGTCCTGCTAAAGCTGGTCAGAACTTGTTACAGGTAACGACATTAATTAAGAGATTCCTCCCTTTAGTGCCACACCTATTCGTGGTATTTATTTATTTATTTATTTATTTATTTATTTATTTATTTATCGTGTCAGGAGCAACCAGGCATTTGTATTACATTTTTAACAAAACAAACAGACAGACAAAATACAAAGTTTGCAAGCTTGGTAGTTGATTAAATGTCCTTTGACTAGTATCTGGCCACTTGGAGTGCCTCTGGTGTTGCCGCAAGAAGGTCCTCCTTTGTGCATGTAGCAGGGCTCAGGTTGCATTGCAGCAGGTGGTCAGTGGTTTGCTCTTCTCCACACTTGCATGTCGTGGATTCCACTTTGTAGCCCCATTTCTTAAGGTTAGCCCTGCATCTCGTGGTGCCAGAGTGCAGTCTGTTCAGCGCCTTCCAAGTCACCCAGTTTTCTGTGTGCCCAGGGGGGAGTCTCTCATTTGGTATCAGCCATTGATTGAGGTTCTGGGTTTGAGCCTGCCACTTTTGGACTCTCGCTTGCTGGGATGTTGCAACGAGTGTCTCTGTAGATCTTAGAAAACTATTTCTTGATTTAAGTCATTGACATGCTGGCAGAGCCCCAAACAAGGGATGAGCTGGAGATGTCACTGCCTTGGTCCTTTCACGATTGACTGCTACTTCCCAGCAGATGTCAGGTGGTGCAATACCGGCTAGACAGTGTAGTTTCTCCAGTGGTGTAGGGCGCAGACACCCCGTGATAATGCGGCATGTCTCATTAAAAGCCACATCCACTGTTTTAGTGTGTTGAGATGTGTTCCACACTCAGCAGCAAAGTAGCATAGCGCAAGGGCAGATGTCTTCACTGTGTCTGGTTGTGATCCCCAGGTTGTGCCAGTCAGCTTTCGTATGATATTGTTTCTAGCACAGAAGCTTTCTGAAGCTCTAGGTGCTCTTACTGCCTATTACAGGGAAAACCAGCTGATCCCCAACCCATCTAAAACACAGACATGTGCCTTTCATCTCAAGAACAGACAAGCATCCCGAGCTCTGAAGATCACCTGGGAAGGAACCCCACTGGAGCATTGCAGCACACCCAAATACCTGGGAGTCACTCTGGACCGTTCTCTTACCTACAAGAAGCACTGCCTGAACATCAAGCAAAAAGTGGCGCTAGAAACAATATCATCACGAGGTGTCTGCACCCTACACCACTGGAGAAATTACACTGTCTAGCCGGTATTGCACCACCTGACATCCGCCGGAAAGTCGCAACCAATAGTGAAAGGACCAAGGCAGTGACATCTCCGGCCCACCCCGTTTGGGTATCAGCCAGCACATCATTGACTTAAATCAAGAAATAGTTTTCTAAGATATACAGAGACACTCGCTGGAACACCTCAGCAAGCGAGAGTCCAAAAGTGGCAGACTCAAACCCAGAACCTCAATCCATGGCTGATACCAAATGAGAGACTCTCCCCCTGGGCACACAGAAAACTGGGCAACTTGGAAGGCGCTGAACAGACTGCGCTCTGGCACCACGAGATGCAGAGCCACTTAAGAAATGGGGCTACAAAGTGGAATCCACGACATGCGAGTGTGGAGAAGAGCAAACCACTGACCACCTGCTGCAATGCAACCTGAGCCCTGCCACCTGCACAGTGGAGGACCTTCTTGCGGCAACACCAGAGGCACTCCAAGTGGCCAGATACTGGTCAAAGGACATTTAATAGAATACCAAGTCTGCAAACTTTGTGTTTTGTTTGTTTGTTTTTTTAATGCAATACAACTATTTTGGTTTGATGTATTGTCAAAGGCTTTCATGGCCGGAAACACTGGGTTGTTTTATGTTTTTTCGGGCTATATGGCCATGGTCTAGAAGAACTCTTGTCTGTTGGAGGTGGGTGTGAATGTTGCAATTGGCCACCTTGATTAGCACTGAATGGCCATGCAGCTTTAAATCCTGGCTGCTTCCTGCCTGGGGGAGTCCTTTGTTGGGAGGTGTTAAGATAGGTGTATTTTAATCCTATTTTAATGTTAACTCCCGTTTTCTTTTAGCTTTATTATTCTTGTTTTAATACCATTTTAATATTTGATCTATGATTTTTCAAAACTCATTTCTTCTGTCTACACAGAGAGAACAGCACCCGGGGAAGGCAGCCAAAACTCAATGTCATTTTGATACCATGCGGGACATCAGACATTCCTGAAAGTGATCCAACACAGCTGGATAAAAGCATAACATCAGCCTAGTTTCTTTGGATTCCTCATAGAAAAGAACCCTACAGTGGATATTAGTAAAGTATCTGAACAAATCCTAACCCTGCCAAGACACAAGTGTGTGCCTATGTAACCGTGAAGCAACAGGAAATTGAAAGTTACCCGGGAAGGCCAAGAGCTCAAACACTGTTCCCACTCTAAATATCTTGGTGTCACCTTTAGACCAAACACGAATATGTAGGAAACACTGCACAAACAATGAGGAGCAGACCCAAAATTAACATATATCAGTATACGAGGTTTAAAAAATAAATGGCTGACCCCAATGGTTGACATAGCATTGAATGAAACATGCAGAATAATCACAGGATGTCTTAAACCTACACCTGTTGATAAACTCTACAAGCTAGCTGGCATTGCGCCCCCCCCCCCCCGATGTGCGACGGGAAGTTGCTGCTAAATGAGAAAGAAGGTTGAACACTGTGAAAACCACCCACTACATGCCTATCAGCCTCCTCCCGGTAGACTCAAATCAAGGAAATGCTTCATGAGAACCACCACTCCCCTTAATGTTCCCCCAGCAACAGCAAGCGTATCCCTCTAGGCAGCTAAACAAGGAAACCCCAAATAGAAGCGCCCCACCACCACCACCACCACCACGAGGGTCTGTCTCCAGGGGCGAACCAAGAATGGGTAACTTGGAAGTCCCTAAACAGACTCAGAAGTGGAGTGGGCAGATCAAAAGACAACCTGGTAAAATGACACTTCCTAGAATAATCCTCCACCTTGTTCGACTGTGGAGCAGAGCAAACAATTCCGCATCTGTCCACAATGCCCTGCCTCATATACAGAGGAAGAATTGTTTAAAGCTACAGACAATGCAGTTGCTGTTGCCCGTTTTTTGTCTAAAATTAACTGCTTGTGTTCCCTCTATTATTATCAGTTTTATATGTATTTATACAATGCTTTTGACACAAAATAAAAGCTTATTGAATCCCCCCCCCCCCCCCCAAATACCCATGTCCCATTTATATTGAAGGCCAGCAAGTTGTAGTGGTTTGAGTACTGGACTGGGACTCAGGAGAACAGGATTCAAATCCATGCTTGGCCATGAAAATCCATCAGGTGACCTTGGGCAGGCCATACATACTTCATCTTTAAAAAATCCTATAAGTTTGCCTTAGGTTGCCATTGAGTCAGCAATGACAAAAACACAATAACAAGCATAGCTGTGAGCCAAGGAACACTCCCGTATCTGCATAAACACAAGAAGACTATAATAAATACATTGTGGCTTTTGGGTATGTAAGGCTTGTGTAGGGGACATCTTCCACATCAGGCTTATCGAAAGTTTCTACAAAGCAGTTAGATGCTGAAACGGTTATTATGCATGGTTGCATAAACATTTGGATGGTTGGATAAATATCTGATGGTATAAAATAATAGACATAATAATCAATTTGTTACTTTACTTTGGCGATCCCTCATAGTCCGAGGATGATAGTCCTCCAAGTGTAGTATCCTGGCGGTGGGTCCGTAGGTGACTGTGGAGCCCTATTCTTGATCTGCATCTTCTCCCACAGTGAGGGCATCGGTTTCCAGGTGGAAGGCGGTCCCGGTCGGGGTTGGCTTGACGCGCCTTCCTCTTGGTACGTTTCTCTCTTTCACCCTCCATTCGTGCCTCTTCAAATTCTGCAGCACTGCTGGTCACAGCTGACCTCCAGCTGGAGTGCTCAAGGGCACGTTTCTCTCTTTCGCCCTCTATTCGTGCCTCTTCAAATTCTACAGCTCTGCTGGTCACAGTTTACCTCCAGCTGTAGCGCTCAAGGACCAAGGCTTCCCAGTTCTATGTCTATGCCAGAGTTTTTAAGGTTGGCTTTGAGCCCATCTTTAAGTCTCTTTTTCTGCCCACCAACATTCCGTTTTCTGTATTGTCGAAGGCTTTCATGGCTGGAATCACTGGGTTGTTGTAGGTTTTTCCAGGCTATATGGCCATGTTCTAGAGGCATTTCTCCTGACGTTTCGCCTGCATCTATGGCAAGCATCCTCAGAGGTAGTGAGGTCTGTTGGAAGTAGGAATGACCAGCCATAGATGCAGGCGAACGTCAGGAGACCATCTTTAAATCTCATTTCCTGCCCAACAACATTCCGTTTTCCGTTCCTGAGTTCGGAGTAGAGCAGCAGCTTTGGGAGACGGTGGTTGGGCATTCGGACAACGTGGCCGGTCCAGCGGAGTTGATGGCGGAGGACCATCGCTTCAATGCTGGTGGTCTTTGCTTCTTCCAGCACGCTGACATTTGTCCGCCTGTCTTCCCAAGAGATTTGCAGGATTTTTGGAGGCAGCGCTGATGGAATTGTTCCAGGAGTTGCATGTGACGTCTGTAGACAGTCCACGTCTTGCAGGCGTATAGCAGGGTTGGACAATAGCTTTATAAACAAGCACCTTGGTATCCCTATGGATGTTCCAGTCCTCAAACACTCTCTGCTTCATTCGGATAAATGCTGCACTCGCAGAGCTCAGGCGGTGTTGTATTTCAGTGTCAATGTTGACTTTTGTGGAGAGGTGGCTGCCAAGGTGGAAATGGTCAACATTTTCTAATGTTACACCATTAAGCTGTATCTCTGGCATTGGAGAGGGATTGGCTGGTGACTGCTGGAAGAACACCTTGGTTTTCTCGATGTTTAATGACAGGCTGAGCTTCTCGTATGCGTCTGCGAAGGTGTTTAGAGTTGCTTGTAGGTCTTCTTCTGAATGCGCACAGCAGACCAAAAGGCTGAGGTTCGAATCCGGAGCACAGGTTGAGCTCCCGCTGTTAGTCTCAGCTTCTACCAATGTAGCTGTTCAAAAACATGCAAATGTGAGTGGATCAATATGAACCGCTTCGCCGGGAAGGTAACGGTGCTCCATGCAGTCATGCCAACCACATTACCTTGTAGGCATCTATGGACAATGCCGACTCTTCGGCTTAGAAATGGAGATTAGCACCACTGCCCAGAGTCTGACACGACTAGACTTAATGTCGATGGAAAACCTTTACCTTTTCCTCTTAATCCATTTGTCTTACAGGGATAGATTTATGCAACATGCAAATCCACAAGGGAAATTGTCTGGTTTGCCTACTCTGGAACATGCAACATATCATTGTCCTTCTTTAGGGGTCCCTTTCAAATCTATGATACTATATCTGTGTGTGTGAATCATATCTATCTATCTATCTATCTATCTATCTATCTATCTATCTCTATCTATCTGGCTGGATGGCTCTTTGTCAGGAGGGCTTTGATTACATTTTCTTGCCCTGGTGAAGGGAGTTGGACTGGATGGCCTTAAGTATTTTGTGTTGGTCATGGGGGTTCTGTGTGGGAAGTTTGGCCCAATTCTGTCATTGGCGGGTTCAGAACATTATTTGATTGTAGGTGAACTATAAATCCCAGTAATTACAACTCCCAAATGTCAAGGTCTATTTCCCCCAAACTCCATCTGTGTTCATATTTGGCCATATGGAATATTCGTGCCAAGTTTGGTCAATGTTTGAGTTTTGAAAACATTTTGAAAACACTATGGTACATTTTGCAGAATCAGCCAGGGCACCAATTTAAGCATAAAGAGAAGTTGTCTGAACCTCAGGATCTCTAGCAACAGTCTTTTGGGAAAGAAAGTGAAGGGAAAAAATGCCTACAACACTGGTGTCAAAGTTTAATTTCGAACCATTACTCTACCATGCTGTAACAGTAAGAAGGGAGGAGGAACCTTTCTTTGCTACAGGCAGAATCAGATCTTGAAGAGCAAAAGGCAGAGAGACCCGCTATTGAATCAGAGCTGGCCAACTATCAGCCTTAAGAAGTGGTCTGCTAAGACTTGTGTCCCCAGGTAATTCCAAGGCCTGACTAAAGAGTGAGGGAAAGGTTCATCTTGGGTGATTTCCACTGTGATAATAATTCCCCAAACAACGAGGATTTGGAGGATGCAACTCTCCTCTCAGGGCTCAGCTGAGGACGAGGGAGGGCTGGCTGTTGGTGGAGTCTCCTTCTGGACCAGTTCTGGCTCATCTTCTCCATCATGTGGAGGATGGACAAGCACCTTGTCTAAAATGCCAAATTCCTGGGCTTCCACTGGGCTCATGTAGCGATCTCTCTCCATGGCCGCCTCTGTGAAGACACAAAATGGAAGAGAATAGAGCTAGACACAGACCTTCACACATCAACTTTCTTCTGGCACGGAACATTAACAGTTGACCACAAACTGCAGGCCAAGCATCCTTTAATCTAGAATTCAGAATTCAGAAATACTCCAAAATGGTTCACACGTGTGGGTAAGACAGTGACATGTTTACTTTCTGAAGGTTCAATGTACACACACATTGTTTAATGTACAAAATTATTTAAAAAATGGAACAGGGTGGGCCAAAAGTATTGTATTTTTGAAAAGATTTTACATGTAATGTAAAGAAGGAAAACCAAGACCTGGTTATGGGGCCAAGCGATTGATCAGTGAGCACGAAGTGAAAGAAGATCACACAACTTATGGCAATGAATTGACCCGGACTGGTTTTTGGATTTCGATTTTAATGGATGTGTCTTAATTAATTGTTTTAATTGTTGTTTTAATTTTTAATATTTTGATAGTACTGTGGTTGTTTTTTGATGCTAGCATCGTATGATGCTTTGTTAGGCTGCCCTGAGTCCCCTTTCGGGTATAAATATAGGAAATAAATAAATACATTTTCTATCTATACTCTATGTGGTACTATGGTATTATAAATTTAAAAAAGGAGTTATTAGATATTGAAACTTCTGTCTATTATATAAAATTATATTCAGGCTATTTGAATGTATTTGAATAAATGTCATGTTTAGAATTTTGTTGCATCTCCAAAATACTTTGTGTGTGTGTGTGTGTGTAAATACAGGTATTCCAAAATCATCCTAAATCCAAAATGCTTCTGGTCACTTTTATTTCAGACTAGCTGTACCCACCGCTACATGCCTGCTTCCCTCCCTCTTTCTCTCCTCTTTTCTTTCTCTCCTTCCTTCCCTCTTTTTCTTTCCCTTCTTCTTTCTTCCTTCTCTACCTGTTTCTTTTTTCTCTTCCTTTGCTCTTTGGTTCCCTCCTTCTTCGTCTCTTTCCTTCCTTCCCTCTTTCTTTCATTCCTTCTCTCCTTCCACTTTCCTTCCTTCTCTCTTTCTTTCTTTCCTTATCTCCTTCTTCCCCTTCTCTCCTTCTCTCCTCCCTCCCTTTCTGTGTATGTTTTGTGTGTGCATATATCTGTGTATATATTTCTGTATATATTTGTGTATATGTGTGTTTGTGTACATATGTGGTTTTGCCCATGTGTTGTAATGTAATTTTTGGGGTTTTTTGGCTTTTTAAGTCCCTTCCGCTGTATTTTTCAGTGTTTCTATGAGTGATGGTCACTTGTTAGCCTGATAGGTGTATTGTGTCCAAATGTGGTGTCAATTTGTCCAGTGGTTTTTGAGTTATGTTAATCTCACAAACGAACCTTACATTTTTATTTATATAGATAAGGAAGGTGTAAGCTGAAAAAGTTCTGCTAAAACTTTCTTAATACATTTTTTTTAAAAAGGGTACACAATTCAATAAATAGCATGAAGTTAAATATTTGAAAGCGTAATATTAAAAAAGGTAACAACAGAGCACACCTCACTGAAAGGCCCTTTTCCTATAGTAAGTTAAGAGGCAAAGACCTGCCCAAAGGAAAGGTCCTTGCATGTCAACTGAGAGCAGGTCAACCAATCTTCCCACTGGAGGGAGTTCCACACCATTTTTTATAATGGGTTGTTGTAGTTTTTTTCGGGCTATATAGCCATGTTCTAGAGGCATTCTCTCCTGATGTTTCGCCTGCATCTATGGCAAGCATCCTCAGAGGTAGTGACTACCTCTGAGGATGCTTGCCATAGATGCAGGCGAAACGTCAGGAGAGAATGCCTCTAGAACATGGCCATATAGCCCCCAAAAAACCCTACAACAACAACTACAACAACCCAGTGATTCTGGCCATGAAAGCCTTTGACAATACATTTTTAAAATGTTATACAGTATGGAAGTTCCTTATCACAGTTTTTTTTTTTTTTTTTTTGGCAACAGCATGACAGGTGTGTGACTTGACTTGCCCAAGATCATGCGGTGAGATTTCATGGTCAAGTTGGCATATGAACCCTGCTCTCCAAAGCAATCGTCCAATGCTCAAACCACTACATATTAGTGCTGGTTACATCACCTAAAATAAATGTCTTGGGGAATTTTAAAAAAATTATCAGCTTGATAAAGTTTCTCAAGGTTCCTAGGTTTCAGTCCTCAGCAGGACAGGGAGCAAAACTTGTGGTAAATTCAAACAGACACTGGCTAAATTAAAACAGGAGACCTGACTCCATCTCATAATAGCGTTCAGTGTTCTGGGGAAGGAAGTGAGAGAAATCTGCCCCTCAGGAGGAAAATTCACTCCTGGAAGAGTTATTGCCATAGGGAAAAGGTGTCTCCACTGAAGATTTATCACCAATCCTTGTTTCCACAACAAGCCAAATTTTTCAAAATCCAATTATCACAGGGACAGAAAGTGAGGTGAAATCTTCTGAACAGGGGCACAGACAACAATACACCACAGGGGTATTAACCCTTTCTTATGCTATCCAAAGCTTGCTCTCTCTCTCTCTCTCTATATTTATATCTATATAAATAAAAATGTAATGTTAGTTTGTGGGATTAACAGAACTCAAAAACCACCGGATGAATTGCCGCCGAATTTGAACACAAGATGCCTAACAACCCAATGTATGTCCTTCACTCAAAAAAAAAATATGATTTTGTCATTTGGGAGTTGTAGTTGCTGGGATTTATAGTTCACCTACAATCAAAGAGCATTCTGAACCCCACCAATGATGGAATTGAACCAAACTTGGCACACAGTTCTTCCATGACCAACAGAAACTAGAAGGGTTTGGTGGGCATTGACCTTGATTTTGGGAGTTGTAGTTCACCTACATCAGAGAGCACTGTGGACTCAAACAATGATGGATCTAGACCAAACTTAGCATGAATGCTCCGTATGCCCAAATATGAACACAGATGGAGTTTGGGGGAAATAGACCTTGACATTTGGGAGTTGTAGTTACTGGAATTTATAGTTCACCTACAGTCAAAGAGCATTCTGAACCCCACAAATGATAGAATTGAACCAAACTTCCCAAACCCCCATGACCAATAGAAAATACTTACGGCCATCCAGTCCAACTCCCTTCACCAGGGCAAGAAAACGTAATCAAAGCCCTCCTGACAAAGAGCCATCCAGCCATAGATATAGATAGATATATATGATTCACACACAGAGATATAGTATCATAGATTTGAAAGACCCCTAAAGAAGGACATTTATATGTTGCATGTTCCAGAGTAGGCAAACCAGACAATCTCTACATCAACACTGACAAAGAAACAAGAAATACTGTTTACCCACAAGCATAAAGAAATTACATATATTAGAAACCAACACTTTCTCATTACTTTATTTTCCAGATCACCAGACTGGGCCACAGCAATGTGTGGCAGGGGATAGCTAGTATATATATATATATGGCTGGAGTTGAACTTTAAAAATGTACCTGTTTAGGCTTACATACAAATTCAACTTAAGAACAAACCTACAGAACCTATCATGTTTGTCACTTGCCTGTACAATGGCCTGATCTCCCTCTCCTTCAGTATGCCACCATTACACAATATTTGATGGGGGAAAAACCCATCTGCCCCACCAACACTGGCTTGCACACTCCTTACCAATCACTTCCAGATTCTGCTTCGTGTGTTTGGCATAGATGCCATTGATCTGTTTCTTTAGCTTGAGGATTTCCTCCGCCTGGATGGCAATGTCTGTTGCCTGACCCTGGGACAGCAAAGCAAGAAAAAGATATCTTGACCAACCATTGGAGCATTTGATCCACCAGGGGCCACTGGGAAGTCAGAGGAGTACAGGCCTTTCCCCCGTTTCCCACAATACCGTTTCCAATCAGGACTCTATGCTGGCTAGATGATATTACACCTTTAACTGGCTTACCCGTGCCCCACCGGAGGGCTGGTGGATCATGATGCGGGAGTTGGGCAAGGAGTGGCGCATGCCTGGTGAGCCCGCAGCAAGAAGCAGGGAGCCCATGCTGGCCGCCTGTCCCACGCACCACGTGCAAATGGGGTTCAGGATATACTGCATGGTGTCATAAATCGCCAGACCAGACGTCACTGTACCACCTGTGTAAAATAATAATAATAATAATAATAATAATAATAATAATAATAATAATAATAATTCAGCACACCGGGCGCAGTGCCTAAAGACCTTGGATTGCACTTAATAACAACAACAACAACAACAACAACAACAACACAAGCCAGTAAAGGTGGTCCCAGTGATGATCGGCACACTGGGTGCAGTGCCTAAAGACCTTGGCTGCACTTAAACACAATCGGCGCTGACAAAATCACCACCTGCCAGCTGCAAAAGGCCACCTTACTGGGATCTGCATGCATTATGAGCTTGGCCTGCACTTAAACACAATTGGTGCTGACAAAATTACCACAACTGCCACCTTACTGGGATTTGCACACATTATTCCGATACATCACACAGTCCTAGACACTTGGGAAGTGTCCGACGTGTGATCCAATACAACAGCCAGCATAGTCATCTTGTTTGCTGTGTACTCATCTTGTGTTTCTAATAATAATAATAATAATAATAATAATAATAATAATAATAATAATAATAAAAAAATTATTATTATTGATGTTGCCATACCAGGTGACAGTCGAATTGATGAAAAGCAACAGGAAAAACTCAAAATCGAACTGCAAAGGCTCCGGCATAAACCAGTACAGGTAGTCCCAGTGGTCATTGGCGCACTGGGTGCCGTGCCAAAAGATCTCAGCCGGCATTTGGAAACAATAAACATTGACAAAATCATGATCTGTCACCTGCAAAAGGCCACCTTACTTGGATCTGCATGTATCATTCGAAAATACATCACACAGTCCTAGACACTTGGGAAGTGTTCAACTTGTGATTTTGTGATATGAAATCCAGCATATAGATCTTCGTTTGCTGTGACATACTGTGCTTTTGTGTCAATAATAATAATAATAATAATAATAATAATAATAATAATAATAATAATAATGGAGAGGGGAAAAACTCCAAAGATTCCCGCAGACACTTGCTGCTTTCAACCACTTACCTGGGCTGTTAATATACATGTGGATGGGCTTCTTGTTGCTTTCCGACTGCAGGAAGAGCAGCTGTGCAATGACCAAGCTTGCCACGCCATCATCAATCTGTAAATAGTAAACACAAGGGAATTCATGATCAGCCCAGAGGGATTCTTTGAGGCAGAAAACAATTTTTGTTTTTGAGGCTTCCAAACTGCAGCCAAGGCTTTGAAAGCAAAGCACACTTTACTAAGATGCAAGGGATTTAATCCAGGTAACATGTAAGCAATTCTTGAAATGAACTGTCTAAATCAGAGGAAGGGACAGTTTGTTTCCAAGTGTTACTGACATGCATTCGCTACTTTCAATGCTGGATAGGGCTGATAGGAACTGCAGCCTAGGAATATATAGAAGGCTACATGCTCTCCAAGGGGCTGCGGTGGCGCAGCGGGTTAAACCGCTAAGCTGCAGAACTTGCTGACCGGAAGGTCGGCAGTTGGAATCTAGGGAGCAGGGTGAGCTCCTGCTGTTAGACCCAGTTTCTGCCAACCTAGCAGTTCGAAAACATGCAAATGTGAGTAGATCAATAGGTTCTGCTTCTGCGCTCCATGCAGCCATGCTGGCCACATAACTTTGGAGGTGTCTACAGACAACACCAGCTCTTCGGCTTAGAAATGGAGATGAGCACCACCTCCCAGAGTCAGACAGTTAATGTCAAGGGGAAACCTTTACATTTACCTTTACATGCAGAAGCACAATGTTGAATTATTTAACAATAATAGAAAAAAAATAAAATTATTACTATACTATTATTTTAAAAGGCCTTTACATTTTGCATTCGTTTTAGTAAACATCTTATGCATGAAAAGAATTAAGACTTCAGCCAATACAATAATTAAAGGATTAATTAAAAATTTGGCCAGTACAGTAATCCATATTATGCAATATATAAAAATTACACAAAAGTAATCTGCATTTTTTCATACTTTGCATAATTTATTTTTTATAGTAGGTTTATTTTGGTATGTTTCAATGTTTTAACCTTTTTTAAATGTTTCAGCTAAAGCCGTCTTACAGACGATACCTCCCCTGAGATCTTCAGGTACATGTAGTTGTGTGACTTCATCATTTCCGACATAGAGTAACCCTATCACAGAACGCACTTTAATGCTTAAATAATGTATACAGTTCATGCCATGAGGGAAACTGTGCTGGGCATTGAATGTCTGACTTTGCAATACAAGAAGCCTTACATTGTCACTCTTCTGGCTACTAACATTTCTTCAGATCCTTTTGACCATGCAATTCTCATGTTTCTCATCATAGGGGCAAGAAACCCGTTCTTAAAAATAACCTTTACCCAGGTTGGATTAGGTCTGTAAGGAGAAAGTTATAGACTTACCGGTCCCATCACACAGACAATGCGCTCTCTCAGAAGTCGAGAGTAGATGTCATATGCTCGCTCCCCACGTCCCTGAAACAGACATTGGGTCAACATCAGTGCCCTCAAGCCTGAAATTTGGTGACAGAGGTCTCATTTTCCTCCAGAGAGGAGGACCCACAAATCTTCTGCAAAGGAAACAAGCTTGCTGGAATTTAACTGTGAGGCCAGGGTTTGTGATTTCCAAATTTTGGTCCTCTGGGTGTTTTAAATTTCAGATCCCAGAAGCCAGCTTGACCGACAGTCAGGAATTCTGGGTGTCAAAGTCCAAAACATCTGGGAAACACTGGCTTAGAATCCCAAATGCAACAATATAGCTGCTTTGAGTCTCCTTCGGCAGAGAAAAAGGGGGTATAAGTACAAATAACAACAACAACAACAACAACAAAGCTCACAAATGGAACTCTGAAAAAGGAGACGGAGGGCCTGGTTCTGGCAGCCCAAGAACAAGCCATTAGAACCAATGCCATCAAAGCCAGAATAGAAAAGTCGACAACAGATCCCAAATGTAGACTCTGCAAGGAAGCAGATGAAACAATAGATCACATCCTCAACTGCTGCAAGAAGATCGCACAGACAGACTACAAGCAGAGGCATAACACCGTTGCTCAGATGATTCACTGGAACTTGTGCCACAAATACCATCTGCCTGCAACAAAGAACTGGTGGGATCACAAGCCAGAAAAAGTTACAGAGAATGAACACGCCAAACTCCTCTGGGACTTCCGGATTCAGACAGACAGAGTTTTGGAGCATAATACTCCTGACCTCACAATCGTGTTAAAAAACAAGTATGGATCATCGATGTTGCAATCCCAGGTGACAGCAGGATTGAAGAGAAACAACTGGAAAAGCTGACATGATATGAGGATTTAAAGATCGAACTGCAAAGACTCTGGCACAAGCCAGTAAAGGTGGTCCCAGTGGTGATCGGCACACTGGGTGCAGTGCCTAAAGACCTTGGCCTGCACTTAAACACAATCGGCACTGACAAAATTACCATCTGCCAGCAGCAGGCCACCTTACTGGGATCTGCACGCATTATTCGCCGATACATCACACAGTCCTAGACACTTGGGAAGTGTCCGACGTGTGATCCAATTCAACAGCCAGCAGAGTGTCTGCTGTGGACTCATCTTGTTGTGTTTCTAATAATAATAATAATAATGATAATAATAATAAAATGTAGACTGTGCAAGGAAGCTAATGAAACCATGGACCATATCCTCAGCTGCTGCAAGAAAATCGCACAGACGGACTACAAATAAAGACACAACTCTGTGGCTCAAATGATTCACTGGAACTTATGTCACAAGTACCACCTGCCAGCAGTAAAGAATTGGTGGGATCATAAACCCGCAAAGGTCATGGAAAATGAACATGCAAAAATACTGTGGGACTTTCGAATCCAGAGTGACAAAGTTTTGGAACACAATACACCAGACATCACGATTGTGGAAAAGAAAAAAGTCTGGATTATTGATGTCGCCATACCAGGTGACAGTCGCATTGAGGAAAAACAACAGGAAAAACTCAGCCGCTATCAAGACCTCAAAATCGAACTGCAAAGGCTCTGGCATAAACCAGTACAGGTGGTCCCAGTGGTCATTGGCACACTGGGTGCTGTGCCAAAAGATCTCAGCTGGCATTTGGAAACAATAAACATTGACAAAATCACGATCTGTCAACTGCAAAAGGCCACCTTACTTGGATCTGCATGCATCATTCAAAAATACATCACACAGTCCTAGATGCTTGGGAAGTGTTCAACTTGTGATTTTGTGATACGAAATCCAGCATATATATCTCGTTTGCTGTGACATACTGTGTTTTTGTGTCAGTAAAATAACAATCACTTAATGATTTTTTTCATCTCCCTAACTGCATAGTGTTTATTGATATTGTTTCCTGCTTATTGGTTTTGGCCACTTCTTCTCTATTCCACTGTCTCTTAATCCAAATTTGTCCATCCTTCGATTTGCAGTCCCTCCATTTCCCCTCCATGTTTGAACACACACATCCTCTCATCATGAGATGAAATCCTTAATACCTGTAAAGTACATACAAAGGACACATGCTTGTTTTTCTTTTTACAAGGAATAATAATAATAATAATAATAATAATAATAATAATAATAATAATCTTTATTTATACCCCACCATCATCTCCCCAACGGGGACTCGGGGTGGCTTACATGAGGCCAAGCCCAATCAACAAATTACAGCAAAATAAAACCAAAAACACATGCAATAAACAACATCATAATTACATAAAACATATGAATACATTAACGATATAAGATTATACATAAATAAACACAGTCACAGTGACAATGGGTGGCTACATGTGCGAGAAAATGATTTAAAAACTGATTTTAAAAAGTCTTCCTTGTTTTCTTAGCCAGATGCAGTGTGGGAATTGGTGAGGTGGGACAGGTTGTTGCTCACCTTCTGCTTGCTAATATTCATATTAACTTACGGGATTCACTACTATCCCACAACGGGGACAGGGCAAAACTGACCCCACCAAACCTGCTGAATGTGTCCTTGTTTACTATAACTTCAAGCAGGTTTTTGACTATCTAGGTAGGTAGATTGGTTGCTTTCCTTCCTTCCCAAACAAGTGTTTCTACCCTTGCCAACACATCCTAGCATGCTGCGCCTACCGTCTGTTCCACCACAATGGGGATAAGAGGGATGTGGCTCCTGGAGGACTGGTGGAGGCACCGAGAAACAGAGAGGACGTGGCATCCTAGCCGCAAGGGGTGCTGCAGAACGAGAAAGAAGAATGGGTGGAAGACCTGGTTACTGGTTACTCTTGCCATTATTTATGTGTAAACTGCTTTGAGTCCCCCCAGGGGTGAGAAAGGTGGTATATAAAAACTGTAAATAATAATAATAATAATAATAATAATAATAATAATAATAATAATAATAAGGGATCACATTTCAGGTCAGGTCCCACAGTTCAAGAAACAATGATCGAGGGCAAGGGAAGGGATCTTCTATCCTTCAGAGGCTGTTGGACTGCAACTCCCATCAAGTCTACTAACAATGAAGGATGTTGGAAGATGAAGGTCACAAACGTTTTGAAGAACCGGCTTTATTTTCCATAAGATAAGATGGCAATCTTGGTTTTTCCCCCCCAAAAGAGACAGAATGAGACTAATCATGCAGGGACACTTTTGCACTATACAATTATAGTGCTGTGACTGCATTTAAGTGTATCCACATTCTGTTATATAGAATCTTGGGATTTGCAGTTTGTGGGAGGGAGTTAAAATGCATAGAATCATAGAGTTGGAAGAGACCTCGTGGGTCATCCAGTCCAATCCCTTGCCAAGAAGCAGGAAAACCACATTCAAAGCACCCCCGACAGATGGCCATGCAGCTTCTGTTTAAAAGCCTCCAAAGAAGGTGCCTCCACCACACTCTGGGGCAGAGAGTTCCACTGCTGAACAGCTCTCAGTCAGGAAATTCTTCCTAAGGTTCAGGTGGAATCGCCTTTCCTGTACTTTGAAGCTGTTGTTCCATATCCTAGTCTCCAGCTAGAGAGCTCCACAAATGCCTCTGATCAAACTAGAAATCCCAGGACTACACAGTATGAAGCTATGGCACTTATATGGACTTATAGTAATACAGGTTGGACACCCCTTATTCAAAATGCTTGTGACCAAAAATGTTTTGGACTCTGGAATACCTGCATTTCCACAGAAGCTGGAGATCGGACCCAAAAATAAATACAACATTCATTTATATTTCCATATATACCTTATACACAATAGCCTGAAGGTAATTTTATACATAATATTTTTGAAATGTGGGCACACTTGAAAAGCAAAGGCACCACTATCTAAGCCACTCACATGGGGCATTGGAGCCCCCGGTGGTGTAGTGGGTTGAACCCCTGTGGCAGCAGGACTGAAGACTAACAGGTCGCAGGTTCAAATCTAGGGAGAGCGTGGATGAGCTCCCTCTATCAGCTCCAGCTCCTCATGCACGGACATGAGAGAAGCCTCCCACAAGGATGTTAAAACATCACAAAATCCGGGCATCCCCTGGGCAATGTCCTTGCAGACGGCCAATTCTCTCACACCAGAAGCAACTTGCAGTTTCTCAAGTCACTCCTGACACAACCAAAACAACAACAACAAAACAAAAAACTTGGGGCATTTTGGGAATTCCTAATAGGGAGGCTCTACCTGTAGTGATGTAGTCTGACTGGGCAGGAAGCCACCTCTACCAGCATCAACTGTGACAGCATAAAATGAGATTCCACCTGAAATTTAGGAAGAATTTCCTGACTGAAAGAGCTGTTCAACAGTGTAACTCTCTGCCTGGGAGTGTGGTGGAGGCTTTTCAACAGAGGCTGGATGGTCATCTGTCGGGGGTGCTTTGCTTGTGCTTTCCTACATGGAAGAAAGGGGCTGGACTGGATGGCCCTTGGAGGTCTCTGCGAAGTCTAGGATTCCATGAAACTTCATAGTAAGAGGCTAAAGAATATTTATTATTATTTATTGTTTATTGATGACATTTCTATGCCGCCCTTCTCACCCCGAAGGGGACTCAGAGCGGCTTACAAGTAAAAAGTAAATACAATGTATTATATTATGATCATAGCACAATATTAATATGATATAATTATGAAGTCTATGGCAATGGGTAGCATTGTTTACATTCAACATTTATATCTGAGCCATCAAAGGCATGTCACAATCTGCTGCTGGGAGATTAAAGTGTGAGCCCCCCTTCTACACTGCCATATAAAATCCTGATTATATGCTTTGAAGTGGATTATAAAGCAGTGTAGACTTAAATAATTCAGTTAAAACAGATCATGTGAATTAGAAGGGGATTAGAAGGGGCCTGGGTTTGGGAGGTCTGTTTTCACCGGATTCCCTTTAGCACACTTCCCTAGAGTAGCCTGATATGGTTTCTCATAACCACAGCTCCATACCATTGGGACAGGAGTTAAAGCGGGATCAAACTGCATCAACTCTACAGTGTAGATGACCCTCCAGACTTTGCAGGGTGCCAATCCCCCTCCTCCCCCTTTTCCCAACCCCATTCCCACATGTGTTGGCCCCTCACCGCTATCCTTTGCAGCATCCTGCCCCGGAAGCTCCTGCAGGCCGCCTTCACACGTGCTATGCCAGAGTCCCGCGAGTCACATGATAGCAGGACAGCGACCAATAGCCATGCAGAGAGGCCGCAGGGCGCTGTGGGAAATGTAGTCCAGAGACCTACACGCTTTTGTTTTGTATGTAACTGCTTAATCTAGTCTCAGACACGCTTTATTTCTCTCCTAAATTCAGCCCAAGGTCTTGAGCCTCCTCTGCCAAAGAGTGCTCGCATCTCACCTAACTACAACTCCCAGGACTCCATAATATTGATCCAGAGCAGTCAAAGCGGTGTGAAATCGCTTTAATTCCCCAGTGCAGATGCACCCGAATCAAAATGAGGATCACACTAAACAAGTATAGCATTACGACTCTCAGATGGAGTCCTGGGATTTGCGGTTTAGAAAGGCTGGGTTTACACTGCCATATAATCCAGATTATTAAATCAAATAATCCATACTATTGAAACTGGATTATATAGGCCCCATCTACACTGCCATATAAAACCCAGATTATCTGCTTTGAACCGGATTATATGGCAGTGTAGACTAATATAATCCAGTTCAAATCAAATAATCTGGATTTTATATGGCAGTGAAGAAGGGGCCTCAATATCCACCACCACATGTGAGGCCCCTTCTACACTACGATATAAAACCCAGATTATCTGATTTGAACCGGATTATATGGCTGTGTAGACTAATATAATCCAGTTCAAATCAAATAATCTGGATTTTATATGGCTGTGTAGATGATGCCTAAATTTACACTGCCATGTAATCTAGTTCAAAGCAGATAATCTGTATTTTATATGGCAGTGTGGAAGGGGCCTCAATATCCACCACCATATGTGAGGCCCCTTCTACACTGCCATATAAAATTCAGTTTATCTAATTTGAACCGTATTATATGGCAGTGTAGACTAATATAATCCAGTTCAAAGCAGATAATCTGGATTTTATATCTCAGTGTATAAGGGGCCTCAATATCCACCACCATACATGAGGCCCCTTCTACACTGCCATATAAAACCCAGATTATCTGTTTTGAACCGGATTATATGGCAGTGTAGACTAATATAATCCAGTACAAATAAAATAATCTGGATTTTATATGGCTGTGTAGATGAGGCCTACATTTACACTACCATGTAATCTAGTTCAAAGCAGATAATCTGGATTTTATATCACAGTGTAGAAGGAGCCTGAAGTCCCATGTACACTGCTGTATATAATCCAGATTATCTGATTTGAACTGGATTATATGAGGGCCCTTTCAGAGAGGTCCTATATCCTAGGATCTGATCTCAGGTTTTCTATTTATCCCAGATTATCTGGCAGTGTGGACTCATACAATCCAGTTTAAAGCAGATAATATGGATTTTGTATGGCAGTGCAGAAGGAGCCTGAACTGCTGTATATAATCCAGATTATCTGATTTGTACTGGATTATATGAGGGCCCTTCCAGACAGGCCCTATATCCCAGGATTTCATCTCAGGTTTTCTATTTATCCCAGATTATCTGGCAGTGCGGATTTATATAATCCAGTTTAAAGTAGATAATCTGGATTTTGTATGGCAGCGCAGAAGGACCCTGAAGTCTCAAGTACACTGCTGTATATAATCCAGATTATCTGATTTGAACTTGATTATATGAGGGCTCTTCCGGACAGGCCCTATATCCCAGGATCTGATCTCAGGTTTTCTATTTATCCCAGATTATCTGGCAGTGCGGACTCATATAATCTGCTTCAGATAATCTGGATTTTGTATGGCAGTGTAGATGGGCTCCCATGTTACTGGAGCTGAAAGAAGAGAATGTGGATTATCTTCTTTGATAACCTGGATTAAATGGCAGTGTAGAAGGGGCCTGAGTCTCCAATGGCATATAATCCATATCAAAACAGATAATCTGGATTTTATGTGGCAGTGTAGATGGGCCCCTATGTAACTGGAGTTGAAAGCAGATTATAAACTTTGATAATATGGATTATATGGCAGTGTAGATGGGGATTTAGACTGGATCTATTCTGCTATATAATCTAAACTATATAGCAGATAATCCACATTATCTGCTGTGAACTGGATTATATGAGTCTACACCACCATATAATCCAGTTCAAAGCAGACAATCTGGAATTTATTTGGCAGTGTAGAAGGCGCCTAACTAACTGTCTTTAAGGGCTCCTGGCTTTCTGATGGTTGCTTTCAAAGTTGTTCCTCTACATCCAAAGCCTGCATTTCCATTCCCACCCACAGAGTGGCAAGAGCGGCAGAGAAATGCCAATGCCAAGCAAGTGTACATGGGGCGTCACTTGGCATGATGAGACAGAGACAGAAAACACCCCTGCCCTCCCTTTCCCGGCATACCAATAAATCAGTCTTTAGCCAAGCAGGCCCCATTGCAGCAAAACATGTTTGCATCATTTTGCAGGAATATTCCTTTATTTGTGGAATTAGGTAGAAGCAAACAGTTTATTCTGGCAGGTGTAAAACCTACTTGCAATATTGACCCTTAGTCTCCGCTGAGAATTATTTCAATCGCTGGAATCATAGAGTTGGAAGAGACCTCATGGGCCATCCAGTCCAACCTCCTGCCAAGGAGCTGGAAAATTGCATTCAAAGCACCCCCGACAGATGGCCATCCAGCCTCTGTTTAAAAGTCTCCAAAGAAGGAGGCTCCACCACACTCTGGGGCAGAGAGTTCCACTGCTGAACAGCTCTCACAGTCAGGAAGTTCTTCCTAAAGTTCAGACGGAATCTCCTTTCTTGTAATTTTGTTAGAGACTCTAAATTGGGTCTCCTTAGGTCCACACCACGGGAACATGTAAGGAAGGAGGCAGTCCCAAAAAAGATAAAAAAACAAGGTTTATTTTAGTTTCTTCATGAAGAAGACAGACAGCCTGGCAGCATACGCAGATGCTACCCTTCAAGTGACTGCTGTGCCCCTCCTCTTTTTCTGCTGAATTTTATACTCAAGTAATAGGTCATGGAAAGTACTCTCTTTCCAGCCCCTCTCCCTTGACCTTTTCTTGTACCTTCAGACTCTGCGCTTAACCACAACCTTTGAACTTAACCACAACACAACTTCCAACCTCTACATGTCACATCTTGTTTCTTAAAAACATTTTCTTCTCTGTTGCTCCTTTTCTACAGGAAAGGGTTTGTTTCCCTTTTGCTGTTAATTTCATTCAAAGCCCCTTGCTTAGCATTTGCAAATTTCACACAAAGACCCTTTCAGTTTGATGCCATTGCTCCGCATCCTCGTCTCCAGGGCAGCAGAAAACAAGCTTGTTCTTTCCTCCCTATGACTTCCTCTCACATATTTATACATGGCTCCTCTCAGCCTTCTCTTCTTCAGGCTAAATATGCCCAGCTCTTTAAGCTGATCCTCATAGGGCTGGTTCTCCAAACTCTTGATCATTTTAGTCGCCCTCCTCTGGACACATTCCAGCTTAGCAATAGCAACATTTCTCTGCAATTGTGGCACCCAGAATTGGACACAATATTCCAGGTGTGGTCTAACCAAGGCAGAATAGAGGGGTAGCATGTCTTCCCTGGATCTAGACACTATGCTCTTATTGATGCAGGCCAAAATCCCATTGGCTTTTTTTGCCACTGCATCACATTGTTGGCTCATGTTTAACTTGTTGTCCACGAGGACTCCAATATCTTTTTTCCCAATTCCCAAGAAGGCATCTTGGGAATTGCTATCCACAATAGAAAGGTATGTTATGAATACTGTAAATACATACAGTAGATCTTGGTATCTGCTGGTGCTTGGTTTAAGGACCCCCTGTGGATACAAATCTGGGTTTTATTTGGCAGTGTAGATGGCCTGAATCTCTTGCCAAAATACTAGGTTATTCTGCCCTCGCTGAATAGTTGGCATAAATTTGTCTGCCTATTTCCCTGCCTTCTTTCCATAAATTCAGCGCCTAGGACAGGGCTTTTCAATCACTGCATTTTGGTGATATATATATATTTAGACTGGTATCATTTTGCAACATCGTCATTCAGTTTTATTAGCAACCTGAAGGTTAAACCATATCCTTATAAGGGATACAGACAAAAATAAATCCAAGTAATGAAATGTAAGAGTACACAATATATCTCGTGAAAACCTTTTGTGTATGTGTATATATGTTTGTATATGTATAAGGAGCCCCCAGTGGCGCTGTGGGTTAAACACATGAACTGCTAAACTTGTTGACCGAAAGGTCGGAGGTTCGAATCCGGGGAGCAGCGTGAGCTCCTGCTGTTAGCCCCAGCTCCTGCCAACCTAGCAGTTCGAAAACATGTAAATGTGAGTAGATCAATAGGTGCCGCTCCGATGGGAAGGTAACAGCGCTCCTGGCTACATGACCCTGGAGGTGTCTATGGACAACGCTGGCTCTTCATCTTAGAAATGGAGATGAGCACCAACCCCCAGAGTCGGACATGACAAGACTTAATGTCAGAGGAAAACCTTTACTTTTACCTATGGATGTGTGTGCGTGTATCACATAGACTCAGGCCCCTTCTACACTGCCATATAAAATCCAGATTATTTGCTTTGAACTGGATTATATGGCAGTGTAGACACAAATAATCCAGTTCAAAGCAGATAATCTGGATTATCCGCTTTGATAATCTGAATTTACATGGCAGTGCAGAAAGGGCCTCATTACGTCAGGACTACACAGTGCAGCTGACACATAAATATGTGCTCTAGGGAGTGGGTTGTCTTGTTATGGTGGCCCAAAACCATAAAGGAAGCGTAACATTTCAGTGAAGGCCGTCTTTGCATTTTTTGCACCACAGGACAATATAAGTTGCATACCTCATTCCTCTGCCAGTTTCACCCAAGGCCAAAAGATCTCCGAAGTTGCCAGAATCATCTTGGATTTCTCTTTCGGCTTGAAATCCAGGACAAGGGAAGTAACAATGTAAGGCATTTTTTCCCCCACACACTTTGTAACAATTCCCAGAATGGAAAAGAAGAAAAAGACTCCTTCGGATTAGGGCAATTTCTTGCCTGTTTTTGGATGTCCTCTCCGGGCAAGGAACACAGTGGCGATCCCGAATGTATGCTGCTGCGGAGGAGAGCTATACCTTATGTTCCAGCTAAGGTTTCCAGAGAAGGTTTCTGTATCTTTAATAGCTGTGCAAAAAGGGAAATGGTCTGCAGAGTGATAGGTGAAATGTCAGCAGGCAATACCCCATCATCCATATTCAAATGAGATTTAGGCTGGATCTAAACTGCCATATAATGCCGATTATCAAAGCAGATGATCCACATCATTTGCTTTAAAGTGGACTATATGAGTCTACACTGCCATATACTTACTTAGGCGATCCCTCGTAGTCCAAGGATGATGCTCCTCCAAGTGTAGTGTCCTGGCGGTGGGTCTGTAGGTGAGTGTGGAGCCCTATTCTTGATCTGCATCTTCTCCCGCAGTGAGGGCATTGGTTTCCAGGTTGAAGATGGTACCAGTCGGGGTTGGCTTGACGTACCTTCCTCTTGGCACGTTTCTCTCTTTCAATCTCCATTCGTGCCTCTTCAAATTCTGCAGCACTGCTGGTCACGGCTGACCTCCAACTGGATTGCTCAAGGGCCAGGGTTTCCCAGTTCCCAGTGTTTATGCCAGAGTTTTTAAGATTGGATTTGAGCCTATCTTTGAATCTCTTTTCCGGTCCACCAACATTACATTTTCCGTTCTTGAGTTTGGAGTAAAGCAACTGCTTTGGGAGACAGTGGTCAGGCATCCAGACAATGTGGCCGGTCCAGCGGAGTTGATGACGGAGGACCATCGCTTCAATGATGGTGGTCTTTGCTTCTTCCAGCACGCTGACATTTGTTCGCTTGTCTTCCCAAGAGATTTGCAGGATTTTTCAGAGGCAGTGCTGCCATATAATCCAGTCAAAAGCAGATAACCTGGATTTTATATGGCAGTTTAGAAGGGACCTCATTATGCACCCCCGCATGTGAGGCCCCTTCTACACTGCCAAATAATAATAATAATAATAATAATAATAATAATAATAATAATAATAATCTTTATATATATCCCGTCATCATCTCCCCTGTGGGGACTCGGAGCGGTTTACATGGAGCCAAGCCCGAATAACATATTACAGCAATAAAATCAAAACATAAACAACAAACAACAACATCATCAAAATTACATTTTAAAAAAATCCAGGGTATCTGCTTTGAACTGGATTATCTGGCAGTGCAGACTCAGACAATCCAGTTCAAAGCAGATAATGTGGATTATCATCTTTGATCATCTGTATTATATGGCCGTGTAGAAGGAGCCTGAGTTAGAAGGCTTATTTAAGGATAGATTATGTGGCACATTGTGATGGGTGGCAAATTGTGGCCCATGAGGAATGCATTGCCTTCTGTGTATTGCAATGCCCGTCAGGAGGCTCAGCCAATTGATGAGACATACAGCGCAGTTACCCACATATTCCCCATCTTAAATTCACTTTTTTTTTTACTATCATCATTCTGTGATCTTCTTTAAGGGAATGCCTCCCATATATATAAAAACTTGGCTGTGAGACCAAGCTTTTGGGACAGTGTAATAAAGCAGCAATAGGAAATCATACCAGGCCAATTAGCTTTGATGCAGATGATTGAGATGGTTTTAAACCGTGTATTTTAATGCTGAGATAAATGTTTTGAATGTTTATCTATGTATATAATTAATTCTTGTCCCAGCACTGAATGTTTGCCCAATGCCGTATATGTGCTGTGTTCCGCCCTGAGTCCCTTCTCAGAGAGAAGGGTGGAATATAAATATTTTAAATAAATAAATAAATAAATAAATAAAATGCATTAAAAGGAGAGAAATATGTAAACTATCTTAGGCTAGAAGGTGGCAGGGTTGGAGGAAACTAATAAAACTGTAATAAAAGCACAAGAAGTCCTAAGAGTGTGTTGGAAAATTCCACATAGCAACAGTAAAAAAAAAATCCTTAGCGATAACTGGCAAAAATTGGAGGATTGGGTTGCAAGAACTCACACTTCCTTCATTCCCAAAAAACATCTGGATAGGGGTCTGGATTCAGGACGGGAAAAGGGAAGAGGGACTCCCTCTTCACAAGAGGGACTCCCTTCCCTCTACCTGAATGTCCAAACCCCAAAGGCACACAATTTTGGTAGTTGGAGAGTAGATAGCAAACCCCTTTCATGCGTGACGTTATAGAATGAAATGCTGCAAAAATGTGGTAGAATGGCTCCGTGAGAACTTTAGAATGATAGAATCATAGGGTTGGAAGAGACCTCATGGGCCATCCAGTCCAACCCCCTGCCAAGAAGCAGGAAAATTGCACTCAAAGCACCCCCGACAGGTGGCCACCCAGCCTCTGCTTAAAAGCCTCCAAAGAAGGAGCCCCCTCCACACTCCGGGGCAGAGAGTTCCACTGCTGAACGGCTCTTACGGTCAAGAAGTTCTTCCTAATGTTCAGATGGAATCTCCTTTCCTGCAGTTTGAAGCCATTCTTCCACATCCTAGTCTCCAGGGAAGCAGAAAACAAGCTTGCTCCCTCCTCTCTATGACTTCCTCTCACGTATTTATACATGGCTATCATGTCAGACTGCTTGTGCCACTGAATCATAGAATCATAGAATCAAAGAGTTGGAAGAGAACCTCATGGGCCATCCAGTCCAACCCCCTGCCAAGAAGAAGGAATATTGCATTCAAATCACCCCTGAACAGATGGCCATCCAGCCTCTGCTTAAAAGCTTCCAAAGAAGGAGCCTCCACCACACTCCGGGGCAGAGAGTTCCACTGCTGAACGGCTCTCACAGTCAGGAAGTTCTTCCCTCATGTTCAGATGGAATCTCCTCTCTTGTAGTTTGAAGCCATTGTTCCGCGTCCTAGTCTCCAAGGAAGCAGAAAACAAGCTTGCTCCCTCTTCCCTGTGGCTTCCTCTCACATATTTATACATGGCTATCATATCTCCTCTCAGCCTTCTCTTCTTCAGGCTAAACATGCCCAGCTCCTTAAGCCGCTCCTCATAGGGCTTGTTCTCCAGACCCTTGATCATTTTAGTCACCCTCCTCTGGACACATTCCAGCTTGTCAATATCTCTCTTGAATTGTGGTGCCCAGAATTGGACCCAATATTCCAGATGTGGTCTAACCAAAGCAGAATAGAGGGGTAGCATTACTTCCCTAGATCTAGACACTATGCTCCTATTGATGCAGGCCAAAATGCCATTGGCTTTTTTTGCCACCACATCACATTGTTGGCTCATGTTTAACTTGTTGTCCACGAGGACTCCAAGATCTTTTTCACACGTACTGCTCTCGAGCCAGGCGTCCCACATTCTGTATCTTTGCATTTCATTTTTCCTGCCAAAGTGGAGTATCTTGCATTTGTCCCTGTTGAACTTCATTTTGTTGTTTTGGCCCATCTCTCTAATCTGTCAAGATCGTTTTGAATTCTGCTCCTGTCCTCTGGACTATTGGCTATCCCTCCCAATTTGGTGTCGTCTGCAAACTTGATGATCATGCCTTCTAGCCCTTCATCTAAGTCATTAATAAAGATGTTGAATAGGACCGGGCCCAGGACGGAACCCTGAGGCACTCCACTTGTCACTTCTTTCCAAGATGAAGAGGAAGCATTAGTGAGCACTCTCTGTGTTCGTCCACTTAACCAATTACAGATCCACTTCACCGTAGTTTTGCCTAGCCCACATTGGACTAGTTTCCTTGCCAGAAGGTCATGGGGGACCTTGTCGAAGGCCTTACTGAAATCCAGGTACGCTACATCCACGGCATTCCCCGCATCTACCCAGCTTGTAGCTCTATCGAAGAAAGATATCAGATTAGTCTGGCATGACTTGTTTTTGATAAATCCATGTTGACTATTAGCGATGACTGCATTTGTTTCTAAGTGTTTGCAGACCGCTTCCTTAACAATCTTTTCCAGAATCTTGCCCGGTATCGACGTGAGGCTGACCGGACGGTAGTTGTTTGGGTCATCCTTTTTTCCCTTCTTGAAGATTGGGACCACATTGGCCCTCCTCCAATCTGCTGGAACTTCTCCCGTTCTCCAAGAACTCTCAAAGATGGTTGCCAATGGTTCCGAGATGACTTCCGCTAGTTCCTTCAATACTCTGGGGTGTAGTTGATCTGGCCCTGGGGACTTGAACTCATTAAGAGCGGCCAGGTATTCCTGGACGACTTCTTTCCCAATTTGGGGTTGGATGTCCTCCAATCCCTCATCCACTCCATCTTGCTGAGGTTGAAGACTCTCTTTTTGTGAGAAGACCGAGGCAAAGAAGGCATTAAGTAGTTCTGCCTTTTCCCTATCCCCTGTCAGCATTGCCCCATCTTTCTCCGCGAAGAGGTCCTATCGCCTCCTTGTTTTTCCTTTTTCTACTGACATAAGAATAGAAGCCCTTTTTATTGTTTTTAATGTCCCTGGCAAGTCTGAGCTCGTTTTTTGCTTTAGCCTTGCGGACCTTTTCCCTACAGGTGTTGGCTATTTGTTTGAATTCTTCTTTGGTGATTTCTCCCTTTTTCCACTTCTTGTGCATGTCTCTTTTGTGTCTTAGCACAGATAGAAGTTCTTTGGACATCCATTCTGGCTTCTTTGCACTTGTCCTATTTTTTCTCTTTGTTGGCACGGTTTGCAATTGCGCCTTGAGTATTTCACTCTTGAGAAATTCCCATCCATCCGTAACTCCCTTGTCTTTTAGTATCTGTGTCCACGGAATGCTGCTCAGTGTTTCCTTCATTTTTTGGAAATCAGCTCTCCTAAAGTCCAAAATGCGGGTTTGACTTGTCTTAGTTTCGGCCCTCCTTTGTACCTCAAATTGCAGGAGCACATGGTCACTTGCCCCTAAGGATCCTACCACTTCGACCGCATCAATCAGGTCCTCCGCATTTGTTAGGATGAGATCAAGAGTAGCCAATCCCCTTGTTGCCTCTTCTACCTTCTGGACCATGAAATTGTCTGCAAGGCAAGAGAGGAATTTGTTGGACTTTGTACTCTTGGCCGAGTTTGTTTTCCAGCAAATATCGGGATAGTTGAAATCGCCCATGACTACTACATCTCTTCTCTGTGCCTGTTTTGTCAACTGTTGGCAGAAGACTTCATCAAGTTCTGCCTCCTGGCTTGGAGGTCTGTAGTAGATGCCTACAATGACATCTTTTTGAGTCCCAATTCCCTTGATTCTTATCCAGATGCTTTCAAGCTGGTTTCCCAGATTGCTGTCTTGAATCTCTTCTGCAGCATAAGAGTTTTTGACATATAAGGCTACTCCGCCTCCTCTCCCCTTTGTTCGGTTTCTGTGAAAGAGGTTATACCCCTCGATATCTACATTCCAGCGATAGGAGTCATCCCACCAGGTTTCCGTGATCCCTATGATATCATATTTGTGGTGTTGTGCTAAAAGTTGGAGTTCGTCTTGTTTATTTCCCATGCTCTGTGCATTAGTGTAAAGACATGTGAGCCCCTGAGATCTTCCCTTGAGCTGTTTAATTGGGATTATTGTGCTTTTGGTACTTGGTCCTTGTTGTGTTTGTGCAGCCCTCCGTTTAGCCTTCTGGCGATTCCCAGACATTATGGGTAAAGTAGTGTTCGCAAGGCTGTTGTCCCCCTCCCCCGGTGGACCTAGTTTAAAGTGCGTCTAATGAGGTTTGCGAGTCTGTGAGCAAAAAGGTGTTTTCCTACTTGTGTGAGATGCACCTCATCCCTTGCCAGTAGGCCATCCTCCTGGAAAAGCAGGCCATGGTCGAGGAAGCCAAAGCGTTCCTCCTGACACCATTTTCTAAGCCAGTCATTGACCTGTACTATTTTTCTGTCTCTTGTGGGTCCGTGTCTTACAACAGGGAGGAGGGATGAAAAGACCACCTGTACATTACATTCTTTTAGCTTTGCTCCTAGAGCTCGAAAATCATTTGTGATCTTTTGAAACGTATGCCTTGCAGTATCATTGGTTCCTACATGAATCAACATGAGGGGAGGACGGTGATAGGGCTTGAGGAGCCTGGTGAGCCTCTGAGTGATATGGTGTATTTTTGCCCCCGGTAGGCAGCATATTTCTCGAGCCATCCCATCTGGTCTGGAAATGACAGCTTCCGTTCCTCTAAGGAGGGAGTCGCCTACTACCAAGACCTGTTTACTTTCGGGAATGACAGGGCCCCTTTTGTGCAATGTAGTGTGTAGGTCTCCAGAAAAGTGATCCTGTTGGTGTGAATTGTGTAGGTGAAAAGTGTTGTCCTCCTCCTCGACATCCCCGGTGCATTCGTCAAGGACAATCCATTGAGATTCGTCCAAGAGCCTATGGTTCTCCTGTATGTGTTCCTGTTGCTCCTGGTCTATGGTTGGGGATGGTACACCTGCAGGATTGTGCAAGTGTGAATGTTGTGAAGTGTTGTCCCAGTCAGGGCTATCCCCCGCACACTGATCAAGGATGAGCCACTGATCAGTATCTAAGCCATTCTGGTCTTCCCCAATATGTTGTGTTTCTTGGTCAGGTGCTAGTTGTGTGAGAATTTGGAATCTATTGTGTAACTGCAGCTGAGCGGAAGTATTCTGAGGAGGCTTCCGGGTCCTATGTGTCCTTCTAAGGGTGACATTTCTCCAAGCCTGAGGGTTGTCCACATCTGAGGTGCTGTTCTGTTGAGCCTCCCCGTAATGTTGGTGTGATATGGGCTGCGTGTCTAGGACAGTGTGGTGTGTGGTGTCTAAGAACAGCTCAAGTTCCTGAATGTCCTTAAGGGTGTTAATACGGTCCTCGAGTTGTCGTATCCTGTGTTCCATGCGAGTGATCTGTGTACACTTGGGGCAGATGTAATTGAGTAATTGTAGTGTGAAAAAGCTGAACATGCCACAGCTTGTGCATGAGACGGGAAGTTTTCGTGTTTGTTCCATCTGGAGGTTGCTAATGACCTCCTCTTGGTGTGTGTTTGATGTTGTTGTCTGTATGCAGGGGTGAAAGTATAGGTTACTGAGTTGGTTTATATAGGATAACCAGGAAGCCCCGCCTCTCAAACAAAGCAGTTAATTTTTAAACTCAGGAAGCCCCTCCTCTCAAACAAAGCAGTTAATTTTAAACTCAGGAAGCCCCTCCTCTCAAACAAAGCAGTTAATTTTAAACTCAGGAAGCCCCTCCTCTCAAACAAAGCAGTTAATTTTAAACTCAGGAAGCCCCTCCTCTCAAACAAAGCAGTTAATTTTTAAACTCAGGAAGCCCCGCCTCTCAAACAAAGCAGTTAATTTTTAAACTCAGGAAGCCCCTCCTCTCAAACAAAGCAGTTAATTTTTAAACTCAGGAAGCCCCTCCTCTCAAACAAAGCAGTGCTGAAAGCAGTTTAAATTTAAACAAAGCTTACCCTGAAGCAGAAGGAAACAAAATGGGTTCCTGCTTCCTCAACATATTTATACAAGGCCATCATGTCTCCTCTCAGCCTTCTCTTCTGAAGGGTAAACATGCCCAGCTCTTTAAGCCACTCCTCATAAGGCTTGTTCTCCAGACCCTTGATCATTTTAGTTGCCCTTCTCAGGACACATCCCAGCTTGTCAATATCTCCCTTCAATTGTGGTGCCCAGAATTGGACACAATGTTCCAGCTGTGGTCTAACCAAGGCAGAATAGAGGGGTAGCATTACTTCCCTGGATCTAGACACTATGCTGCCTTCTAAGCCTCCATCTAAGTCATTAATAAAGATGTTGAACAGCACCGGGCACTTTAAACGAAAAGGTGTTCAGTAGCAATGGTTACAAGTTGTTTTTAAATGAGCCCAGGGGCCAAAAAATAAACCCTGTGTGATGAGATGGTGAGATTTCATCCCAACACCGGGTTCAGATGGGCGTTACAGGGAGAAAACACACCGGATTTCTGCCTGTGTACTAATTTGTCTTGTGGTCCAAAGGTCATGGAAAAGCTGCACTGGCATGTGTTGAGCTGCTTTCTATGGAAGACTAAAGCAAACAGCACAGTTTCTGCCTAGATTAAGGAAACACCTACATCACATATTTACAGTGCTTTTTGTTTCTCTAGAAAACAGCTCTGTGATGCAGGGACTTAAAGTGAAAGAATCCGGAGTGCTTTCGCCAAATCGCAACTCAAAGAATTCTTGGAGGGGAAACCACTACAATTAGATCCTTATCACATCACTCCTTTATGCTGCATTATTTATTTATTTATTGACAATATTGACAATATTTATAGCCCGCCTTTCTCAGCCAGTTACAGATTCAATGTCAGGCATTCATAAAAGTGCCATTAAAAACAATCAACATTACAAAATAAAACACAAATAAAAACCGTTAAAGCATATAATTATCGGTGTCATCTTGTTAAAAACATTATCCAGCAACATCGTCTGACCATTCCATGTTCATCATTCATAGTTCAGAGTTATCTATTCTGCTGCATTCTCAAAAGTTGCTCAAAGAGCCAGGTCTTTACTTTTTTCGGAAAGTCAGGAGGGAGGGGGCCGATCTAATATCCCTGGGGAGGGAGTTCCATAGCCGGGAGCCACCACTGAGAAGGCCCTGTCCTTTGTCTCTGCCAGTCGCACTTGCAAGGCAGGCGGGATCGAGAGCAGGGCCACCCCAGATGATCTTAAGCTCCTAGATGGTTCATAGGAGGAGATATGTTTGGACAGATAAGCTGGGTCAGAATAGTTTAGGGCTTTATAGGCTAAAGCCAGACTTTGAATTGTGCTCAGTAGCAAATTGGCATTACTCCAGCTGAAGTCTGTCCAGCTAATCTCTCCTCTACAATTCTATTTTTGCGGGAAGCCTTAGCATTGAACGGTTGTGTTGTTAAAGTACAAAGTATGGAACTCTGCGCAGACGGTCGGTCAATGTGACTTAAGCAATGTGCAGTAATTGAATTCTTGACAGCAGAAGGTGTTTTCTCAACATCATTAAACTTAATCGTCCAACGACGCACAGTACTAACATCAACACAATCACCATAAACAGCTTGCATTCTCTGATTAATCTCCTTTGGGGAGATACCTTCTGCTACCAAGAATTCAATGACTGCACGTTGCTTAAGTTGACTGACCGTCTGCACAGGGTTCCATATTTCACACTTTAACAACACAACCATTCAATGCTAAGGCTTCCTGCCAAAATGGAACTGTAGAGAAGAGTCTACTGAACAAGCCAGTACCTGCCACATACAAGTACTGCCATCTGTTGAGGAGTTACACAGGTGGAGGCATTACTTTTCATTCAACCCTCATAGGACTTTCCAGGATTGTGATGTAGATGCACAGGCATGGGCACAGCCCAAGGAATGAATTCTAGTGTATGAAAAATAAGTAGAGAGCTGATGAAGTCAATTCCTTCCCTTATTTGTTTAAACTTCTCTTTGTTTGAACATGATAAACATAATGAGGGTAAATGAGCTCACCCATCCGTGTTTCTCTACCCTTTTGTGTGTGTCCGGGTGGGGAATGCTGTTTGTTCACAGAGGGATTAGGCATTATTTACAGTCCCGGGTTCCCAATATCTTCTGTCTCAAAGAGAAAATAAAGAAAAGTGCCATTATAGAGTCTCACTGTTCCTTGAAGGGCTACAAAGAGAGTACCAACCATGAGTTAAAATGCCTTGCTTTCAGCTGCTAACATACTGACTTTTAAACTGCAAGATTGGATAGGGGTGTTGATTCTGCTCTACCTTCTTGGAAGAATAGAGTCTGGGGCTCTGCAACTTAGGGCCCACCTACACAGTACCTAAAGCATGAGATTTCCCTAGTTAAAAGGAGTGTGAATGAAGCCAAGCATGATCACCCCCCTAACAAGGGATGGTGACTTATAGTTCTGCAAAGGACAAAGGTACCAGACTGCACAATAGGGTTAAGTCTTGGTCAATTTGTCAAGGCCTTAACAACAATGAGGACCCCATGAAACTTTGGGAATGGCTAGACCTTGGGGTCTCTGCCTCTCTCTCGAGAGAGAGAGCTGTAGTTTTCCAAGGACCATGGGACCGGCTTCCATCCCAGTGCTGCAGGGCTTTGCGTCTTGACCCAGTGGAACTCCATAGACTCCCTTTGGTGGCTTTTTGATTTCTGCTACATTCCTGGACTCCACTTTCTCTAAGGACTCGCTCTCTACCCATGACCTTTCTTCAAGACAACTTAGAATTCATGCTGTGTCCTGATATCGTCTGCCTTTTTATAATTGGTATTATTAATTACTCTCTGGGGTCCTGGATGGGAAGATACTGCATATGATTTCCCTGTGTATAATTTCTATATGGTTTTTATGTTTCCTTGTATTCCTGACCCTTTGCCCCTTCTCCCTCCAAAGAAATATGTAAGGGAACCACCTGGCCTAAACAATTGTTTGACAAAAGTTTCTGTAAGATAAGGGGAAACCTTCCCCTCTGCTTTATGTTTACTTCCCATTGATAGCATTAACCCCAGGCATTGTTCCCCTGTCTCACAGCCAGGAAGGACACATGTTGATTCACAACACTCAAAGCAGCCCTGTATGCTCTTTGTCTCAGAGAGCACATGGCATTCCTTTGTTTACCCCTTTCCCAGATTCCTTTGTGCTCCCTCATCCCGCCTCCATCTCTACTGATTGGCTGTCGCCACCAGGTGGCAGAGGTCTCCCCATTGGATCCTACGGACCACTGGAGCTTCCTGATTGGTCCAGAGGTGCCGGGGGTGGGAGGGCCGCCTCCCAGGTGTCCACCCATCACCCAATCACAGCAGGGAACAACAGGGAAGCCGGGGCGGGGAGTATGAACTCTGCAAATTTGAATTTATTATAAATATGACTGCATTGGTGTAATCTCCTCATGCTCTGCTGGCGAATGATTGCAGCTTTGCATCCGGTTTCAGCTGAATCTCATTAAACTTCGATGGCTTTTCTTCAACTGGTGAGACTTTTCATTGGGAAATCAGGGAAAAATAAGGGATGCTTCTCTGTCTCGCCAGGGAAAAAGAACTCTTTGATGAGTCTAATTGGTCTCTGCCTCCTGGCAAAGACCCTTAAATTTTAGCTCTATAACATGGCTACATGATGCTAATGATAAATCCGCACTGATTCACTATAATGGACAAAGAACACAGGGAAAAAAAGGTCCCCTTTTATCCATATTCCTGTTGAAAAATGTGCATATTCGCATCACTGAATATCTTTGCACTCACAACACTTACCTCCCCCCTGACTGCTACAGCACACATCTGCTTTTAAAAAGCCTGAAACAGCTAATCAGCTGTTTGGGCTGTTAAATGGACACACAGGTGGTTTATAGGAAGCATGAATGGAGAACAATTAGAACTCTCTGAAACTCCTTATTTTAAACTTTATAATATTAAACAGAACTTGAATAAATAATTGGGGCAAGAGAGAAATCTGGCAAAAGTTTTTTTTAATCCCTCTGTTATGTGCTGAACCTCATATGTGCACATTCGCATATACAGTTCAGCACATAACAGTGTGATTTTTTATAAAGACATTCTACCGAATGTCTACCCTCCATCTTGTTCCAATACAGAGAAAGCCTGTGAGGACGGCGGGGGAAGAAATCCAGTGACTCACAAGTCTATGCGGGGGCATATTCTCAGGTCCTGGAAATGAAAGGAGAACCCTTTGCCTTTGTCTGTTTGTATGTTTTATTGTATTTCACTGTAACCACTGTAACACAACATTAAATGCTTGCCTGTGTCTGTTTATATGCTGTAATCCACTCTTGCTGTAATCCACTCTGAGTCCCCTTGGGGAGAAGGGCGGAATATAAATAAAGTGTATCATCATCATCATCATCATCATCATCATCATCATCATCATCATTTTGGCCTCCATTAAAAAACCACATTTTTGTGCTCTCTGGAAGCATCTTTAAAATTGTGGGATAGAAAATTTTCAACAGAATTTTCCCAGTGTTACAGCTTTCAGTGTGACATTTCCAATTCATACATGCATGCACATTTGTGCAGACACACTAATCTGTATTTTTTTCATTTGTTGTCCACACTCAGATAATGTGGGATTTCCTGCCTCGATATTCTGAGCCAGAAGAAGCGCCCATGAGTACTGCCACCTTATCACTAGGATGGGCATATAGCAATCTGTCCTTTTTGACGTTCCTAAAATACGATTTAATTTAACTATGATTGTTCACCAACCCTCCTCCCCCCAAAACAAAAACAAACAAACAAAAACAACCCCCCGCCCCCAAGAGAAAGAGTGGAATCCCAGTCTATCGGTGATGATTACATGACTGATCTTCGCTTTTGGGCCGTATTGAGTCAGCAGACCTTGCCATATTGCCCAACATCAGCAGAAGAGTAAATTGGAGGTGAGGCCAAGTCGCATGCTTTGGAATGCAAACGCAAAATCCAGTGTCAGCTCCTTCTGATTCAAGAAGGACTATTGGAAAAATGGGATTGATTAGCAACCATTGACTTCAATGGGTTTTCCCAGGTGGGAAACTGGTCAGGATCTTGGTGAACATAGCAAGCTGTATATAACATACCGTATATTCCAGCGTGTAAGACGACCCCCACATTTTCCAGTTAAAATATAGAGTTTGGGATATAGTCCCCGTACAAGACTACCCCTCTTCTGTAGCTGGCTCTTAGGCATAGAAATGGAGATGAGCACCAACCCCCAGAGTTGGACACGACTGGACTTAATGTCAGGGGAAAACATTTACCTTACCTAGAGTGAGCCCAGGGCCAGGTCCAACGTCCTTTCCCCAACAGCAACAACAATAATAGAACCCTAGAGTTGGACGGGACTCCAATGGCCAGCCAGTCTAACCCTAATTCTGCCAGGCAGAAACACACATTGGGATGATAGGTGGCCATCCTGCTTTGCTTAATAACAACCATAATAATTGAATCCTAGAGTTGGAAGGGATCCTAATGGCCATCCAATCTGACTCCAATTCTGCCAGGGAGGAATCCATATCCAAGCCCTCCCAACAGGTGGCCATCCAGTTTTGCTGGATGATGATGATGATGATGATGATGATGATGATGATGATGATGATGGGACCCTTGAGTTGGAAGGGACCCCAGTGGCCATCCAGTTCAACCCCACTCACTCCTGCCAGGCAGGAGGACCCCATCGAAGCCTTCCCAACAGGTGGCCATCCAGTTTTGCTGGATAATAACAATAACAACAACAATAATAATGGAACCTTTGAGTTGAAAGGGACCCCAATGAGTGGGGTTGGAAGTCCAATCCCACTCACTCCTGCCAGGCAGGTGGACCCCATCCAAGCTCTCCCAGCAGGTGGACATCCAGTTTTGCTTTGCTTTTCCTCCTTGAGTGGTGAGAGGAGTGCGTGGGCTGCCTGTTGCACCTTCGCGGGCCTTGGTGGCAGTTGCAATGCTGTTCTGCGAAGGTGGTGGGTGGGCAACAGCCAGGGCTTTGGAAAGAGGCACAGTGGCGTGGCAAAAGCGGTGGTTGAGGGGGCGGCGGCAAATGCAGCGGAGGAAGCAGCAGCAGCGGAGAAACTTCAGGCTTGGTGGCAACAGAGCTCTGCTGAAGGAGACGAGAGAGGAGGCTGCTCTGGGCACAAGGAGGAAGAGGAGGAGAAGAAGGAGTTTCCCACCACCCAAGGAGTCCCCACTGTCAGATAATCTGGGATAAACAGAAAACTTGGGATCAGATCCTGGGATATAGGGGGTGTCTGGAAGGACCCTAGAATTTAGGAATTGGGAATTGGAATTGCCACAGGACCTTTTCTTTCGGGTATGGATGAAGCAGCGGGTCTTGTCATATTGCTCAATGCAAACTTTAAGTGCACGTTAAGGAGTTGCAGGGATGCCCTATCTGTGCAAACATTTGCTTGTGGCTCAAAAGATCGCTCAACAGCAATGGCAACCTCTGAGTCAGACTGCCAGGTGATCTGAAGGTCTGAATTGCGTCATTTTATAAAACAATGAGAAATCTTTCTTAACTAAAGTTGCTATATTTCTCCTATTCACTTGGAACGTGTGAATAAAGTTGCCCAAACTCTTATGTGATTTCGTAATGGTCTTTGTCGATATTTGTATCCTGTGAAAAACAAGACGCTTCATTCTTTTGCCAAGTTATTAATTTCTCATTACATTGTATACAGCTGAAAGGCATGTGATAAAACTCAAGAATGATCCAATAATAATAATAATAATAATAATCAACTGTCACTATGTTTGGTTTAGTTTTTTTTCTTCTCTTTATGTTTTGTGTATACTGTTCATATGTTTTATATTTTAATGCTATGTTGTTTATTTTATTGCAATTTGTATCTTATTTTATTGTATTTTGTTGTTCGGGCTTGGCCTCATGTAAGCCGCCCCGCGTCCCCGTTGGGGGAGATGGGGGCGGGGTATAAATAAAGTTTATTATTATTAACTTTATTTATACCCAAAGGCAGCCCTAGGTAATTTTCAACGGTAAGCAAACAGTATTTTGGCGCCCCCCCCCAACCAATCATTGATATATATTTTCTGTTCGTCGTGGGAGTTCTGTGTGCCATATTTGGTTCAATTCCATCATTGGTGGAGTTCAGAATGCTCTTTGATTGTAGGTGAACTATACATCCCAGTAACTACACTTGCCGCACTTGCTCCCTTGCCTGGCCCGCTTTGGGTCCGGAGGCGTGCCTGAAGACCCCGGTGTGTGCACCAAAAGTCACCTCTTCTCCTGACTTTCTCCTCAGCCATTGGGACCAAGAGAGAGAGAGAGAGAGGTGGAGATGCCCACCTTTCCTGAAGGTAGGCGCAAAAACAAAGGAGGGAGCGGAGGTGGGAGATACCTCCAGCCGGAGGGGCTCTCTCTCTCTCTCTCTCTCTCTCTCTCTCTCTCTTGGTCCCAATGGCTGAAGAGAAAGTCAGGAGAAGAGGCGACTTTTGGTGCGCACGCTGGGGTCTTCAGACATGCCTCCGACCCGAAGCGGGCCAGGCACGGCGGCTCCACCCCTTGGCCCACCCGCGGATTGGGGAGAGGAGAGGAGGCGGGTGGAGCGCTGGGGGGTCATGGGGAAGAGATCGAACACGGAGAACGATTGAGCGCCGGCTCTGCTCGCGCACCCGGTGGCCGGGTGGAGCAGGAACGAGAGGGGCTAGGCGAGGCTCAAGGGCCCGGCCCCTTTGGGAAGAGGATCGTCCGGCAGCGAGGCAACTCCCCCCGGACTGCTAGGGCTGTTGTGAGCTGAGGGGGCGCTCCTCAAGTGGCAGTCGAGGGGCATTTACAGAGCTGCCTCTGTGCCCCTGGCAAAAAAAAGTGTTCTGCGACTGCTTACTTCGCGTAATGGACGAGCCGCCCCTGTTTATACCCCACCTTTCTGGCCGTGGGGACTCAGGGCGGCTAACACTGCCCACTAGACAATTATAAAAAGTGCAATACAAAAGTTTAAAAACAATTAAATAGTAACAGTATGATAAAAACAGAATTAAAATGCAATAGATACACTAAAATTGACTTTAAAACTCATATCCCAATCCCACCCAAACTCTCCAAAGCCTGCCCCTGGGTAGATAGGTAGCAGTGAACTATCATATCACAAAACACTGCATTGTTGTTTCTGTAAGAAATAAATAGGGTTGTCTCAGGCTGGATCTAGACTGCCATATAAAATCCAGATTATCTGCTTTGAATTGGATTACATGGCAATATAGACTCATATAATCCAATTCAAAGCAGACAGTGTCGATTATCTGATTTGATCATCTGTATTATATGGCAGTATAGATCCAGCCTCAGAGGACTTTGCATATGTGAAACAAAACCTGGAAATCTACTTTTAATCTACTGGTTACCATTATAACCCCAAACTCCCAATAGTTATTTATCATTGCAGTTCTTTCTCACACCCCTACACACAAAGCCTTTACATTTCAGCCAAAGCTTACTACCATCTTCGACTCATAAGCCAACTGTGCCCTTCCTAGATTTGGAGGACCCAAAGATGGTAGCGCATGTGCTGATAACTTCAAGGTTGGACTTCTGCAATGCGCTTTACATTGGGCTATCTTTGTACCAAGTTTAGAAACTCCAGTTGGTTCCAAATATGGCAGACAGATTGGTTACAAGAACATCCAGGTGTGAGCATATCATTCCTATACAAAAGTCACTCCACTGGCTGCCAATTAGTATAAGGTGTTGGCTTTGACCTTTAAAGCCATACATGGTTTGGGTCCAATTACACAAGGGGTCCTCAAACTAAGGCCGGGGGCTGGATACGGCTCTCCAAGGTCATTTACCGGCCTTCGCTCAGGGTCAAACTAAGTCTGAAACGATTTGAAAGCACAAAACAACAACAACAACAACAACAACAACATTACTATTTTATCAGCCAAAAGCAGGCCCATTGAAATACTAATAAGCTTATATTTATTAAAATTGTTCTTCATTTTAATTATTGTATTGTTTTAAAGTGTTTTTTTTTTTGCACTACAAATAAGATATGTGCAGTGTGCATAGGAATTCATTCTTTTTTCTTCTTCAAATTATAATCCGGCCCTCCAACAGTTTGAGGGACTGTGACCTGGCCCTCAGTTTAAAAAGTTTATGGACCCCTGAATTACACCTCAAATTCAATTTGAGGTGTTATTTTTATACATGGCGAAGCACTTTCATTGACTTTCTTTCCATGGCAAAGCACAAGAATATGCTCCTGAACATAAAAGACTATTGTTTATCATCTGTTTCTATCACTTTTCTGTCTTCCATCATTTAATTAATTTATATCCGGATGGTCTCCTCATATGGGAGAAAGCCAAATGCATTTAACAGCAACTTTAGTTATTGGGTTGTTGTAGGTTTTTTCAGGCTGTATGGCCATGCTCTAGAGGCATTCTCTCCTGACGTTTCGCCTGCATCTATGGCAAGCATCCTCAGAGGTAGTGAGGTCTATTAGAACTAGGGAAAATGGGTTTATATATCTGTGGAATGACCAGGGTGGGACAAAAGACTCTTTTCTGCTGCAGCTAGGTGTGAATGTTTCAACTGACCACCTTGATTAGCATACAATGGGCTGACTGTGCCTGGAGCAAACTTTAGTTATGACACATTTCTTATAGTTTTATGAAACAACGCAATGCAGTCCTTCAGATCACCTGGCAATCTGACTCACGGGTTGCTATTGCAATAGAGGTATTTTTTGAGCCACAGGTAACTGTTTGCACAAACAGAGCATCTTTGCAACTGCCTAAATAGATCCACTTTTGGGAAGGCATGTAGCCTCGCCACTGCTCAAAAGCGAAGGTCAGCCATGTGATCATCGCTCATGGATCAGGGTTTCGCTCATGGATCCAGTTCCCGATTCCTAGATGTGGGTTTCCTGTGTTGCTATGAAATAAATGTTTTTAATGGACACTTGTACCATCTACACTGCTATAAAATCCAGATTATCTGCTTTGAACTGGATTATATGCAGAGGCGGCCCTAGGTAATTTTCAACAGTAAGTAAACCGTATTCCCCCCCCCCCCCAACCAATCACTGATATATATTTTCTGTTCATCGTGGGAGTTCTGTGTGCCCTATTTGGTTCAATTCCATCATTGGTGGAGTTCAGAATGCTCTTTGGTTGTAGGTGAACTATACATCCCAGTAACTACAACTCGCATATGTCAAGGTCTATTTTCCCCCAAGAGTGCCTCAAGAGTGCCCCTGAGCAAAGTCAACTATACTGCAAATGCTTACTTTGCGTAATGGTTGAGCCACCCCTGATTATATGGCAGCATAGATTCAGATAAAGTGTAGTACAATATAGTAACATTTAATACTGATATTGTACTATGCTAATAATATATTATATTGTATGTATTGTATATATTCAAGTATAAACCAACCCGAGTATAAGCTGAGGCACCTAATTTTACCACAAAAAACTGGGAAAATGGATTGACTCGAGCAGCAGCTATTGGTAAATTTCAAAATAAAAATAGATACAAATAAAATTACATTAATTGAGGCATCAAGAGGTTAAATGTTTTTTAATATTTAAAATAAGACTGCCCAACTCTGATTAAATCATTCTGACCTTCTTCAATGTAAATGTGTATCCCAATAAAATAGATTAAGATAATAAAAGTAATAATAATAATAGAGTAATATAATGAAAATGTAATATTAACAATAATAATAAATAGAGTAAAATAATAAATGCAATAATAACAACAATAATAAAGTAAAATAATAAATGTAATAATAATAATGCATTTATTATGTATTTATAACAGAGTAAAATAATTAATAACCTTGACTCAAGTATAAGCCGAGGGGGACTTTTTCAGCCTAAAAAAAGGTCTGAAAAACTAGACTTATACTCGAGTATATACAGTACATATATCTTGTCAGGTGCTCTGAGTCCCCTTCGGGGTGAGAAGGGCGGCATATAAATGTTGTAAATAAATAAATAAATAAATAAATTGCTTTTATAATCTGAATTATTTGGCAGTGTAGAAAGGGCCTCACTTTTCTTCCTTCCTTTTCTTCTTCCCTTGCTGTACCCATACACCCTGCCTCCTCTTTCTTTCTTCTTTCTTTCCTTCCTTCCTTCCTTCTTACATTTATGATTTTACTCTATTTATTATTGTTATTATGACATTTATGATTTTACTCTATTGTTAGTATTACATTTCCATTATTTAGCTCTATTATTATTATTATTATTATTATTATTATTTTATTACATTTATTATTTTACTCTTTTTATTATTATTGGAAAGATGCGTAAGCACGTTTACACTGAGGAAAATTAGAATAATGGCTTAATCAGAGTTGGACAGTCTTATCTTAAATTAGAGTTTTATGTAAATATTCAGAAACAATTAAGCTAATGATGCCTCAATTAATGTACTTTTATTTGTATCTATTTTTATTTTGAAATTTACCAGTAGCTGCTGCATTTCCCACCCTCAACTTATAGTCGAGTCAATTCGTTTTCCCAGTTTTTTATGGTAAAATAAGGTCCCTCGACTTATATTCAGGTCAGCTTATACTCGAGTATATACGGTAACATTGACATTAGTTGTATTTCTCCTTTGGAACACCTTCCTTGCAATATTTAAAAAATGGGTTAGTGGTAGGGTAACTACTATGAAATGATTAGCATAGTCAATTTCGGAAGAGCTGTCCTAAACTGACAAGTTTACAATTCACCCATTGGGGTCATTAGCATGAGAGAAGCCAATAACATCTGTATAAATACCCTAAAGGCTCCAGATCCCATCTGATCTTGAAAGCTAAGAAAAGTCATCCCTAGTTTAATACTTGGATTGGAGACCATCAATGACTACTAGGTGCTGTAGGTGAGGTCCATCAAACCATGTGGGAGCCTTTGTAGTACAAACAAACAGGCATATTTTGACTTTTATATGGATATATCGCTGAGCCTGGAACCCAAGGTTTCGGCAGAGACTAGGGGAGCATTTGCACAGTTAAAACTTGTGCACTAGCTGCGCCTGCGCCTGGGAAGTCTGACTTGGCCATGGTAGTCCATGTTCTGGTTACATCCCGTATAGACTACTGCAATGCGCTCTACGTGGGGTTGCCTTTGACTGTTTGGAAGCTGCAAATGGTCCAATGGGCGACAGCCAGGTTGCTAACAGAAGCGGCACTCAGGGAGCGTACAACTCCTCTGTTGAGCCAGCTCCACTGGCTGCCAGTTTGCTTCCAGGCATAATTTAAAGTGCTGGCTTTAGCCTATAAAGCCCTAAATGGTTTCGGTCCAACTTACCTATCCGAATGTATCTCTCCTAATGAACCATCTAGGACATTAAGATCTCCTGGGGAGGCCCTGCTCTTGGTCCCACCTTCCTCGCAGATGCGTTTGGCGGGGACAAGAGATGGGGCCTTCTCAGTGGTGGCCCCTCGACTGTGGAACACCCTCCCTAGGGATATAAGATCGGCTCCCTCCCACCTGACTTCTAGAAGAAAGGTGAAAACCTGGTTTTTTGAGCAGACCTTCCTAAATATGGCATAGGACGTAAAGTGGATCATGAGAGGTCTATTGCCAAGTTTGGTCCTGATCAGTCATTGGATGAGGTTAACAGCGGTCTCAGAATGTGAGTGATGGTACTGCAAGTCCCATCATCCATGGTTCATCCTCCTCCAAACTGCAGTAGGATGTAGAGTGGGTCATGGGGGCTTTGTGTGCCAAGTTTGGTCTGTATTGGTAATTTTCTGACGCAGCCCCCTCTGGCCTTTTCCTTTCTTCTCTTTGTCATCTCGGAATCTTGGAATTGAGGCTGGCCAATCAGAGACCATATGCAAATTTCCTTCTCATGTCTCCGTTTCTGTCATGAACCCTCTTCTCCACCAGGGGCTCCTATTGAATCTGGCCAATCAGAGACCATATGCAAATAGCACCACAGCGGCAGCCAATCAGAACGTTCCCTCCCTCCTGACTTCTAGAAGAAAGGTGAAAACCTGGCTTTTTGAGCAGGCTTTCTCAAATACGGCATAGTTATACGAAATCATGGAATCACTTGACGACGCAAGAAAATAATGACTTGACATGGAGACACTCACAATGATGTTTTTAAGGCTTTGTACGGTTTTTATATTCTTATACTGTATGCTAATGTTAACATTATTTTATGATTGTTTTATTTGTTATAATTACTGAGGCATCCAATTGTTGCCAATTCTGAATCGCTCTGAGTCACCTCTGGGCTGAGCGGGGCGGTATATAAATGTGGTAAATAAATAAATAAAATAAGAGATGATGGTAGGTTGGTACAAAGTGATACCTAGTGCATGAAAGCTAATACTACAAGATGTATGCAGTCTTTCTCTTTTATCAGAATATACATCACTCACAGAAAGAATCAATAATTGTTACTGAGGGGAAGAAAGCAGAGGGAAAGAGTTATATACACCTTGCTTGCTTGCTTGCTCTTTGCCAAGATCCTGACCAATCTCCTTCTTCAGTTGCTATAAATTAATCCAGGAAGCCCATTAATGGTCACTAAAAAGTCCAATTCTTTGCAATGGATCCATTCTAATGGGATGGGATTAACATTGGCTTTAGGTCTTGCATTCCAAAGAGCTTTGCATGCAACCTGGTCCCCCAACTTGGTTGCTGTATGTTTGGCAACATGGCAAGGTCTGCTGACTTATCCCTCCCCAAAAGCGAAGGTCAGTCATGTGCTCATCACTCATGGTTCAGGATTCCACACTCTTTCCTGAGTCATTTGCCCCTCTGCGTGAGGATATAAAGTGCCAAACTACTCGCTAACATCACAGTTGCTTCTGATATAACGGCACAGACTTTCCAGACTCCTCAGATCGGACTTGTCACCATGAGTACCGGAGGCTTAAGCGAAGACAAAATTTCTGCTACTCCAGAAATTCAGGAGCTGGCTGACCAGGTGAGTGAATGAGTCTACCAGATGGTTGAAAAAGCATAGTTAAATGAAACCGTATTTTAGGAAAATTGGCAAAGACAGATTGCTGTGAGACCGTTTCAGGGAGTAGTGATTAAGGCAGCAGTAATTCTTATGGGTGCTTCCTCTGGCTCAGAGAACCCAGTCTCTTTTGGAAGACCCTTCTTCCACCACATAAACCTCAACAGACAAGAGTCGCAGCTTGGGAGGTGGCTCTGGATCCTGGTACCCTCCGAACAACTGGAATGCAAGCGCAGGCACCTTTTACACTGCCATGTAATCCAGATCATCAAAGTAGATAATCCACATTATCTGCTTTGAACTGGATTATCTAAGTCTGCACTGCCAGATAATCTAGTTGAAAGCAGATAATCTGGATTTTATATGGCAGTGTAGAAGGGGCCTCCAGGAAGACCATTTCCACCATTTGCTTTGGCTTGAAATTATCTTGAGACAGTATAGCATTTGGGGTGGGTGCTTAACCTTATTAATGTCCTGTGGTTTTTATAAAATTCAACTTGCTTACAAAAATAGGACTTCCACACAGCCCTATATCCCAGAATATCAAGGCAGAAAATCCCACAATATCTGCTTTGAACTGGGTTATCTGAGACCACAATGCCATATATTCCAGTTCAAAGCAGAAAATGTGGGATTTTAGTCAGCTGTATGGAAGGGGCCAACATCTCACCTTTTCCCTGACACTGTTCCATTCTTTTCTGTACAAGAAGTAAAATGTGAAACTATTCTTGTTAATTTCAGACAAAAGGTGAAATAGAACAAAAGGAAAACAAGAAGTATTCCATTTTCAAGGTTATTAAATACAAGACACAGTTGGTTGCTGGAACGAACTACTTCATTAAGGTCAGTGCTGTCAGTACAGTGGAGATATCTTGTGAAGTACACCTCTTACGATTCCAAAACATTGAGCCGTGGTAGTTAAACAGAGGTGTCAAACTGCATGAATTCTACAGTGTCACTGCATCCTGTGTGTATTTATTCCACCTGAATTGCATATTTCTGAAGGCTTCCCTTTTGGTGACTTCAGGAGTCTGTATGGGCTGTCAAAGGTGTGTGGGTAGGTCTGGACAGGCATGTAGCTTGGGGGGGGGGCTTGAGGGGCTTCAGTCCCCCCCCCCAAATTCCCAGGGTGGTCCATGAAAATACCTTACTGGTACATTATTTAAACTGTTACATTTAAATAATGATTTGATCACCATGCTCACTATATACCATATGCATGGAGCTATTGGGAAAATGATACAAAAGGTTTGCTAGGGTAGATCCTCAGCCCCCCCCCCCTTTGAATCAAACTCAGCAACCCCGAATCAAGATCTTGGCTACGGGCCTGGGTCTGGATATGGTTTATATGCCTGGATGCATCTGGGCTGTTTGGAGGTATATGGGGTGTGAATGGGTGGCATAGCCCAACGAGGAGTGTGGATTTGTAGTGTAGATATGAGCTAAATAGGGTTGCGACAGCCAGTGTCTGAAGTGTGTTGGAGGTGGGTGCCTACAGTTAGAGTTAAAGGAATATGTCAAGAGTGTCTGGAGATGAATATATTGGAGGTAATGTGTGCTTCTGATGTGTATGCATTAGGCCTGGGTAACAACGGAAAAATTTGTTTCTAAACTCATTTCGTTTTTAGGGGGTCCATTGCGTTTCGTTTTTTAAAAGAATTCCGAATTTTTCTTTTAAAAAATTTCGTTATTTACGAAATTTTGTAAATTTCGAATTGATTCGTTAATGGCGGACGCGATTGCGCAATACGCTAAAAAAACCTCCAAATGGGACAGGGGGAACTTCTGAAGCTTCCCTCTCCCTCTGTTGTTGACTGTTGGTGTGATAATTTATTTTTTATCACTGATAAAACAAACAACAACTATAAAACTTGCACCAGACATACGGAAATAATAACGAAACAATTTCGAAACGATTTCGAAACGATTTCGAACCAATTACGAAACAATTACGAAATAAATTGAAAAATTCGTTTCGATTTTTAGTTACTCCTGTATGGCTCAATATCGGATCGTAAGCTAATTTAAGTACGAATCAATAACAAATTACGAAATTAACGAACGAAACCGCCCAGCCCTAGTATGCATGTATGTAGTATACGTGGGGGTGTGGGTTAGCGAGGGTGTATGTGTATGAGGAGTGGCTGGAGGAAGGGGATGTTGAATGGGGTTGAGGGGAATGTTAGCTGCTTGGTTTGGTGTGGTAACAACAAAAGCAAAATTTTCAGAGTGGCTGGTTTCTCTCTCTTCCTTGCAGGTTGATATTGGTCAGGGAGAATATATTCACCTGCGTGTCTTCAAACCCCTTCCTCAGTCCGGTGAAAAGATCTCTCTGACTAGTTACCAGACGGGAAAGACAGCAGATGATCCTCTGATCTACTTCTAAGAGCCTTCTACTGCCTTGTTCTTTTGCTGTGAACCAGTTGGCGGCAGATTAACAAATGAAGAAAACCAGAAAATGGCCTGAAATGTTTTGGGAAGTTTGCAGTTTAGTTTTGCATTCCATGGCACTCAAGGCTTTTACAGTAGTAGAAGAAATATGTATGCTAATGTAAAATACTGCAGTTGAATAAAGTTGGATACATTAAATCCCCATCTCCTCTGATTTTAAGCATGGAATGGAAGGATATTGCTCCATGGTTTTTGGAGAATTCAGTTTCCTATTCCATTCTTACCCATCTCATGATATACACTTCTCTTTCTTAATTTTTTTTAAAATTCCAGTTGTTTATTGATTTCTTCCAACAACAAACAAGCTATCAATTGAGCTGACTTGAAAGCTGCACTATGCCCACCCCAGCATAGGATGAGGATGAGGAACGTGTTGCTGAAGTCAATAGGAACTTTAGGAGGGTCGACTCCAAGGGGAGAGGACCCTTAGTTCCCACCAAAGAGGGAACACTACTTTGGCGAGCCTTCAGAGAAGCCTGATTCCAGCAATTTTATTAATATTAAAAATTGAAATGAGACTCTTGCCAAAGCGAAGAAGTGGCACCGAGGTTTAATGAGCGATTCAGCTGAGACGGATGCAATGTGGTGATAGATTGCACACAAAGCATACCAGTACATTGATCAGAGGCATATTTATAGCAAAATACAGGTTTGAAAGTTTCAAAACTCCCGCCCTCTGCCCTCCGCCCGGCTTGCAGGTGATTGGCTGATGGGATTCCAGCTGGGAGGAGGCGCAGCCGCCCTCCCTGCGTCAGGGCCAATCACAGAGCTCCTCCGCTGCACAGGAGCCAATGGGAGAGCTTTCCCTGCTTCAGCGCTTGACAAATCAGGAGGAGGGAGGCGGGATGAAAACAGAAACAATGAACCGGCAAATTAGTCAATGGGTGCGATGCCCAGGCTATTGTCCTTGAGTGGGTTTGCGATGATCCTTAATTACCTTCATCCTGGCCTTCCTGCCATAATCAGATAAGGCACAAAAGGGGAGGCTGGGGAAATGTCCGGTTTTGAATGAAGTAAACACAATTGGGAAGGCGGCCCCCGGAGGGTCGTCTCACTCCTATTGTGAAATGGCCAAAAGTCTGCAGAAGGAAATCCCCAGCCCGATGGCCTTAATCCTGGAGCCTCACAGAGTTTCCAGGTTCCATTGTCCTCGCCAGAGTTCTGGGATATGAGTTTCTTTTGTTGCCTCTGATTGCCCCTTCAACAATCCTGGATTGATTTACCCAAAGGGAGGGGGAAAGAGTGATAGGTTTGGGTGTCAGGGCAAGAATAAGGAAAATACATGAGGGAATACAGAAATCCACAGAAATTCATATCAAATATCTCCCTCCCCATCCCACTCGCCAAAGAAATTTAATAAAGAAATTATTTGCAAGCAATATGAGTCCATAGTTCATTTTGAGGGAAGTTCATGAGCGGGAAAGATGTCCTTGTGAGTCCAAAACATTAGGCAGAGCTCATAAAGCCTAAAAGGAAAGTCTGTTGATTTCCCACTGAGCCACTGGGTGGAATTCTGCCACGCTTGGGTCGAAGCTGGTCCTTGGGAAACTACAACTCTCATGAAGGGCAGAAGTCCCAAGATCCAGCCGTTCCCCAAAAGCCTCGTGGGGTCCTTGTTGTTGTTAGTGCTTTGGCAATGTGACCAAGACTTAACCCCTACTGTGCAGTCTGGTTCCCTTGCCCTTTGCAGAACTATAAGTCACTATCCCTTATTTTGGGTGTGTGTGTGTGTGTGTGCTCGACTTCATTGCCCCCTGCATGTGGTCCTATTGTAGTGCCCATCAGTAGACATTGCCAGTGGTGCAGATGCAGCGAATCTATCCAAAAGCTATTATTTCAGCCATAGACATTTTCACTGTCACTGTTCAGGGATCCTCTTTCAGTGAATGACCACAATTAGAACCAAGAGAAGAGAAATGTCAACAGTGCCTTAAGGATGAAGGAGGAAGGGCAGGAGAAAACTAATAAAAGCATAAGAAGTTGCACTAGAAAGTGGCATATAGCAAGAATAAAAATGTCTTTCCTAGGGACCAATGAAAAATCACAAGTATTTGATCAGTTTTGGAGTTATATATAAAAATGGAAAGGGCGTTCAACGGGACAGCAAAACGCGAAAACCCCCTGACGAAAACTCACAAAATTTGCCGTGCACATACCTCAACCCACAAGGTATACACAACGCGAATCAAAATTCCAAACAACATTTGAACAAACTCACAATTACAAAAACCAACTGAGCATGCGCAAAGGCGCCCCGCCGCAAGTCGCCCTGCACACGCACATGGCTGACCGGCCAGTGCCCCGCCCCCACCCTCCCACGTTCACACCACACCCCCACCCTCCCCCACCCCCACCCTCCCACGTTCATGCCACACCCCCACCCTCCCCTGCCTTGCCCCCACCCTCCCACGTTCACGCCATGCCCACCCTCCCCCGCCCCGCCCCCACCCTCCCACATTCACGCCACGCCCCCACCCTCCCATGTTCACACCATGCCCCACCCTCCCCCGCCCCGCCCCCACCCTCCCACATTCACGCCACGCCCCAACCTCCCCCGCCCCACCCCCCCCCACATTCACGCCACGCCCCCACCCTCCCACGTTCACACCATGCCCCACCCTCCCCCGCCCCGCCCCCACCCTCCCACATTCACGCCACGCCCCCACCCCGGAAAAGATAAGATCTAAAGGAGGAAGGAAGGAAGGAAGGAGAAGTTGAGAAGGTATATGAAACAAGAAAGGAAGAAAAGAAAGAAGAAAGGGAGAGAAGGAGGATGGGAAAGAAGGGAGAAAGGAAGGAAGGAAGAAGAAAGGAGGGAAGGGAAGGTGTATGAAGGAAGTAAGGAAGGAGAAGTTGAGAAGGTATATGAAAGAAGAAAGGAAGGAAAGAAAGAAGAAAGGGAGAGAAGGAGGATGGGAAAGAAGGGAGAAAGGAAGGAAGGAAGGAAGGAGGGAGGAAGGAAGGGAGGGAGGGAGGGAGGGAAGGTGTATGAAGGAAGGAAGGAGAAGTTGAGAAGGTATATGAAAGAAGAAAGGTAGGAAAGAAAGAATAAAGAGAGAGAAGGAGGATGGGAAAGAAGGGAGAAAGGAAGGAAGGAGGAAAGGAAAGAAAGATAGAAAAAAGAAGAAAGGGAAGGGGAAGGGAAGGTGTCAAAAGGAAGGAAGGAAAGGGGAATTTGGGAAGGGGAAGAGAGGAAAAAAGCGAAGGAAGAAGAGAAAGGGAGGGAAGAAAAGAAAGAAAAGGAAGTCTGGAAGTCAAGAGCGAAGGAAGGAAGGAAAGAGATAGAGAGGGAAGAAAGGAGAGAAAGAGGAAGGAAAAAAAGGGAGGAGGAAAGGAAAGAGGAAGAGAAGGAAGGAGGAGAGAAGGAAAGAAAAAAGGGAAGGGAGGAAAGAACGGAGCAAAGGAAGAAGAGAAAGAAGGAAAGAAAGAGGGAGGGAAGGAAAGAAAAAGAGAAGGAAGGATGGGAGCAAAAAGCTAAGGAAGGAAGTAAACAGGTAGAGAAGGAAGAAAGGAAAGAAGAAAAGGAAATGAAGGAAGGACTGAAAGAAGGAGAGAAAGAGGGAGAGAAGTTGGCCACAGCAACGCGTGGCGGGTAAAGCTAGTCAAGTATAAAACAATCTTGGGTTTCAACCACGCAGGCTGGGACAAACAAGGAGTTTACATTTTACAGGTGTGACTTGGAGGTACATCAAGGGTTCTCAGTCAGCTCTCAGGGCTCTGGGTCCCCAGCATGGAGGCGCCTCCACTGGGCTGCTGGGAACTCACAAGGGAGGGATTCTGTGTGTGTGCATGTGTGTATGTGTATATGCACACACATATCTCTACACACTTCAACTCCAAGTCGGCTCACCCATATTGAGTTATGGGAAGGAATTCTGGGAAATGAAGTCCAGTAATAAAAAAGGACAAAAACAGGAAACACACGCTCTGTGAGTTAGGAAAGGCTGTCCAGAAAGGCACAATCAAAATATTCCCGAAAGATGGCCATCCATTTTTTACTTTATAGCAACCCTGGGCTATAATATCTACAACAATTATATATATATATATATATATATATATATATATATATATATATAATATCTATCAGTCTTTAAGAATAATATCTATGTCTGTAATATCTATATGTCAAACAATAATATCTACATGTCTATAATAATATCTGTATGTTTGTAATAATAATGTCTATATGCCTATAATAATATCATAGACTCTCTATGATGAGTCTAATTGGTCTCTGCCTCCTGGCAAAGACCCCTAAATTTAACCTCTACATCATTTGGAGATGCTCTCTTTATTACTAGAGACTAGTATATGCTCATCGTAATCAGAGATTGCCAGTGAAGGGCCAGCTCATCCATTAACCAATGTTAGGGGGGCTGTACAGCACTGTGCCCAGGATGATGGAAGAACATGGGGAGTCATCACAGTGGTGTGATACTTGTAGTCGGTGTCACTTTTTGTTATGGCAGCTCTAAAATGTGCCATCTTTTCAGACGCCAGCACCTGTAACATTCCAGAAAGTGGTTCTACTGGTTAAACCAGCAGTAGAATGATGGTAGCAATGCAAACCTTTGTGTTGCTCCCCCTGCTTTGCCCACTCTGGTGAAATAGGAGGCTCTTTCTTGTGTTGTGAGCTAATAACCTTACTGTAATACTCCCTTTGCTGCGAGAACATACAAAACTGATGCGGCCAAGGTAACCCCTGGTTAACCACACGAGTAGATCCCTCATCTCAATTAATTCTCTTTTATTATGCATAAAATGCCACATGAATTCATCAGCATTATATTGCCTAAAATGAAATGTTTGTGGACAGGAAAAGAGATTTAAAGATGGGCTTAAAACTAACCTTAAAAATTGTGGCATAGACACCAAGAACTGGGAAGCCCTGGCCCTGAAGCGTTCTAACTGGAGGTCAGCTGTTACCAACAGTGTTGTAGAATTTGAAGAGGCATGAATGGAGGACGAAAGGGAGAAACATGTCAAGAGGAAGGTGTGTCAAGCCATCCTTTGTCAGGGCTACCTTCCACCTGGAAATTGATGTCCTTACTGCAAAAGAACATGCGGATCAGGAATAGGTCTCTACAGTCACCACTACCAAAACCCTACACTTGAAAGGCAATCTTACTCAGTCATGAGTGATATCCTTTGATGATTGCCTACAGGGAAGCTCTCCCCTGTTGTAGACTTATCCTTCCAAATGAAGTTACTCAAATGTGGCCAGCCAGGTGCTGTTAGCCAACAAATTCCATTATATACCCTCCAACATGTTTCAGGTTTGAAACCAAGACATGGCCTATGAACCGACTAGGACACTAAGATCATCTGGGGAGGCCCTGCTCTCTGTCCCGCCTGCATCACAGGCGCGCTTGGCGGGGATGAGAGACAGGGCCTTCTCAGTGGTGGCCCCTCGGCTGTGGAATGCCCTGCCTGCAGATATCAGATCGGCCCCCACCCTGCTGGCGTTTCGGAGGAAAGTGAAGACCTGGCTGTTCGAACAAGCATTTGATTAAACAGTGTAATTGAACATAGGAATATGGAATAATGGATGATGAGACTGGATTCTGATTTTAATGTTGAAGTGCTAATGATTGTTATACTGATATTTAATGATTTATTTTACAATTGTTTTTAATTGCCCTATACTTGTCTCGTGATGTTTTGTATCAATGTTGTTCACCGCTTTGTGTCACCTGAGGGCTGAGAAAAGCGGTATATAAATAAAGTAAATAAATAAATAAATGGTCCCAAGAAGGCTGTAATAGTATTGAATTGTCTGAATGCAATATAAGACTGGATGTGAGTGAATATGCTGAAATTTACTGCAGAGAAGAGGGTAGGACAGTAGGAATACCAAGCTGGGATTGGGATTGCAGCCTGTTTTGGATGGAGTTGCTCTCACCCTGAAAGATCTGGTTCTTAGGGCTATTCCATACAGCTATATAACCCAGAATATCAAGATAGAAAATCCCACAATATCTGCTTTGAACTGGGTTATCTGAGTCCACACTGCCATATAATCCAGATCAAAGCAGAAAATCTGTCCTTGTTGACATTCCTAAAATATGATTTAATTTAACTATTGATGTCGAACACGAATTTGGGGGGCCCTGCCAAGGCAGAGGCCAGCCAGACCAGTAAAAGAGGATCCAGACCCCTGGCAAGACAGAAGACACCCAGAAAGATTTTCCCCTAATTTTCCCAATAAATCAAGAAAAAAACCCACCGGGATGTTTATTTCATTCGAGCTGGAATGGATGTCAACCGCAGTCATTTGTCCAGGAGCCGACATTATTATTTATTTTTACAGTATTTATTTACTGCCTTTCTCACCCCTGGGGGGACTCAAAGCAGGCATGACTTATTGAGGAAAATAATACCATTTTAATAAGAAATATAGAGCTTCGTGCTGAATGGTTGAAATTGTTGGAAGAAATCAACAAATCACTGGAAATTTTTAAAAAATGAGATGGCAAGGATTAGGAAACGAAAGAAAGAGAAGTATATCTCATGAGGTGGATAAGAATGGAATAGAAAAGCAAGTTCTCCAAAAACCATGGCGCAATATCCTTCTTCCCATGCTTAAAATCAGAGGAGACAGGGATTTAATTGGTCCAGCTTTATTCAATTGCCACTATTTTACTTTAGCGTACATATTTCTTCTACTACTGTAAATGCCTTGAGTGCCATGGAACGCAAAACTAAACTGCAAACTTCCCAAAACATTTCAGGCCATTTTCTGGTTTTCTTCATTTGTTAATCTGCAGCCAACTGGTTCACAGCAAAAGAACAAGGCAGCCGAAGGCTCTTAGAAGTAGATCAGCGGATCATTTGCTGTCTTTCCCGTCTGGTAACTAGTCAGAGAGATCTTTTCACCAGACTGAGGAAGGGGTTCGTAGATACGCAGGTGCAGATATTCTCCCTGACCACAATCAACCTGCAGAGAAGAGAGAATAACCGATCACTCTGAAAACTTTGCTTTTGTTGTTATCAAATGTCACAATCAAGAGTCACTAAATAGATATACCTCCTCTCCAATCTGTACAAACTGTCCAAGTCTTGGAGAACTTGGAGAATTATCTATCTTGAAAACCAGAGTTGGCCTCTTCTAAAAGTGATGTGAGACCATTTCTCTTGATCGTCTTTTCAGTGGCCAGGGCACATGTTGATAGCATTTGGCTTGTGAGTCTCTGGTTTTAGGTTTCACTCGCAAGACCAGATGACTGGACAGGGACGGGAAAGGTACTGAACTCAACCACATGTCTGAGGGCTCAGCTGAAAGTGATCCCCAAGCCACATGAATATTTCCAAGAAGGATACATTTGGAGTGGAGGAACGTTTGGGATCTTCACACCAAACCAAGCATCTTACATTCTACTGCAACGCACTCTACGTGGGGTTAACATTTATTTATTTATATTTTTTATTTCCTACGTTTATATTTCTCCCCCCAGAGGGGGACTCAGGGCAGCCTACAAAAGCATTACATGATGATAGCATCATAAAAACAATCAACAGTACTATCAGAATATTAAAATATTAAAACAACAATTCAAACAATTAATTAAGACACATCCATTAAAATCCATCAAAATCCAAAACCAGTCCGGTCAATTCATTGCCATAAATTGTGTGATCTTCTTACTTGCTGCTCACTGATCAAACCCTTGGCCCATAACCAGGTCTTGATATTCTTTCTAAAAAATAGAAGGGAGGTTGCCTATCTGATATCTCTAGGGTGGGTGTTCTACAAACGGGAGGCCACTGCTGAGAAGGCCCTGTCCTTCTTCCCCACCAGTTGCATTTGCGATGGTGGTGGGATTGAGAGCAGGGCCTCCCCAGATGATCTTAAGTTTTGTGATGGTTCGAACCAGGAGATACGTTTGGACAGGTAATCTGGGCCAGAGCCTGGAAGACTGCCCGGAAGCTCCAACTAATCCAATGCTCGGCAGCCTGATTGCTCATGGGAGCGGGGACAGGGAGCGCACAACTCCCTTGTTACGGTAGCTCCACTGGATGCCAATTAGCTTCCAAGCACAATTCAAAGTGCTGATTTTAACCTACAAAACCCTTTATGGTTCCAGCCCAGTTTACCTGTCCAAATATATTTTCCCCTATAAACCATCAAAAGCTTTAAGATCTTCCAGAGAGGCCCTGCTCTAGGTCCCGCCACCTTCACAGTCACGCTTGGTGGGGATGAGAGACAGGGCCTCCTCTGTGGTGGATCTCCAGCTTTGGAACTCTCTCCCCAATGAAGTTAGGTCTGCCCCCTCCCTCCTGACCTTCAGGAAGAAATTGAAATCCTGGCTTTCAGGCATGTAGCTGGGGGGGGGGGGCTTGGGGGGCTTCAGCCCCCCCCCCCCAAATTCTCATGGTGGTTCACGAAAAGGCCTTACTGGTGCATTATTTAAACTGTTATGTTTATTCATATCATGATCTGATCACCATACTCAATATATCCCATATGCATGGGGGTATTGGGGTAACGATACAAAAGGTTTGCTAGGGTAGACTCTCTTTCACTCAGACTCAGCCCCCCCCCCCCCCCCCCCCCCCCCCCGAATCGAAATTCTGGCTACGGGCCTGCTGGCTTTGGAATCAGGCATTCGCAGAGTGATAGTTGGTATAGACTACGAGCTATTGGATCACAACGTGCAGACTGAGTTGGATGATGTTTTAACTTGGCAAATTGGTTTATATGTATTTTTAACACTTTTAACTTATTGTATTTGTATGCTTTTAAACTGTCATTTATTGTCTAGGATTGAATTTTTGCTGTTAGCCATTCTGAGTCCCTCCACAGAGGTAGAGAAGAACGGGATGTAAAAGTTTAAAATAAATAAATAAATTCTCAACCCCATTTAATGTCCCCTTCCTCCAGCCACTCCAAACACATACACACACACCCTCACTAACCCACACCCCCTCATATACTACATACATGCACACACATCACAAGCACATGTAACCTCCGCTCACACACGCGCACCCCCCCCCACTAACCCACATATACCACATACATGCACACACGTCACAAGCACATGTAACCTCCAATATATTCATCTCCAGATACTCTTGACATATTCCTTTAACTCTAACTGTAAGTACCCAACCCCAACACACTTCAGACACTGGCACCTATTTAGCCCATATGTACACCACAAATATACACTCCTCGTTGGGTTATACCACCCATTCACACCCCATATACCTCCAAACAGCCCAAATGCATCCAAGCTACATGCCTGTCCAGACCTACCCACACACCTTTGACAGCCCATACAGACTCCTGAAGTCACCAAAAGGGAAGCCTTCAGAAATATGCAATTCAGGTGGAATAAATACACACAGGATGCAGTGACACTGTAGAATTCATGCAGTTTGACACCTCTGTTTAACTACCACGGCTCAATGTTTTGGAATCGTAAGAGGTGTACTTCACAAGATATCTCCACTGTACTGACAGCACTGACCTTAATGAAGTAGTTCGTTCCAGCAACCAACTGTGTCTTGTATTTAATAACCTTGAAAATGGAATACTTCTTGTTTTCCTTTTGTTCTATTTCACCTTTTGTCTGAAATTAACAAGAATAGTTTCACATTTTACTTCTTGTACAGAAAAGAATGGAACAGTGTCAGGGAAAAGGTGAGATGTTGGCCCCTTCCATACAGCTGACTAAAATCCCACATTTTCTGCTTTGAACTGGAATATATGGCATTGTGGTCTCAGATAACCCAGTTCAAAGCAGATATTGTGGGATTTTCTGCCTTGATATTCTGGGATATAGGGCTGTGTGGAAGTCCTATTTTTGTAAGCAAGTTGAATTTTATAAAAACCACAGGACATTAATAAGGTTAAGCACCCACCCCAAATGCTATACTGTCTCAAGATAATTTCAAGCCAAAGCAAATGGTGGAAATGGTCTTCCTGGAGGCCCCTTCTACACTGCCATATAAAATCCAGATTATCTGCTTTCAACTAGATTATCTGGCAGTGCAGACTTAGATAATCCAGTTCAAAGCAGATAATGTGGATTATCTACTTTGATGATCTGGATTACATGGCAGTGTAAAAGGTGCCTGCGCTTGCATTCCAGTTGTTCGGAGGGTACCAGGATCCAGAGCCACCTCCCAAGCTGCGACTCTTGTCTGTTGAGGTTTATGTGGTGGAAGAAGGGTCTTCCAAAAGAGACTGGGTTCTCTGAGCCAGAGGAAGCACCCATAAGAATTACTGCTGCCTTAATCACTACTCCCTGAAACGGTCTCACAGCAATCTGTCTTTGCCAATTTTCCTAAAATACGGTTTCATTTAACTATGCTTTTTCAACCATCTGGTAGACTCATTCACTCACCTGGTCAGCCAGCTCCTGAATTTCTGGAGTAGCAGAAATTTTGTCTTCGCTTAAGCCTCCGGTACTCATGGTGACAAGTCCGATCTGAGGAGTCTGGAAAGTCTGTGCCGTTATATCAGAAGCAACTGTGATGTTAGCGAGTAGTTTGGCACTTTATATCCTCACGCAGAGGGGCAAATGACTCAGGAAAGAGTGTGGAATCCTGAACCATGAGTGATGAGCACATGACTGACCTTCGCTTTTGGGGAGGGATAAGTCAGCAGACCTTGCCATGTTGCCAAACATACAGCAACCAAGTTGGGGGACCAGGTTGCATGCAAAGCTCTTTGGAATGCAAGACCTAAAGCCAATGTTAATCCCATCCCATTAGAATGGATCCATTGCAAAGAATTGGACTTTTTAGTGACCATTAATGGGCTTCCTGGATTAATTTATAGCAACTGAAGAAGGAGATTGGTCAGGATCTTGGCAAAGAGCAAGCAAGCAAGCAAGGTGTATATAACTCTTTCCCTCTGCTTTCTTCCCCTCAGTAACAATTATTGATTCTTTCTGTGAGTGATGTATATTCTGATAAAAGAGAAAGACTGCATACATCTTGTAGTATTAGCTTTCATGCACTAGGTATCACTTTGTACCAACCTACCATCATCTCTTATTTTATTTATTTATTTACCACATTTATATACCGCCCCGCTCAGCCCAGAGGTGACTCAGAGCGATTCAGAATTGGCAACAATTGGATGCCTCAGTAATTATAACAAATAAAACAATCATAAAATAATGTTAACATTAGCATACAGTATAAGAATATAAAAACCGTACAAAGCCTTAAAAACATCATTGTGAGTGTCTCCATGTCAAGTCATTATTTTCTTGCGTCGTCAAGTGATTCCATGATTTCGTATAACTATGCCGTATTTGAGAAAGCCTGCTCAAAAAGCCAGGTTTTCACCTTTCTTCTAGAAGTCAGGAGGGAGGGAACGTTCTGATTGGCTGCCGCTGTGGTGCTATTTGCATATGGTCTCTGATTGGCCAGATTCAATAGGAGCCCCTGGTGGAGAAGAGGGTTCATGACAGAAACGGAGACATGAGAAGGAAATTTGCATATGGTCTCTGATTGGCCAGCCTCAATTCCAAGATTCCGAGATGACAAAGAGAAGAAAGGAAAAGGCCAGAGGGGGCTGCGTCAGAAAATTACCAATACAGACCAAACTTGGCACACAAAGCCCCCATGACCCACTCTACATCCTACTGCAGTTTGGAGGAGGATGAACCATGGATGATGGGACTTGCAGTACCATCACTCACATTCTGAGACCGCTGTTAACCTCATCCAATGACTGATCAGGACCAAACTTGGCAATAGACCTCTCATGATCCACTTTACGTCCTATGCCATATTTAGGAAGGTCTGCTCAAAAAACCAGGTTTTCACCTTTCTTCTAGAAGTCAGGTGGGAGGGAGCCGATCTTATATCCCTAGGGAGGGTGTTCCACAGTCGAGGGGCCACCACTGAGAAGGCCCCATCTCTTGTCCCCGCCAAACGCATCTGCGAGGAAGGTGGGACCAAGAGCAGGGCCTCCCCAGGAGATCTTAATGTCCTAGATGGTTCATTAGGAGAGATACATTCGGATAGGTAAGTTGGACCGAAACCATTTAGGGCTTTATAGGCTAAAGCCAGCACTTTAAATTATGCCTGGAAGCAAACTGGCAGCCAGTGGAGCTGGCTCAACAGAGGAGTTGTACGCTCCCTGAGTGCCGCTTCTGTTAGCAACCTGGCTGTCGCCCATTGGACCATTTGCAGCTTCCAAACAGTCAAAGGCAACCCCACGTAGAGCGCATTGCAGTAGTCTATACGGGATGTAACCAGAACATGGACTACCATGGCCAAGTCAGACTTCCCAGGCGCAGGCGCAGCTAGTGCACAAGTTTTAACTGTGCAAATGCTCCCCTAGTCTCTGCCGAAACCTTGGGTTCCAGGCTCAGCGATATATCCATATAAAAGTCAAAATATGCCTGTTTGTTTGTACTACAAAGGCTCCCACATGGTTTGATGGACCTCACCTACAGCACCTAGTAGTCATTGATGGTCTCCAATCCAAGTATTAAACTAGGGATGACTTTTCTTAGCTTTCAAGATCAGATGGGATCTGGAGCCTTTAGGGTATTTATACAGATGTTATTGGCTTCTCTCATGCTAATGACCCCAATGGGTGAATTGTAAACTTGTCAGTTTAGGACAGCTCTTCCGAAATTGACTATGCTAATCATTTCATAGTAGTTACCCTACCACTAACCCATTTTTTAAATATTGCAAGGAAGGTGTTCCAAAGGAGAAATACAACTAATGTCAATGTTACCGTATATACTCGAGTATAAGCTGACCTGAATATAAGTCGAGGGACCTTATTTTACCATAAAAAACTGGGAAAACGAATTGACTCGACTATAAGTTGAGGGTGGGAAATGCAGCAGCTACTGGTAAATTTCAAAATAAAAATAGATACAAATAAAAGTACATTAATTGAGGCATCATTAGCTTAATTGTTTCTGAATATTTACATAAAACTCTAATTTAAGATAAGACTGTCCAACTCTGATTAAGCCATTATTCTAATTTTCCTCAGTGTAAACGTGCTTACGCATCTTTCCAATAATAATAAAAAGAGTAAAATAATAAATGTAATAAAATAATAATAATAATAATAATAATAATAATAGAGCTAAATAATGGAAATGTAATACTAACAATAGAGTAAAATCATAAATGTCATAATAACAATAATAAATAGAGTAAAATCATAAATGTAAGAAGGAAGGAAGGAAGGAAAGAAAGAAGAAAGAAAGAGGAGGCAGGGTGTATGGGTACAGCAAGGGAAGAAGAAAAGGAAGGAAGAAAAGTGAGGCCCTTTCTACACTGCCAAATAATTCAGATTATAAAAGCAATTTATTTATTTATTTATTTATTTACAACATTTATATGCCGCCCTTCTCACCCCGAAGGGGACTCAGAGCACCTGACAAGATATATGTACTGTATATACTCGAGTATAAGTCTAGTTTTTCAGACCTTTTTTTAGGCTGAAAAAGTCCCCCTCGGCTTATACTTGAGTCAAGGTTATTAATTATTTTAC
>NW_026845477.1:148365485-148452731 GCF_025583915.1 Anolis sagrei ordinatus | reverse complement strand
GCCAATAATCCACATTCTCTCAATTGAACTGGATTATCTGTGTCTACACTGCCGTATAATCCCATTCAAAGCAGATAATCTGGATTTTATATGGCAGTGTAGAAGGGGGCAGAGAAAAAAAAGGTGTAGAAGGGAAGCGGAGGAGGAAAAGAAAGAGTAACAAAGAAAATGGAAACATGGACAATGTTGGACATATATGCTAGATGTACAATATAAAATTAAAGGTAAAGGTTGTCCCCTGACATTAAGTCCAGTCATGTCTGACTCTGGGGTGTGGTGCTCATCCCCCATGTGGCCAGCATGACTGCATGGAGCGCCGTTACCTTCTTGCCGGAGCGGTACCTATTGATCTACTCACATTTGCATGTTTTCGAACTGCTAGGTTGGCAGAAGCTAGGGCTGACAGCGGAAGCTCACGCCGCTCCTTGGAATCGAACCTGCGACCTTTCGATCAACAAGCTCAGCAGCTCAGTGCTTTAACCCACTGCGCCACTGGGGCCCCCAATATAAAATTAGTTGCCTGATAATGTGCCCTTGATTTGTTATACAAGTGTCCAATTAAAACATTTATTTGATAGCAACACAGAAAACCCAACTTTAGGAATCAGGAACTGGAATTGCTGCAAGAGAGTATGAAACCTTGATCTATGAGTGACGATCACATAGTTGACCTTCGCTTTTGAGCACTGACAAGGCAACATGCCTTCCCAAAAGCAGATCTGTTTCAGGAGTTGCAAGGATGCTCCTCTGTATGCTCCTCTGTCTGGGCAAACATTTACCTGTGGCTCAAAAGATAGCTCAACTGCAATAGCAACCTGTGAGTCAGATGGCCAGGTGATCTGAAGGACTGCATTGTGTTGTTTCATAAAACTATGATAAATATGTCATAACTAAAGTTGCTGTTAAATGCATTTGGCTTTCTCCCAAATACGCATCCGAATATAAATTAATCAAATGATGGCAGACAGAAAAATGATAGAGATAGATGATAAATGATAGTCTTTTATGTTCAAGGAGCGTATTTTGTCATGGAAGGAAAGTCAAAAAAAGTGCATCCCTATTTATAAAAATTATACCTCAAATTGAATTGTTTTCACTGAACCCAAACCATGTAGAGCTTTAAGTATCAAAAACAACACCTTGCATTTTGCCCGGAAACGAATTGGCAACCAGTGGAGTGACTTCAGTATAGGCGTGATATGAGGACTCAAGGATGTTCTTGTAACCAACCTGTCTCTGCCATATATTGAACCCACTGGAGTTTCTGAACTTGGTACAAAGATAGCCCAAAGTAAAGCGCATTGCAGAAGTCCAACATTGAAGATACAGCGCGTGCACTACCATCTTCAGGTCCTCCAAATCTGGGAAGGGGTACAGTTGGCGTATCAGCCGAAGATGATAGTAAGCTTTGGCTGAAATGTGTGTAGGGGTGTGAGAAATAACTGCAATGAGAAATAACTATTGGGAGTTTGGGGTTATAATGGTAATCAGTAGATTAAATGTAGATTTCCAGGTTCTGCTTCTCACATGCAAAATCCTCTGCGGCTAGATCTATACTGCCATATACTACACATTATCAAATCAGATAATCCATATTGTCTGCTTTGAATGGGATTATATGAGTCTAGACTGCCATGTATTCCAGTTCAAAGTGGATAATCTGGATTTTATATGGCAGTATAGATCCAGTCTGAGACAACCCTATTTATTTCTTACAGGAACAACAATGCAGTGTTTTGTGATATGCTAGTTCACTGCTATCCAATTCAAGGTGCAGATGCTTACCTACAAAGCCCTAACCTGTTTGGGACCTGCCTACCTGCGTGACCACATCTCCGTTTATGAACCCATGCGCTCCCTTCGTTCATCCGGAGAGGCCCTGCTCGCGATCCCACCTGCGTCGCAGGCGCGTTTGGTGGGGACGAGGGACAGGGCCTTCTCTGTGGTAGCCCCCCGACGTTGGAACACCCTCCCCAAAGACATTAGACTAGCACCACGTTGGCAGTCTTTAGGAAGAGCTTGAAGACCTGGCTATTCCGATGTGCCTTTCCGGAATAGGAAAACTCCAGCATTATGTCCCAGAAGCACTTTATTAGAGTTTTAAGATTCTCTGCACATTGCACTTGCCCTGAAATCCAACATACCACCTGTCACACCCAGCACTTTTTAATCTGTACCCATCACTGGCCCGGCCCTGGTTTTTACTGCGTAATGGTGTAATGTTTTGTTATTGCTTTATGTTTTTAATTTGCTTTGAATTGTATTGTTGTTGTTTGTTGTTGTGTTGAGGCCTTGGCCTTTGTAAGCCGCATCGAGTCCTTCAGGAGATGCTAGCGGGGTACAAATAAAGTTTAATAATAATAAAAAATAATAATACCTATCTACCCAGGGGCAGGATTTGGGAAGGTTGGGTGAGATTGGAGCAGGGGAATGATATGTGTTTTAAAGTCAATTTTAGTGTACCTATTGCATTTTAATTCTGTTTTTTACCACACTGTTATTATTTAATTGTTTTTAAACTTTTGTATTGCACTTTTTATAATTGTCTAGTGGGGAGTGTTAGCAACCTTGAGTCCCCACGGGCAGAAAGGTGAGGTATAAATAAAGATTATTATTATTATTATTATTATTATTATTGGATCATTCTTGAGTTTTATCACATGCCCATCAGTTGTCTATAGATTCTGGAAAAGATTGTTAAGGAAATGGTCTGCAAACACTTAGAAACAAATGCGTTCATCGCTAATAGTCAACATGGATTTATCAAAAACAAGTCATGCCAGACTAATCTGATCTCTTTTTTCGATAGAGTTACAAGCTGGATAGATGCGGGGAATGCCGTGGATGTAGCTTACCTGGATTTCAGTAAGGCCTTCGACAAGGTCCCCCATGACCTTCTGGCAAGGAAACTAGTCCAGTGTGGGCTAGGCAAAACTACGGTGAGGTGGATCTGTAATTGGTTAAATGGCGAAGCGAACAAACCCAAAAGGTGCTCACCTCTTCATACAGGAAAGATGTGACAAGTGGAGTGCGCAGGGTTCTGTCCTGGGCCCGGTCCTGTTCAACATCTTTATTCATGACTTAGATGAAAGGTTAGAAGGCAGGATCATCAAGTTTGCAGACGGGACCAAATTGGGATGGGATAGCCAATACTCCAGAGGACAGGAGCAGGATTCAAAATGATCTTGACAGATGAGAGAGATGATGGGCCAAAACTAACACAATGAAATTCAACGGGGATAATCTGGATCATGTTTTTAGTTATGAGACGTCAGTGGATGGTTATTGTTGTTAACTGTTAATGTGTTTATGATGTTAATTGTTTTTATATACCGTGTAGCATTGAATTTTTTGCTGTTCTTGTTGTTAACCGCTGTGAGTCACCTAAGGGCTGAGAACAGCGGTATACAAATAAAGTAAATAAAGTAAATAAATAAATATAAACTCCACTTTGGCAGGAAAAACAAAATGCAAAGATACAAAATGGGGGACGCCTGGCTCGAGAGCAGTACGTGTGAAAAAGATCTTGGAGTCCTCATGGACAACAAGTTAAACATGAGCCAACAATGTGATGTGGCGGCGAAAAAAGCCAATGGGATTTTGGCCTGCATCAATAGGAGCATAGTGTCTAGATCTAGGGAAGTAATGCTACCCCTCTATTCTGCTCTGGTTAGACCACACCTGGAATATTGTGTCCAATTCTGGGCACCACAATTCAAGAGAGATATTGACAAGCTGGAATGTGTCCAGAGGAGGGCGACTAAAATGATCAAGGGTCTGGAGAACAAGCCCTATGAGGAGCGGCTTAAGGAACTGGGCATGTTTAGCCTGAAGAAGAGAAGGCTGAGAGGAGACATGATAGCCATGTATAAATATGTGAGAGGAAGCCACAGGGAGGAGGGAGCAAGCTTGTTTTCTGCTTCCTTGGAGACTAGGACGCAGAACAATGGCTTCAAACTACAAGAGAGGAGATTCCATCTGAACATGAGGAAGAACTTCCTGACTGTGAGAGCCATTCAGCAGTGGAACTCTCTGCCCCGGAGTGTGGTGGAGGCTCCTTCTTTGGAAGCTTTTAAACAGAGGCTGGATGGCCATCTGTCAGGGGTGCTTTGAATGCAATATTCCTGCTTCTTGGCAGGGGGTTGGACTGGATGGCCCATGAGGTCTCTTCCAACTCTTTGATTCTATGATTCTATGAATGAAGCATCTTGTTTTTGCAGCATACAAATATTGACATATACCATATTGAAATCACATATGGGTTTGGGCAACTTTGCTCCAAGCAAATAGGAGAAATATAGCAACTTTAGTTAAGAAAGATTTCTCATTGTTTTATAAAATGACACAATTCAGACCTTCAGATCACCTGGCAGTCTGACTCAGAGGTTGCCATTGCTGTTGAGCGATCTTTTGAGCCACAAGTAAATGTTTGCACGACAGGGCATCCCTGCAACTCCTTAACGTGCGCTTAAAGTTTGCATTGAGCAATATGACAAGACCCGCTGCTTCATCCCTGCCCAAAAGAAAAGGTCCTGTGGCAATTCCAGTTCCCAATTCCTAAATTCTAGGGTCTTTCCAGACACCCCCTATATCCCAGGATCTGAACCCAAATTTTCTGTTTATCCCAGATTATTTGGCAGTGGGGACTAATATAATCCAGTTTAAAGCAGAAAAACTGGAATCAGATCCTGGGATATAAGGCCTCTCTGGAAGGGCCCTCAGTTTCCTGCATTACTGTCAAGTAAATGGTTTTAATAGAAATAGGTTTCACTTGTTCATCAAATACAGAGTACTTTGGCAAGCAACCTATTTTATATTGTACGATGAGATTTTGATGAACATTGGTCTCCGGTCCATGAAAGCTGACACAACTATTTGTCCATGAGGATATAACAGCCTTTCTCATTTACCAGAACAAACACCAGTCCAAAAAGGGGATAATAATTGTTACTGAGGAAAACAAAGCAGAGGAAAGAGTTATATTCACCAAGATCCTGACCATTTTCCCTCTTCAGATGCTATACATGAATCCTCACCGGGGTAACCCATTGAAATCGATGGTTGCTAAACAATCCCATTTTTCTAATAGCCCCTCTCGAATCAGAAGGGGCTGACACTGGATTTTGCCCTTGCATTGCAAAGCAAGCAACTTGGTCTCACCTCCAATTTACTCTTCTGCTGATTTTGGGCAATATGGCAAGGCCTGCTGACTTAATACAGCTCAAAAGCAAAGGTCAGTCATGTAATTATCACTAATGAATTAAAATGCAATCATTCCACACTCTTTCTTGAGTATGCCAGAATATTGAACAATCCTAATGAGGATGAGCTCACAGGCCCTCGCCTTCAGGCTGATCTGACTGCACAGCAGTAAGTTCCGCAGTTCCTGGGACCATGGACCTGATGAAAGCCAAGGGACTGTGGCTCCAGCAGCACTTTCAACCAAGGGACGTTTTCCTTTCCCTTTCCTTTTTCACTGAGCTTACCCTGTCCTTGTAACAATCCCCCAATAAAAGTATCTTTAACTTACAACTTTTTCTCTCCAGAGTGATACATTGTGTCCTTTTACTGTCTCGAACACTCTCTAACATGAACCCATCCTTTCCTGTAGGATGCTGCTACAGTGTCCCGGGGAGGCCAAAACTGCGTTCCTTTGAACCGCGGATACGGAAACCCACTGGGTCTTCATATCTGCAGGTCAACCGATCGGCTCCATACTGGTGCCATCTTTCTCCTAGACTAATTCAAATACAAAGGTAGTGAGTTCCAAAGTCGGGGAGCCGCAGAAGAGAAGGCTCTCTCCCTTGAGCTCACAGGACGAGCTTGTGAGACTGGCAGGGGTGAAAGGAGGGTCTCCCTGAACATCGAAGGGCCTGGGTTGGTTCATGGAGAGAGATATGGTCACGAAGGTAGGCGGGTCCCAAACCGTTTAGGGCTTTATAGGTGATATCTGCTTTGAATTGGATTAAATGAGTCTACACTGCCAGATAATTTGGGATAAACAGATAATCTGGGATCAGAACCTGGGATATATAGTGTGGAAGGGGCCTGAGTAGAAATGATTAAAATATTTTGATCAAAGTAAATGAAAGCCCTTCCACACAGCCCTATATCCCAGAATATCAAGGCAGAAAATCACACAATAAGTGGATTATCTGAGTCCACACTGCCATATATCCCAGTTCAAAGCAGATATCGTGGGATTTTCTGCCTTGATATTCTGGGATATAGGACTATGTGGAAGGGCCCTTAGATGGTTGAAAAGCGTAGTGGGAAAGCCAGTTGAGGATAGTGAGTTACCATCTATATCCGAGTATAAGCCAAGTTTTCCAGCCCTTTTTTAGTCTGAAAAAGCTCCCCAGAGAAGAAACAATCAGGGACAGCTAATCACCTCTCGACAAAAAAATTCCCCCAGGCACTAACAAGCTACACCAAAAAACTGCCAGGCCATCAAATGCTAATCAAGGTGGCCAGTTGAAAAATTCACACCTAGCTCCAACAGACAAGAGTTCTTTCTCCCACCCTGGACCTTCCACAGATATAAAAACCCACTTTTTCTAGTTCCAAAAGACCTCACTACCTCTGAGGATGCTTGCCATAGATGCAGGCGAAACGTCAGGAGAAAATGCCTCTAGAACATGGCCATATAGCCCGAAAAAAACCTACAACAACTCAGTGATTCTGGACATGAAAGCCTTCGACAATACATAGAACTGGACAGTCTTAAATTACAGATTTATGTAAATATTCAAACACATTTAACCTAACGATGTCTCAATTAATATAATTTTATTGGTATTCATTTTTACTTTGAAATTTACCAGTAGCTGCTGCATATCCCACGCTTGACTTATACTCAATACATTTTCTCAGTTTTTTGTGGTAAAATAAGGTCTCTCAACTTATATTCGGGTCAGCTTATACTCAACTATATACGATAACATGGGTAAATCTACATTAGTTGTATTTCTCTTTTGGAACACCTTCCTTGCAATATTTAAAAAAACAGGTTAGGGGTTACTACTATGAAATGGTTGGCATAGTCTTTTTCGGAATAGCTGTTTTAAACTGACAAGTTTACAATTCGCCCATTGGGGTCTTTAACATGACAGGAGCCAATAACATCTGCGTAAACACCTTAAAGGTGCCAGATTCCACCTGATCTTGGAAGCTAAGAAAAGTCATCCCTAGTTTAGTACTTGGATGAGAGACAGTCAATGACTACTAGGTGAAGTAGGTGAGATCCATCAAACCATGTAGGAACCTTTGTAGTACAAACAAACAGGCATACGTTTATATTGAGAGGTGGTGATAGGTTGGTACAAAGTGGTCTCTGGTACACGAAACCTATTAGTACAAGATGTATGCAGTCTTTCTCTTTTATCAAAACACACATTGATCTCAGAAGAAGTCAATAATTTTTACCGAGGGAAACAAAGCAGAAGGGAAAGAGTTATAGACAGCTTGCTTGCTTGCTCTTTGCCAAGATCCTGACCAGTCTCCCTCTTCAGTTGCTATAAATTAATCCAGGGAAGCCCATTGACGTTAACGGTCACTAAAAAGTCCCATTCTTTGCAATGGACCTATTCTAATGTTGGGTTTAGCTCTTGCATTCCAAAGAGCTATGCATGCAACCTGGCCCCCAATATGATTGCTATATGTTTGGCAACATGGCAAGGTCTGCTGACTTATCCCTCCCCAAAAGCGAAGGTCAGTCATGTGCTCATCACTCATGGTTCAGGATTCCACACTCTTTCCTGAGTCATTTGCCCCTCTGCGTGAGGATATAAAGTGCCAAACTACTCGCTAACATCACAGTTGCTTCTGATTTAACGGCACAGACTTTCCAGACTCCTCAGATCGGACTTGTCACCATGAATCCTGGAGGCTTAAGCGAAGTCATGACTGCCACTCCAGAAGTTCAGGAGCTGGCTGACCAGGTGAGTGAAAGAGCCTACCAGAAGATTGAAAAAGCATAGGTAAATGAAACTGGTTGCTGTAAGACCATCTTGGAGAGTAGTGATTAAGGCGGCAGTAATTCTTATGGGTGCTTCCTCTGGCTCAGAGAACCCCGTCTCTTATGGAAGACCCTTCCACCACGTAAACCTCAACAGATAAGAGTCACAGCTTTGGAGGTGGCTCTGGATCCTGGTACCCTCTGAACAACTGGAATGCAAGCGCAGGCACCTTTTACACTGCCATGTAATCCAGATCATCAAAGTAGATAATCCACATTATCTGCTTTGAACTGGATTATCTGAGTCTGCACTGCCAGATAATGTAGTTGAAAGCAGATAATCTGGAGTGTAGAAGGGGCCTCCAGGAAGACCATTTCCATCATTTGCTTTGGCTAGAAATTATCTTGAGACAGTATAGCATTTGGGGTGGGTGCTTAAACTCATTAATGTCCGGTGGGGTTTCATGAAATTCAACTTCTAACGCTTACATAAATGGGATGATATCTCACCTTTTTCCCGACACTGTTCCATTCTTTTCTGTACAGGAAGTAAAATGTGAAATTATTTTTGTTTATTTCAGACAAAAGGTGAAATAGAACAAAAGGAAAACAAGAAGTATCCCATTTTCAAGGCTACTGAATACAGGACACAGGTGGTTAAAGGAACTAACTACTTCATTAAGGTCAGTGCTGCCAGTAAAGTCTTGTGAAGTACACCTCCTACAATTCCAAAGCATTGAGCCGTGGTAGTTAAAAAGAGGTGTCAAACTGCATGAATTCCACAGTGGCGCTGCATCCTGTGTGTATTTATTCCACCTGAATTGCATATTTCTGAAGGCTTCCCTTTTGGTGACTTCAGGAGTCTGTATGGGCTGTCAAAGGTGTGTGGGTAGGTCTGGATATGGTTTATGTGCCTGGATGCATTTGGGCTGTTTGGAGGTATATGGGGTGTGAATGGGTGGCATAGCCCAACAAGGAGTGTGGATTTGTAGTGTAGATATGAGCTAAATAGGTGCCAGTGCCTGAAGTGTGTTGGGGATGGGTGCCTACAGTTAGAGTTAAAGGAATATGTCAAGAGTGTCTGGAGATGAATATATTGGAGGCTACATTGGAGGCTTGTGATGTGTGTGCATGTATGTAGTATTTGTAGAGTGCAGAGTGGCTGGAGGAAGGGGACGTTAAATTAGGTTGAGAATTTATTTATTTATTTTAAACTTTTACATCCCATTCTTCTCTACCTCCATGGAGGGAGTCGGAACAGCTAACAGCAAAAATGCAATGCTAGACATTAAATAATAGTTTAAAAACATCCAAATACAATTAGTTAAAAATGTTAAAAATACATATAAGCCAATTTGCCAAGTTAAAACATCATCCAACTCAGTCTGCACATTGTGGTCCAATAGCTCGTAGCCTATACCAACTATACCAACTATCACTCTGTGAATGCCTGATTCCAAAGCCAGGATTTCAATTTCTTCCTGAAGGTCAGGAGGGAGGGGGCAGACCTAACCTCATTGGGGAGAGAGTTCCATAGTCGGAGGTCCACCACAGAGAAGGCCCTGTTTCTTGTCCCCACCAAGCGCGACTGTGAAGGTGGCGGGACCGAGAGCAGGACCTCTCCAGAAGATCTTAAAGCTCTTGATGGTTTATAGGGAGAATATGTTTGGACAGGTAAAGAGTTTTGTAGGTTGAAATCAGCACTTTGAATTGTGTTCAGAAGCTAATTGACAGCCAGTGGAGCTGGCATAACAAGGGAGTTGTGTGCTCCCTGTCCCCATTCCCATGAATAATCTGGATGTCGAGCATTGGACTAGTTGGAGCTTCCGGGCAGTCTTCCAGGCTCTGGCCCAGATTACCTGTCTGAACGTATCTCCTGGTACGAACCATCACAAAACTTAAGATCATCTGGGGAGGCCCTGCTCTCGATCCCACCGCCATCGCAACCGCGACTGGTGGGGAAGAAGGACAGGGCCTTCTCAGCAGTGGCCTCCCGTTTGTGGAACATCCACCCTAGAGATATCAGATTGGCCACCTCCCTCCTATTTTTTAGAAAGAAAATAAAGACCTGGTTATGGGTCAGTGAGCAGCAAGAAGAAGATCACACAATTTATGGCAATGAATTGACCGGACTGGTTTTGGATTTTGATGGATTTTAATGGATGTGTCTTAATTAATTGTTTGAATTGTTGTTTAAATATTTTAATATTCTGATAGTACTGTTGATTGTTTTTATGATGCTATCCTGTAATGCTTTTGTTAGGCTGTCCTGAGTCCCCCTCCGGGGGGAGAAAGGCGGGGTATAAATATAGGAAATGAAAAATAAAAAATAATAATAACCCCACATAGAGTGCGTTGCAGTAGAATGTATGTCAGGACCCAGAAGCCTTAAACGACGCCAGACACAGAATAAAGGTTCAAACACAGCTTTATTACATAAAAATGGACCTACAAAGCACTTAACCTCAGTGCTAAGGGTCTCAGGAGCGATTTGGCATCAAAAAGAAGTTGGTATAAGTAACAAAAATATAATCCGGATTATAGCGCTGCCTAATAATCCGGGTTAAACAAAAGGTTAAGCAAACTGCTTGAAAATCGAAATAGCACAAAACACAGTCACAGAAGCTGGAAAAACGTGGTTTCAAAACTAAGAAATGTTTCAGTCACAAGGATATAAGAGTTCAAAGTCCAGAAAGCCAAAAGCGTAGCCAAACCGGTCCATGGTCAATCCATTGGTAAACAAAGGCTGGAACGCTGGAATCACAGAGGAAGCAGGAGTTCAGGAACACACGAAGCTGTAGCCCAGGACCCAAGGTTGAAAATTGGCAGCACAAAGAATCCTATCCTATAAAGACACTTTGCCTTCTGCGAAGTGCAATCCAAACAGAACCCACTTTTATCTCAAAGTACTTCCTCAGAGCTTGATGAGCTCCCCACCCTCTCGTCATCACTCTCAGCTGCCCCCAAACCCGCAACTGAGTGCCCATCCCTCCACCTCTGCTAACAATTGTCAGGGTTCAGATCCTGCCAAGAGTCCCCTGGCTGCCAATCCCCAGTGAACCCCTCAAACTCCTCACTGGAGGTGGGTTGATTACAGATGTCCCTTATTTGTTGCACACGGGTCCGATCTAATTCCTCCTCCTGTTCCATATCACTCCCAGACCCAGAACTCCTTTCAAAGCCAAAGAAATCTTCATCCTCTATTGGTGCACAAAGTATTTCCCGAATAGGTTTCCTTTGTAATTCCCCCTCAGACTCTGGCTCGCAAGCAGCCCTTTTTACACCTCTGCTCACTTCCCCATCCCCCATCTCACAATCGGAGAAGCCTGGAAATGTGTCAGTATCACTTGGAGCCATAATGATTTCCCTAATGCGCTGACGCTGCTGTTCTCCCCCCGACTCCAGAGTAGACCCGTTCTCCCTGCTACCAGGAGTAGCAACTTGACCAACACGCTGAACTACAACAATGTAAGATGCTTGGTTTGGTGTGAAGATCCCAAACGTTCCTCCACTCCAAATGTATCCTTCTTGGAAGTATTCATGGGGCTTGGGGATCACTTTCAGCTGAGCCCTCAGACATGTGGTTGAGTTCAGTACCTTTTCCATCCCTGTCCAGTCATCTGGTCTGGCGAGTGAGACCTAAAACCAGAGACTCACAAGCCAAATGCTATCAACACCACCGTTGTACACCGGCGTGAGTCGCCCTAGGGCTGAGAAGGGCGGTCTACAAATGTAGTAAATAAATAAATAAATAAACATGTACCCTGGCCACTGAAAAGAAGATCAAGAGAGATGGTCTCACATCACTTTTAGAAGAGGCCAACTCTAGTTTTCAAGATAGGTAATTCTCCAAGTTCTCCAAGACTTGGACAGTTTGTACAGATTGGGGAGGAGGTATCTCTATTTAGTGACTCTTGATTGTGACATTTGATAACAACAAAAGCAAAGTTTTCAGAGTGACCGATTATTCTCTCTTCCTTGCAGGTTGATGGTGGTCAGGAAAAATATCTGCACCTGCGTATCTACGAACCCCTTCCTCAGTCCGGTGAAAAGATCTCTCTGACTAGTTACCAGACAGGAAAGACAGCAGATGATCCGCTGATCTACTTCTAAGAGCTTTCTACTGCCTTGTTCTTTTGCTGTGAACCAGCTGGCTGCAGATTAACAAATGAAGAAAACCAGAAAATGGCCTGAAATGTTTTGGGAAGTTTGCAGTTTAATTTTACATTCCATGGCACTCAAGGCATTTACAGAAGTAGAAGAAATATGTATGCTAAAGCAAAATAGCTGCAATTGAATAAAGCTGGACAAATTAAATCCCTGTCTCCTCTGATTTTAAGCATGGGAGGGAAGGATATTGCTCCATGGTTTTTGGAGAACTCAGTTTCTTATTCCATTCTTACCCACCTCATGAGATACACTTCCTTTCCTTTCCTTTCCTTTCCTTTCCTTTCCTTTCCTTTCCTTTCCTTTCCTTTCCTTTCCTTTCCTTTCCTTTCCATGCCATTCCATTCCATTCCATTCCTTTCCTAATCCTTGCCATCTCATTTTTTAAAAAAAATTCCCAGTGGTTTATTGATTTCTTCCAACAGCAAACAAGCTATCAATTGAGCTCCCTTGAAAAGCTGCACTATGCCCACCCCTAGCATAGGACGAGGATGAGGAATGTGTTGCCCTCTGCATGTGGTCCTATTGTAGGGCCCATCAGTAGACATTGCCAGTGGTGCAGGTGCAGCGAATCTACCCAGAAGCTTTTATTTCAGCCATAGACCTTTTCACTGTCATTGTTCAAACATATTTTTTCTGATTAATCAAGATGCTTTAATCATGTTGAATTTGTAACAATGAAAACACATCCTGCATATCAGATATTTACATTACGATTCGTAACAGTAGCAAAATTACAGCTATAAAGGAGCAACCAAAAAATTTTTATGGTTGGGGGTCACCACAACATGAGGAAGCATATTTAGGGGTCACGGTGTTAGAAAGGTTGAGAACCACTGCTCTACACACTTCAACTCCAAGACACCTCACCCATATTGAGTTAAGGGAAGGAATTCTGGGAAATGAAGTTTGGTAATAAAAAAGGACAAAAACAGGAAATGCACACTCTGTGAGTTAGGAAAGGCTTTCCAGAAAGGCACAATCAAAACACTCCCAAAAGATGGCCATCCATTTTTTAAACTTTATAGCAAACCTGGGCAGTAGTAGTAGTAATTTTATTGATTAGCCCTTAGGCCATATCACAATAAGAAACAGAACAACAAGCCTGACAAGACCTGATCACACTCCACATAGAAAGTTAAAATAAGACACTTATAATAATACAGTAAAAACATATGATAAGACATGATAAAACCGATAAACTGATCAAGCTGAGTTTATACATCATATTTCATTATCACCCCTACAATTTACCCCAATCACCCCTACATATGTGGTTCTCAGACGTATTGTTTTGCTTAAGTACAGAGCTGTTTTATATGTTATTTTTGGGTTTTGGCCACACATAAAATATGTTGTTCTGATGTGAGAATCCCAATACATTGTCCGTTTGATATATGGACCAAGGTGGAAGTCTCTCACCTTTTGATACAATTTGCAACCAAACAATATGTGTGCTATATCCTCAATTTCAGATGCCCCGCAGATACAACTCCGTTCATTATAAGGGATGCTGTTAAATCTCCCGTATCTAACCATTGTCACGAGCTGATCAAATCTGGCTTGAGTGAATACCTCCCTGAGATGTTTTGGTATTTGCATTTTTACGTAGTTAGCAGTTTGAAAGGTACGTTTGAAACGTTACTCAGCCATTTTAGGTTAGCAGTCTTACTGAGGGTGGCTATATCTTTTTGTGCCTCTATATCCAAAATTCTTTGTATAGCACCAGCAAACCTGGGCTATAATACCTACAATATTAATATCTATATATGTATCATAATAATATCTATCAGTCTTTAATAATAATATCTATGTCTGTAATAATAATATCACAACACAAGAAAGAGCCTCCTATTTCACCAGAGTGGGCAAAGCAGGGGGGAGCAACACAAAGGTTTCTATTGCTACCATCATTCTACAACTGGTTTAACCAGTAGAACCACTTTCTGGAAAGTTACAGGTGCTGGCGTCTGAAAAGATGGCACATTTTAGAGCTGCAATAACAAAAAGTGAAACTGACTACAATATCACACCACGGTAATGACTCCCCATGTTCTTCCATCATCCTGGGCACAGTGCTGTACAGCCCCCCCCCCCCCAATGTTGGTTCATGGATGGGCTGGCCCTTCAGTGGCAATCTCTGATTACGATGCACATATACTAGTCTCTAGTAATAAAGAGAGTATTTCCAAACACCAGGACTGAATTGCGTCATTTTATAAAACAATGAGAAATCTTTCTTAACTAAAGTTGCTATATTTCTCCTGTTCATTTGGAAGATGTGAATAAAGTTGCCCAAACCCTTATGTGATTTCGTAATGGTCTGTGTCGATATTTGTGTCCTGTGAAAAACATTCCTTGGACTCCCTTGACGATTGGCAAGTTATTAATTTCTCATTACATTGTATACAACTGAAAGGCATGTGATAAAACTCAAGAATGATCCAATAATAATAATAATAATAATAATAATAATAATAATAATAAACAACTTTATTTATACCCCACCTTTCTGCCCGTGGGGACACAAGGCGGCTAACACTCCACACTAGAGAATTATAAAAAGTGCAATACAAAAGTTTAAAAACAATTAAATAATAACAGTGTGGTAAAACCAGTATTAAAATGCAATAGATACACTAAAAATGACTTTAAAACTCATATCCCCACTCCCAATCCCACCCAACCTTCCCAAAGCCTGTCCCTGGGTTGATAGGTAGCAGTGAACTAGCATATCACAAAACACTGCATTGTTGTTTCTGTAAGAAATAATTAGGGTTGTCTCAGTCTGGATATAGGCTGCCATATAAAATCCAGATTATCTGCTTTGAACTGGATTGTGTAGGTTTTTATAATCCACTTCAAAGCAGACAATGTAGATTATCTGATTTGATAATCTGTATTATATGGCAGTATAGATCCAGCCACAGAGGATTTTGCACGTGTGAAGCAGAACCTGGAAATCGACTTTTAAAATTGAACTGGTCACCATTGTAACTCCAAACTCCCAATAGTTATTTATAATCTATTTATCGGTTATTTCTCACATCCCTACATACAAAGTCTTTACTTTTCAGCCATAGCTTACTACCATCTTCGGCTGATATGCCAACTGTAGCCCTTCCTAGATTTGGAGAACCTAAAGATGGCAGTGCACGTGCTGAAAACTTCAAGGTTGGACTTCTGCAATGTGCTTTACTTTGGGGTATCTTTGTACCAAGTTCAGAAACTCCTGTGGGTTCAAAATATGGCAGACAGATTGGTTACAAGAACATCCATTTATTATTTTACTCTATTTATTATTGCTATTGTTACATTTATTATTTTACTCTAATATTACTGTTATTATTACATTTCCATTATTTCATATTATTATTATTATTATTATTATCATCATTATTATTATTATTATTTGAAACACAACAAGATGAGTCCACAGCCGACACTCTTCTGGCTGTTGAATTCGATCACACGCCGGACACTTCCCAAGTGTCTAGGGTTGTGTGATGTATCGGTAAATAATGCGTGCAGATCCCAGTAAGGTGGCCCTTTGGAGCTGACAGATGGCAATTTTGTCAGTGCCGATTGTGTTTAAGTGCAGGCCAAGGTCTTTAGGCACTGCACCCAGTGTGCCGATCACCACTGGGACCACCTTGACTGGCTTGTGCCAGAGTCTTTGCAGTTCAATCTTTAAATCCTCATATCGTGTCAGCTTTTCCAGTTGTTTCTCTTCAATCCTGCTGTCACCTGGGATTGCGACATCAACGATCCATACTTTTATTTTAACACGATTGTGAGGTCAGGAGTGTTGTGCTCTAGAACTCTGTGTGTCTGAATTCGGAAGTCCCAGAGGAGTTTGGCGTGTTCGTTCTCTGTAACTTTTTCCAGCTTGTGATCCCACCAGTTCTTTGTCGCAGGTAGATGGTATTTGTGGCACAAGTTCCAATAAATAATGAGTGAAGCTCCCAGTAAGGTGGCCTTCTGCAGCTGGCAGATGGTAATTTTGTCAGCGCTGATTGTGTTTAAGTGCAGGCAGGGGCGGCTCAACCCATTACGCAAAGTAAGCACTTGCAGTATAGTTGATTTTGCCCAGGGGCGCTCTTGAGGCGCTCTTGGGGGAAAATAGAGTTTGACATATGCGAGTTGTAGTTACTGGGATGTATAGTTCACCTACAATCAAAGAGCACTCTGAACTCCACCAATGATGGAATCGAACCAAATATGGCACACAGAACTCCCACGACGAACAGAAAATATATATCAGTGATTGGTTGGTTGGGGGGGGGGGGCGCGCGCCAAAATACTGTTTGCTTACCATTGAAAATAACCCAGGGCTGCCTCTGAGTGCAGGCCAAGGTCTTTAGAAACTGCACCCAGTGTGCCGATCACCACTGGGACCACCTTGACTGTCTTGTGCCAGAGTCTTTGCCGTTCGATCCTTAAATCTGTTATGAACCCAAAGAGGTTCCTGTTCTTTTGTGCAGAGTGTATAAGGAATGGTAAGGTAGCTTAGATCAATGAGACACTTTGGAGACCAAATTTGGTTTTGCCACTATTCATGTAACATTTATTGAAATACAATCATCATAGAATCACATCAAGGAGAGCTCTCTTGCACACACACACTCATTCATACTCACGCACACAGGCCTCTTCCGGCGAAGGTGATCAGTCTTTCCGAAGAGGAATGGACGGTCCCGGTGCCGCGGATCAGGAGACGTGCAGATCGTTAGAAGCCCCCTACATTTATAGGCCAAAATCCATTTTTCTTCATCTCAAGGGTCAAGTTGTCCCGTTCTCCTTCAAGTCCTCCCAAATCTTTGTTCTGTCCAAAGTTCGGGACATTAAGACTCCAGGCCTCATGATTTATGGGGTACCTCCTGTATGGATCATGTTCTCCTTACATGCTCGGTCGCACATCTTATTGTCCATTATCCTCCAGTTATGCCTTGCTGCGTCCTCGCTTCAGCTGACAAGGCCGTCCCACATAATGCTTTGCGGGGACTCCATGTTGTTCAGGCCTGTTTCGTCTGCTCTTCTACATGCGTACAGACATTCATTCCTTACAAATCCCATTATTATTATTATTATTATTATTATTATTATTATTATTATTATTATTCCATTGATTATTTTACTCTCTTTATTAATATTGGAAAGATAGGTAAGCAGATTTACACTGAAGAAGGTTAGAATAATGGTTTAATCAGAGTTGGACAGTCTTATCTTAAATTACAGGTTTATGTAAATGTTCAAAAACATTTAACCTACTGATGCCTCAATTAATATAATTTTATTGGTATCAATTTTATAAAATATATACAGAGTTATATAAAATATATACAGAGTTATATACAGCTTGCTTGCTTGCTCGCTCTTTGCCAAGATCCTGACCAGCCTCCCTCTTCAGTTGCTATAAATTAATCCAGGGAAGCCCACGGAAGTTAATGGTCACTAAAAAGTCCCATTCTTTGCAATGGACCCATTTTAATGGGATGGGATTAATGTTGGGTTTAATTCTGGCATTCCAAAGAGTTATCCAATATGATTGCTGTATGGTTGGCAACATGGCAAGGTCTGCTGACTTATCCCTCCCCAAAAGCGAAGGTCAGTCATGTGCTCATCCCTCATCATGGGTCAGGGTTCCACCCTCATTCCTGAGTCAATTGTCCCTCTGTGTGAGGATATAAAGTGCCAGACTACTCTAACATCACAGTTGCTTCTGATTTAACGGCACAGACTTTCCAGACTCCTCAGATCTGACTTGTCACCATGAATCCTGGAGGCTTAAGCGAAACCAAACCTGCTATTCCAGAAATTCAGGAGATAGTTGACGAGGTGAGTAGACACGTCTGCTAGAACGTTGAAAAAGCATAGTTAAATGAAATGGCATTTTAGGAAAATTGGCAAAGACAGATTGCTGTAAGAACATTTTAACAAGTAGTAATTCTTATGGGTGCTTCCTCTGGCTCAGAGACCCCAGTCTCTTCTGGAAGACCCTTCCACCACATAAACCTCAACAGATAAGAGTCACAGCTTGGGGGGTGGCTCTGGATCCTGGTACCCTCTGAACTACTGGAATGCAAGCGCAGGCACCTTTTACACTACCATGTAATCCAGATCATCAAAGTAGATAATCCACATTATCTGCTTTGAACTGGATTATCTGAGTCTGCACTGCCAGATAATGTAGTTGAAAGCAGATAATCTGGAGTGTAGAAGGGGCCTCCAGGAAGACCATTTCCATCATTTGCTTTGGCTAGAAATTATCTTGAGACAGTATAGCATTTTGGGTGTGCAAAGGGCTTGCCCCACTTCAAAGAAAAGGGGTTTCAGGAGAGAGAAGTTTCGATTTATTATTTATTATCCTTAATGGTGCCACCAATTTGTGATGTGAGGTAATTTTGGGAGATTGGGCACACTGAACGCCGAATTAATGGAGATGAGGCAGTCTTAAAATCAAAGAGAACAAGTTTATTTTGAAACAAAGCGTATGGTTGCAGTTTGGTGATAAACTTGGAAGATACTTGGAGAACGTTACATATAACTTGGTTGCGATACAGTACAGACTTCTGATGTTACAACTTATCAATAACTTTTGCTGTGGTGAAGCACTTTATTAAACAATGGTTCCTGAGGTGAATAGTCTTCCTGTTTGATCCTTCCGTGATCAAACCTCAGATCTCTAGTTCACTTTTAACTAGTGATCTAAACAAGCTTCTATTAGTCTTCTCTAACTAATGAAACTAATAAGGTTTCCCCTTCAGCCTTCCTAAACTGAAGAAACCTCTGACTATTCACAAACACTGCTTCTCTACTTCCCACTCTCTCTCTCTCAACACTTCATTTCCCTGAGCCTAAAACCTGACTCTTCATTCCTCTGAGCCTAAACCCTGACTCTTCATTCCTCTGAGCCTAAACCCTGACTGACTTTAACTGTCGCTTTTCAAAACTCTCCTCTCTAAGCTCCTCCCACTTCTCTACAGCATCGTTTCCATGGTAACACACTCCTCACAGCTAGGCCGCTCCAGCATTAGGGCAACCAGTGCAAACACAAATACAGTTATAATCATATCATTTACAATCAACTTCTGTACACCTTCCCCCCCCCAGAAAAAATTATTTTTGGACCATTCTCAATCCCGGAATGGGCAAAAATAATTCCACATATTATCCAACAATATTTAAATACACAATATTTCTGAAAGGCAAACATATGGTTAAATACATTATAATTTATACATACAAACCTTTAACCTTACGAAATTCTAGATAAGGCGTCTGCAACTATGTTTCGTTTACCTGAGACATGTTTAATTTCAAATGTAAAATCCTGTAAACATAAACTCCATCTCAACAATTTGTTATTCGTATCTTTTACATTATCTAGCCATCTTAATGGAGCATGGTCCGTTTGTAAGGTAAACTTTCTCCCCCACAAATATGGCTTTAATTTTTTAACTGACCAGATGATGGCATAGCATTCTTTTTCAATTGTTGACATGCTATATTCATTGGAATGCCATTTTTTACTCAAAAACAAAATAGGTCTGTCCTCACCCTCTATATCTAACTGGCTTGGGACAGCTCCTAGTCCAGTATCTGATGCATCACATGTTAGAATAAAAGGTTTATCAAAATCTGGCGCCATTAGGACCGAATCCGACGTAATGGCTTTCTTCAATTGATCCATGGCAGTTTGACAATTTGGAGTCCAAATTACTTGATTCGGGTTCTTCTTTTTGGTAAGATCCGAAAGAGGGACTGCCAAATCACTAAAAGATGGAATGAATTTACGATAGTATCCAGCCAATCCAAGGAATGCCCTAACCTGTTTTTTCGTTTTGGGCACTGGCCACTGGTGAATAACTGCCACTTTAGTAGGGTCAGGTCGAATATGACCTCCTCCCACTAAATGTCCCAAATACTTGGTAGTATTGTATCCTAACTTGCACTTGGAAGCTTTGATAGTTAACCCTGCTTCTCTCAACCTACTTAATACCAGATCCAAATGTTCAAGGTGAGCTTCCCATGAATCACTGAAAATCCCTATATCATCGATATAAGCCACGCAGAAAGACTCCAGCCCACTTAAAACTCTGTCTACTAATCTCTGAAATGTGGCTGGACTGTTCTTTAACCCAAATGGAAGTACAGAAAATTCAAATAGCCGACTTTGGGTCCGGAAGGCGGTTTTATGTTGATCCTGTGGTGCCATGGGCACTTGCCAAAATCCTTTGGTCAGATCTATACTACTAATAAAGTTGGCCTTCCCCATCCTTTCCAGCAGATCATCTAAACGTGGCATAGGATAAGTATCTGTTTGGGTTACTTTATTTAACTGCCTATAATCTACGCAAAATCTAACTGTCTTGTCTGGCTTCTGTACTAATACTATGGGTGAAGCCCAAGAGCTAATTGATGGAACGATGATACCTAGGTCCAACATTTCTTTGATCTCCCTTTCAATACATTCATTAATTCTCCCCGTGACTCTGTAGGGTGGAGACACTATAGGAGCTGCATCACCAGTATTTATTTGATGCTGGACTCCCTGGACCTTCCCTGGTAAATCTGAAAATATATCTTTATATTTACTCAAAACTTCCACAACTGATTTTAACTGTCGCTTTTCAAAACTCTCCTCTCTAAGCTCCTCCCACTTCTCTACAGCATCATTTCCATGGTAACACACTCCTCACAGCTAGGCCGCTCCAGCATTAGGGCAACCAGTGCAAACACAAATACAGTTATAATCATATCATTTACAATCAACTTCTGTACAGGGTGGATGCTTAAATTCATTAATGTCCGGTGGGGTTTCATGAAATTCAACTTCTAACGCAGGCCCGTAGCCAGGATTTTGATTCGGGGGGGGGGGGGGGCGGAGTTTGTAGGGGGGGCTCGGGGGGGCTGAGTGGGGGGGGGGCTGAGTCTGAGTGAAAGAGGGTCTACCCTAGCAAACCTTTTGTATCGTTACCCCAATACCCCCATGCATATGGGATATATTGAGTATGGTGATCAGATCATGATATGAATAAACATAACAGTTTAAATAATGCACCTGTAAGGCCTTTTCGCGAACCACCATGAGAATTTCAGGGGGGGGCTGAAGCCCCCCCCCCCCCCTCGGCTACATGCCTGTTCTAACGCTTACAAAAATGGGACAATATCTCACCTTTTTCCTGACACTGTTCCGTTCTTTTCTGTACAGGAAGTAAAATGTGAAACTATTCTTGTTAATTTCAGATAAAAGGTGAAATAGAACAAAAGGAAAACAAGAAGTATTCCATTTTCAAGGCTATTGAATTCAAGACACAGTTGGTTGCTGGAACGAACTACTTCATTAAGGTCAGTGCTGTCAGTACAGTCGAGATATCTTGTGAAGTACACCTCTTACGATTTCAAAGCATTGAGCCGTGGTAGTTAAACAGAGGTGTCAAACTGCATGAATTCCACAGTGTCGCTGCATCCTGTGTGTATTTATTCCACCTGAATTGCATATTTCTGAAGGCTTCCCTTTTGGTGACTTCAGGAGTCTGTATGGGCTGTCAAATATGTGTGAGTAGGTCTGGATATGGTTTATGGGCCTGGATGCATCTGGGCTGTTTGGAGGTATGTGGGGTGTGAGTGGGTGGCATAGCCCAATGAGGAGTGTGGATTTGTAGTGTAGATATGAGCTAAATAGGTGCCAGTGCCTGAAGTGTGTTGGAGGTGGGTGCCTACAGTTAGAGTTAAAGGAATATGTCAAGAGTGTCTGGAAATGAACATACTGGAGGTTACATGTGCTTCTGATGTGTGTGCATGTATGTAGTATACGTGGGGGTGAAGGCTAGTGAGGGTGTGTGTGTGAGGGTGTGGCTGGAGGAAGGAGATGTTGAATGGGGTTGAGGGGAATGGAAGCTGCTTGGGTTGGTGTGAAGATACTAAATGTTCCTCCACTCCAAACGTATCCTTCATGTGTTTGGGGATCCCTTTCAGCTGAGCCCTCAGACTTGTGGTTGTGTGTGCTATTAAGTTCAGTACCTTTCCATTCCCTGTCCAGTCATCTGGTCTGGCGAGTGAGACCTAAAACTAGAGACTCAAAAATGCTTAAATAAGCCAAATGCTATCAACATGAATCCTGGCTACTGAGGAGATGATCAAGTGAGATGGTCCCACATGACTTTTAGAAGAGGCCAGATCTGGTTTTCAAGATGGGCAATTCTCCACGAGGTTCTCCTGGTCAGTCGGAAGGGTATAGGGTTACAGCCTGTGCTTGATGGTTTTACACTCCCCCTGAAGACGCAGGTTCGCAGTTTGGGATTGATGCCCTAAATTAATAAATAATAAACAAGTTTTCCAAGACTGGGGCAGTCTGTAGAGATTGGGGAGGAGGTATCTCCATTTAATGACTCTTGATTGTGACATCTGGTAACAACAAAAGCAAAAATTTCAGAGTGGCTGGTTTTTCTCTCTTCCTTGCAGGTTGATGTTGGTCAGGGAGAATATATCCACCTGCGTGTCTTCAAACCCCTTCCTCAGTCCGGTGAAAAGATCTCTCTGAATTGTTACGAGACAGGAAAGACAGCAAATGATCCAGTGACCTACATCTAAGAGCCTTCTACTGCCTTTTTCTTTTGCTGTGAACCAGCTGGCTGCAGATTAACAAATGAAGAAAACCAGAAAATTGCCTGAAACGTTTTGGGAAGTTTGCAGTTTAGTTTTGCATTCCATGGCACTCAAGGCATTTACAGTAGTAGAAGAAATATGTATGCTAAAGTAAAATAGCGGCAATTGAATAAAGCTGGAAAATTAAATACCTGTCTCGTCTGATTTTAAGCATGGGAGGGAAGGATGGTTTTTGGAGAACTCCATGGTTTTTGGAGAACTCTGTTTCCTATTCCATTCTTATCCACCTCATGAGATACACTTCTCTTCCTTTCCTTTCCTTTCCTTTCCTTTCCTTTCCTTTCCTTTCCTTTCCTTTCCTTTCCTAATCCTTGCCATCTCATTTTTTTAAAAATTCCCAGTGGTTTATTGATTTCTTCCAACAACAAACAAACTATCAATTGAGTTCCCTTGAAAGCTGCACTATGCCCACCCCTAGCATAGGACGAGGATGAGGAACATGTTTCCCTCTGCATGTGGTCCTATTGGAGTGCCCATCAGTAGACATTGCTAGTGGCACAGATGCAGTGAATCTATCCAGAAGCTTTTATTTCAGCCATAGACCTTTTCACTGTCACTGTTCAGAGATCCTCTTTCAGTGAACGACCACAATTAGAACCAAGAGAAGAGAAATGTCAACAGTGCCTTAAGGTTGAAGGAGGAAGGGCAGGAGAAAACGAACAAAAGCACAAGAAGCTGAACTAGAAAGTGGCATATAGCAAGAATAAAAATGTCTTGGAGTAATAACTTCTTCCCCCACCTAGATTTAAACCAAAAAATAAGGCAGGGAAGAATTATTCTGGTCAAAATTGGAAGTTCGTGATTGAGATAATGTTAAAATATGTATATCAAGTGTAAAACGGATGACGAGTTGGATCATGATTCTAGTTACGAGATGCTAATGAGTTGTTTATTGATGTGTAATTACTTAGTCTATTATGGTGTTAATTGTTTTAAATAGTTGTATGTTGTTAGCATTGAATTTTTGCTCCTGTTGTTAACCGCGTTGAGTCGCCTACGGGCTGAGAAACTGCGGTATACAAATAAAGTAAATAAATAAAATAAAAAAATAAAATGATCCTGGGTTTCATCAGTGCAGGCTGGGACAAACAAGGAGCATTACTTCTTTATCATACTTGAACAAGCATTGTCTTATATTTTCAAAAGGGAAAAGGACATTGGTCCAGCATGCTATGCTTTTTTTGCACTAGGTGCAGTCAGAGTGTATCAGTAAGATCATTCCTTCAGATCCAGCACTTTATTATTATTTTATTATTTATTATTTACTTTGCTTATATACCGCTGTTCTCAGCCCAGGGGCGACTCACAGCGGTGTACAATATAGGAACAACAAAATTCAAGAGATAGTATAAAAACAATTCTGGCCCCAGAGTGGCCGTTGGTGTTGGGGGAGGGGCGCTGATGTCACAGGGGACAAGATGGCAACGTCCTCCTGGCTCCCTTTCTTTATTCTGGCCCCAGAGTGGCCGTTGGTGCTGGGGGAGGGGCGCCACAGGGAACAAGACGGCAAAAGGGAACAAGATGGCCGATGCCACAGGGAACAAGACGGCAATGTCCTCCCGGCTCCCCCTCTCCACCCTGGCCCCAGAGTGGCCGCCGGTGCTGGGGGAGGGGCGCCGATGTCACAGAGAACAAGACGGCAATGTCCTCCTGGCTCCCCTCCCCACCCTGGCCCCAGAGTGGCCGCCGGCGCCGGGGGAGGGGTGCCAACGCCACAGGGAACAAGACGGCAACGTCCCCCCGGCTCCCCCTCTCCACTCCGGCCCCAGAGTGGCCGCCGGCGCTGGGGGAGGGGCGCCGACGCCACAGGGAACAAGACGGCAATGTCCCCCTGGCTCCCCCTCTCCACCCTGGCCCCACAGTGGCCGCTGTTGTTGGGGGAGGGGCGCCAACGCCACAGGGAACAAGATGGCAATGTCCTCCTGGCTCCCCCTCTCCACTGGCCCCAGAGTGGCCGCCGGCGCCGGGGGAGGGGTGCCGACTCCACAGGGAACAAGATGGCAACGTCCTCCTGGCTCCCCCCCTCCCCCCCGGCCCCACTTTAAATCTGGGATGGGCAATTATGCCTCAACTGTGACCGACCAGACCTACACATGTTTTCTACTCTCAGCCTTTTACCTGAGTACTCAGAAACTCATCACATTGAGCACAATGGGTTTACATTCTATGAGTGTGACTTGGAGCTACATCAGGTCTATTGCTTTGCATTTGTGGTTACTAGGAAGAGCACTGAGAAGATAGAAAGCTTCCACACTATTTTGTGGGTTTATATTCAACCCCATCCACGCATAAAATAATCTTTCTGGCCGTGAGAGCTGTTTAGCAGTGGAACTCTCTACCCCGAAGTGTGGTGTGGCAGGCCTATAGCCGGGGTGGGGGGTGGGTGGGGGGGTTAGAGGTTCAACCCTCCCCCCCAAAACTTTTCAGGTTAAAAAAAACCCTGGTTTACCAATGAATTTTAACTGGTTAACCAAATCCCCATGCAAAGTCTATGAGACGCAAAAAATTAAGAGTCCCTCTCTCATATGGAATCTAATAAATAAGCAGCCTGGGGTTGATTGTGATACTGATATTAATCCTAGTGCTGCCAGCTTTCCAAATAATGATAAAGGAGAGTCAAAATTCATGCGGGATTGACAGTCTGAAAAGAGCTATTGTGCTACCAAAATACCAAGTACCCAAAATACCAAAATACAAAGTACAGTCCACATTTGCAGGTTTGACTCTTGCAGATTTTACTATTCATGTTTTTGATTTAAATGTTCTCTCTAGGGATCTCAAGTCCTCCACTGCAATTCTATGGTCAACTGTCAGTGGAAATTGACCATACAGAGTCATGTTTGAGGACCTAGAGCAGAAGCGTCCAACTCATTTTGACCGAGGGCTACATCAGCCTAATCTTTGCCTTCAAAGGGTCATTTCTAGATGCAAGGCTGGAGCCCTCGGTGGCACAATGGGTTAAACCCCTGTGCCGGCAGGACTGAACAGGTCGCAGGTTCAAAGCCAGGGAGAGGCGGATGAGCTCCCTCTATCAGCTCCAGCTCCTCATGCGGGGACATGAGAGAAGCCTCCCACAAGGATGATAAGCCATCAAAAAATCATCTAGGTGTCCCCTGGGCAACGTCCTTGCAGATGGCCAATTCTCTCACACCAGAAGCGACTTGCAGTTTCTCAGGTCGCTCCTGACACGACAAAAAAAAAAGCAATCTATATAAATAAAAATGTAATGTTCGTTTGTGGGATTAACATAACTCAAAAACCACAGGATGAATTGCCGCCAAATTTGGCCACAAGATACCTACTAACACAAGAAGTGAATATCACTCAAAAATTGATTTTGTCGTTTGGGAGTTGTTGTTGCTGGGATTTATAGTTTACTTACAATCAAAGAGCATTTTGAACTCCACCAATAATGGAATTGAACCAAATGTGGCATACAGGACTCCCTTGACCAACAGAAAACACTAGAAGGGTTTTGTAGTTCACCTACATCCAGAGAGCACTGTGGACTCAAACAATGATAGATCTTCACCAATCTTGGCACGAATACTCCATATGCCCAAATATAAACACAGATGGAGTATGGAGGAAATAGACCTTGACATTTGGGAGTTGTAGTTACTGGGATTTATAATTCATCTACAATCAAAGAGCATTCTGAACCCCACAAACCCACAAACAACAGAACTGGGGCAAACTTCCCACACAGAACCCCCATACTTAAGGCCATCCAGTCCAAGTCCCTTCACTAGGGCAAGAAAACGTAATCAAAGCCCTACTGACAAAGAGCAATCAAACCATAAATATAGATAAATATATATGATTCACACACAGAGAGAGATAGTATCATAGATTTGAAAGGGACCACTACAGAAGGACAATGTATAAATATCTGAGAGGAATTCACAGGGAGGAGGGAGCAAGCTTGTTTTCTGCTGTCCTGGAGACTAGGACGTGGAACAATGGCTTCAAACTACAAGAAAAGAGATTCCATCTAAACATGAGGAAGAACTTCCTGACTGTGAGAGCCGTTCAGCAGTGGAACTCTCTGCCCCGGAGTGTGGTGGAGGCTCCTTCTTTGGAGGTTTTTAAACAGAGGCTCGATGGCCATCTGTCAGGGGTGATTTGAATGCAATGTTCCTGCTTCTTGGCAGAGGGTTGGACTGGATGGCACACGAGGTCTCTTCCAACTCTAGGATTCTATTATTCTATTCTTTGATTCTATGAATTATCTGTTGCATGTTCCAGAGTAGGCAAACCAGACAATGTCCACATCAACACTGACAAAGACACAGCAAAAAATACTGTTTACCCATAAGCATAAAGAAATTACATATATTGGAAACCAACACTTTCTAATTACTTTATTTTCCAGATCACCAGACTGGGCCACAGCAACGCCTGGCAGGGGTCCGCTAGTCTGTGATAAATCCCAATACAGGAAGTCCTCAAGTTATGATCAAGATAAGTTCTGTAGGTGTGTTCTTACGTTGAACGTGAATGTAAGCCGGAACAAAAACATTATTAAGTCTAAATCCACCCGTGTTTGTGTGTGTGTGTGTGTGTGTGTGTGTGTGTGTACACGCACATAAGCTTTGGATAGCATGGGAAAGGGTTAGCAACACCCTTGAGGTGTTTGTTTGGCTGTCTGTGCCCCCATCTAGAGGATTTCACCTCATTTTCTGTCCCTGTGACAATTGAGTTTGAAAGATATCGCTTGTTGTGGAAACAAGGAGCCATATAGCTTCAGTGGAGGCATCTTTCCCCCATAATAACGCTTCCAGGAGTCAATTTGCCTTTCTAGGGCCAGATTTCTCTCACTTCCTATTGTCTCACCTCGGTTCTCAACTCGGAGTAATTTGTAATTACCAGAAGAAGCTCACAACAAGAACATGTCAGTTATAGCATCTCCCTGCTGATGTATCCCTATACCTTGGTGTTTGGAGATGCTCTCTTTATTACTAGAGACTAGTATATGCTCATCGTAATCAGAGATTGCCAGTGAAGGGCCAGCTCATCCATTAACCAATGTTAGGGGAGCTGTACAGCACTGTGGCCAGGATGATGGAAGAATGTGGGGAGTCATCACAGTGGTGTTGATATCGAGCTGCTTTTAGGAGGATCTCCCCAGCCAAGGAGATCCTAAGGACCACACCAAAGAGGGTCCTGGAACCTTGGTGAGGGCAGCGAAGCCAATTCCAGTAGCGAAAATATTAAAATAATAAATCCCCACCAAAGTGGAAGAAGCTAGCGATCGAAGTGTCTTTATTAGTGATTCAGCTGAGATCGGATGCATTGCAGGAATAGTTCCACTACAAGCATACCAATGCAAGTGTTACAGGCATTTTTATAGGCAAAATACAGAGAAACAATTCAAATCTCCCGCCCTCTCCTCCCCACCCGGCTTCACGCTGATTGGCTGCTGGCCTGAACAGCTGGGAGGAGGCTTGGTGGCCCGCCTCATTTGGGCCAATCAGCAAACTTCTCCGCCTCTGAGTAGCCAATGGCCGCGCTCCTCTCGCTTCCGAAGATGGACGAATCAGGAGAGAGGAGGCGGGACGATTGCTGACAATGGGGGAAATGATGGGATTATCACTAGCCGGCCAGCTGGAATGTGAGGCTTTGTTTTTGGCTGGCTAGGTGTGATCTTCACAAGAAAGGTTTTCCTGTCCTAGTATCAGATAAGGAGTGTCCTTGATGGGTTTTGGTGGAGGGACCAAACAGGGTCGGGACAGGGGACCCCGGGGGTCGTTCCTGTCCTTTGTAAATCAATCAGAGTGTCCAAAGAACCTTCCTTGCCGGCCAGACAAAACTCAGAAAGCAAACAAGAGGAAGTTTCAGCTTGCTATTGTCCATGCAAAAGGCTTGATGATTTGGTTGGTTTCGGGGGAGCTTGGCTCTCCCTCAGGCAGTGAGCAATCTCTGGTCACAATTTTCTAGGGCAAAGGGCAAAGGGAAAGGCAAAGGGGCAGGCAATATTTCATAGCAAGATACATACATTCAAATCATAAGCATTTCATAGCAACCAAAACCCCATCTTTGTCCCACATCCCAAGTATATTTAATAAGAGGATTAATTTTCATGAAGAAGCCTGAAGTCCAATGTTTTAAAAGGTCTTTGAGGAAAGTTCATGAGGGAGATAGTATGTACTGAAGTCCAAGACATGCAGGCAGAGAGTCCATGATCATTGGGAAGGCTGGCAGATGAAACCACAGCTGTGCTGCAACTGATTCACGCTTTGGTCCTTGGGAAACTACAACTCTCACAAAGGGCAGAAGTCCCAAGATCCAGCCATTTCCCAAAAGCCTCGTGGGGTCCTTGTTGTTGTCAGTGCCTTGGCAATGTGACCAAGACTTAACCCTTGTTGTGTAGTCTGGTGCCCTTGCCCTTTGCAGAACTATAAGTCACTATCCCTTATTTGGGTGGGATGGGGAGTCATCACAGTGGTGTGATACTTGTAGTCGGTGTCACTTTTTGTTATGGCAGCTCTAAAATGTGCCATCTTTTCAGACGCCAGCACCTGTAACATTCCAGAAAGTGGTTCTACTGGTTAAACCAGCAGTAGAATGATGGTAGCAATGCAAACCTTTGTGTTGCTCCCCCTGCTTTGCCCACTCTGGTGAAATAGGAGGCTCTTTCTTGTGTTGTGAGCTAATAACCTTGCCGTAATATTCCCTTTGCTGCCAGAACATACAAAACTGATGCGGCCAAGGCAACCCCTGCTTAACCACATGAGCAGATCCCTCATCTCAATTAATTCTATTTTATTATGCATAAAATGCCACATGAATTCATCAGCATTGCATTGCCTAAAATGAAATGTTGGTGGACAGGAAAAGAGATTTAAAGATGGGCTTAAAACTAATCTCAATAACTGTGGCAGAGACACCAAGAACTGGGAAGCCCTGGCCCTCAAGCATTCTAACTGGAGGTCAGCTATTACCAACAGTGTTGTAGAATTTGAAGAGGCATGAATGGAGGACGAAAGGGAGAAACGTGTCAAGAGGAAGGTGTGTCAAGCCATCCTTTGTCAGGGCTACCTTCCACCTGGAAATTGATGTCCTTACTGCAAAAGAACATGCGGATCAGGAATAGGTCTCTACAGTCACCACTACCAGGGCTACCTTCCACCTGGAAATTGTATTGCCGAAGGCTTTCATGGCTGGAATCACTGGGGTGTTGGAGGTTTTTCAGGCTATATGGCCATGTTCTAGAAGCATTCTCAATTAATTAAAACCGCATTGAGTCGCCGAATTAGGCTGAAAAATGTGGTATAGAAATAAAGCAAATAATAAATTCTCTCCTGACATTTCACCTGCATCTATGGCAAGCATCCTCAGAGGTTGTGACCTCACAACCTCTGAGGATGCTTGCCATAGATGCAGGTGAAATGTCTGGAGAGAATGCTTCTAGAACATGGCCATATAGCCTGAAAAACCTACAACAACCCATCTGGAAATTGTTGTTCTTACTGCAAAAGAACATGAGGATCAGGAATAGGTCTCTACAGACACCACTGCCAAAACCCTACACTTGGAAGGCAATTATACTCAGCCATGAGTACAGTATATTCTGGCGTATAAGACTACTTTTTAACCCAAGAAAATCTTCTCAAAAGTCAGGGGTCGTCTTATACGCGGGTGTAGTCTTATGCATGGGAGTCGTCTTAACTCTATATTTTAACTGGAAAAGTTGGGGGTCGTCTTATACGCCCAGTCGTCTTATATGCCGGAATATACGGTAATATCCTTTGATGGTTGCCTACAGGGAGACTCATCCATGTTGTAGACTTCCAAATCAGGGTACTCAAATGTGGCCAGCCTGGTGCTGCTAGCCAACAAATCCCATTATATACCCTCCAACATGTTACAGGTTTGAAACCAATACATGATGCCAAGAAGACTGTAATCGTATTGAATTGTCTGGATGCAGGATAAGACTGGATGTGTGTGAATATGCTGAAATTTACTGCAGGGAAGACTGAAGGACAGGAGGAATACCAAGCTGGGATTGAAATTGCAGCCTGTTTTGGATGGAGTTGCTCTCCCTCTGAAAGATCTGGTTCTTAGGGCTCTTCCACAAAGCCATATAACCCAGAATATCAAGGCAGAATATTCCACAATATCTGCTTTGAACTGGGTTATCTGAGTCCACTGCCATATATTCCAGTTCAAAGCAGAAAATGTGGGATTTTTTGCCTTGATACGTATTCAGCTGTGTGGAAGGGGTCTAAGTTTGGGAGTGCTCTTGGACTCAACACTGATCCTGGAAAGCCAGGAGGCTGCAGTAATCAGGAACACCTTTGACTAGTTTCAACTGCCCGAATTGCACCCTTTCTTGGTGAAGGCAGATCTGGCCATGGTGCTTCATGCTTTAATTACCTCCCAATTAGATTCCTGTGGGAGCCCCCGGTGGCGCAGTGGGTTAAACCACTGAGCTGTTGAACTTGTTGACCGAAAGGTTGCAGGTTTGAATCCGGGGAGCTGCGTGAGCAGTCATCCCCAGCTTTTGTCAACCTAGCAGTTCAAAAACATGCAAATGTGAGTAGATCAATAGGTACCGCTCCGGCGGGAAGGTAAGGGTGCTCCATGCAGTCATGCCGGCCACATGACCTTGGAGAAGTCTACGGACAATGCTGGCTCTTCAGTTTATAAATGGAGATGAGCACCACACCCCAGAGTCGGACACGACTGGACTTAATTTCAGGGGGAAACCTTTACCTTTACCTTTAGATTCCTGTAATGGACTCTTCATGGGACTGCCCTTGAAAATGTTCACACACTGTAGGTAGTTCAAAATGTAGGAGCCAGATTATTTTCTTTTTCCATGTCAGGAGCAACTTGAAAAACTGCAAGTCGCCTCTGGTGTGAGAGAATTGGCCATCTGCAAGGATGTTGCCCAGGGGATGTTTAACCATCCTTGTGGGAGGCTTCTCTCATGTCCTCGCATGGGGAGCTGGAGCTGACAGAGGGAGCTCATCCACACTCTCCCCAGATTCGAACCCCCAATATGTCGGTCTTCAGTCCTGCCGGCACAAGGGTTTAACTGCTTTGAGTCGTCTGAGGGCTGAGAAAAGCGGTATATAAATAAAGTAAATAAAATAAATAATAAATTGCACCATCTGGGGCTCCAGATTGGTGTCAGGTTTACATTTTAGATCAGTGTTTCTCAACCTGGGGGTCGGGACCCCTGAGGGGGTCGTGAGGGGGTGTCAAAGGGGTCGCCAAAGACCATCAGAAAACATAGTATTTTCTGGTGGTCATTGGGATTCTGTGTGGGAAGTTTGACCCAATTCTATTGTTGGTCGAGGTCAGAATGCTCTTTGTTTGTAGGTGAACTATAAATCCCAACAACGACAACTCCCAAATGTCAAGGTCTATTTTCCCTAGACTCTACCAGTGTTCACATTTGGGCATACTGAGTATTCGTGCCAAGTTTGGCCCAGATCCATCATTGCATGAATCCACAGCGCTCCGCTGGATATAGGTGAACTACAACTCCCAAACTCAAGGTCAATACCCACCAAACCCTTCCAGAGTTTTCTGTTGGTTATGGGAGTTCTTTGTGCCAAGTTCGGCCGCTGGTGGAGTTCAGAATGCTTTTTGATTATAGGTGAACTATAAATCCCAGCAACTACAACTCCCAAATTACAAACTCAATCCTTCCCCCTTCCCCCCAACCCTACTAGCATTCACATTTGGACATATTGGGTATTTGTGCTCAATTTAATCCAGTGAATGAAAATATATACTGCATATCGGATATTTACATTACGATTTATAACAATACTAAAATGACAGGTATCAAGTAGCAACGAAAAAAATATTATGGTTGGGGGTCACCACAACATATGGAACGGCATTAAGGGGTCACGGCATTAGCAAGGTTGAGAACCACTGTTTTAGATCATACAACATCATTTCTTCTGTTCTCAATTCAGTGTTGACCTATAGAGCCCTAAATGACTTGGAGCCAAGATACACGAAAGACCATCTCCTCCCATAGCAGCCTTCCAGAAATATGAGATCTTTGGAAGAGGCTTTATTGTGTGTCCCAACAATATGTGGAATCAGGTTGGTGGGTAGCTTTCTCTGTAGCATTGCCCTGTTTATGAAACTCCACACTTGAGGAAGTTAGGCTGGATCCATCTCTTTTAAGCAGATGGCATTCAGTGTTTGAAACTGCCACCTTAACTGTTTCAAAACTAGATTCTAGGGTTATTTTTAGACTACTTTTACAAGTTTCTACATCATGCTATTTGAGAAAACAGTCCTTAAAAAATCTTATTTTTGCACTGTTTTAATTTGATTTTATTTGTTTGTCATCTTGAGAATGTAGAAATGCTTTCAATAAAGAAGGGAGAACTAAAAATGCCTGCCTTCTTCCACAAGACTAATACCTACCGGCTGTTCCTTCCCGGCTGACATACAGGATTTCTTTACGAGCGTAGTGCAATCCTGTTCTGCATCACACCTGCTATCTCAGGGGTCATAATTGATAACTAACTGCAGTTATTTCATCTTAGCAAATAGTTTACACAGTTATAAAGACTACAAATAAAACCTGACAAAGGAACTATCTCATGAAAACAAATGAAGTTATCTATTAACTTGGACATTTTTAATGTAAAGGGAGAGCTTAAGCAAACGAATGTAATGGAGGCAAATTGAAAATGCTGCATTAATTTCAGAATCATGGTTTAATTTTTTTTGTTTTGTCAGAAGCAACTAGAGAAACTGCAAGTCGCTTCTGGTGTGAGAGAGTCAGTGTCTGCAAGGATGTTGCCCAGGGGATGGCCGGATGTGTTACCATCCTGGGGGAAGCTTCCCTCATGTCCCTGCATGGGAAGCTGGCCAGGGTGGTCCATGCCTTAGTCACCTCCAGATTGGACTACTGCAATGCGCTCTATGTGGGGCTGATGTCGAGCACCCCCCCCCCAAATAAGGGATAGTGACTTATAGTTCTGCAAAGGGCAAGGGCACCAGACTACACAACAAGGGTTAAGTCTTGGTCACATTGCCAAGGCACTGACAACAATAAGGACCCCACGAGGCTTTTGGGAAATGGCTGGATCTTGGGACTTCTGCCCTTTGTGAGAGTTGTAGTTCCCCAAGGGCTGAGCGATGGATTTTGTTATGGATCAACTCTGCGCCCATCTGTTGACTTCTGCAGGGAGAAATAACTCTTTGCTGCCTGACTTAGACTGCAAGCCACCTCGGCTTCCACAAACCTTCCCCAGGGGCATGGGATTTCCAGCTGGCCGGAAATCTGTAATCCCATCATTTCCCCCATTGTCTGCGGTTGTCCTGCCTTGCCTGCTTCTGATTCGTCCATCCTCAGAAGCGAGGAAAGCCTGCTGATTGGCCCTCCAGAGGCAGAAGAACTTGCTGATTGGCCCAGAGCAAGGCGGGCCGCCAAGCCTCCTCCCAGCTGATCGTGCTCTCAACCAATCAGCGCAAAGCCGGCCGGCAGAGGGCGGGCGGGAGATTTGAACTGTTTTTCTTTGTATTTTCTCTATAAATATGCTTCTAACTGCCCTAACAGCATGCTTGTGGTGGAATTATTCCTACAATGCATCCGATCTCAGCTGAATCGCTAATAAAGACACCTCGATTGCTGAACTTCTTCCGCTTTGGTGAGGATTATTATTTTGTAATATTTTTTATCACTGAAATTGGCTTTTCCTGGCCTCACCAAGGTTTAAGGACTCTCTTTGGTGCAGTTCTCGGGATCTCCCTAGCTGGGGAGATCCTCCAAAAAGCAGCTCGATATCAGCGCTGCCCTTGAAAACGGCCCGGAAATTCCAGCTGGTCCAACGGGCGGCAGCCGGGTTGTTAACTGGTGCTTCTTACAGAGAGAGGTCAACCCTCCTGTTTAAGGAGTTCCATTGGCTGCCGTTCATTTTCCGGTCGCAATTCAAGGTGCAGGTGCTTACCTATAAAGCCTTAAACGGTTTGGGACCTGCCTACCTGCGTGACCGCATCTCTATATATGAACCCATACGATCTCTCTGATCATCTGGAGAGGCCCTGCTCACGATCCTACCTGCGTCGCAAGCGTGTTTGGTGGGGATAGGGGACAGGGCCTTCTCTGTGGTAGCCCCCCAACTCTGGAACTCTCTCCCCAAGGACATCAGACAAGCCCCTACATTGGCAGTCTTTAGGAAGAGCTTGAAGACGTGGCTGTTCCAGTGTGCCTTCCCAGAATAGGAAACTTCTAGCATCATGTCCCAAATGCACTTTATTAGAGATTTAAGATTGTCTGCACACTGCAGCTATCTCTAAAAACCTATCCATGTCACCTGTCATGTCCAGCACTTTTTAAATTTTACTCATTACATTTGGCCTGGCCTTAGTTTTTAAATGCGTCGTGGTGTTATTGTTCTAATGTTTTTTGCTATTGCTTTAATGTTTTTGCTTTATGAGTTTATTGTTGTATTTGTTATGCTGTTGTTTTATTGAGGGCCTTGGCCTTTTGTAAGCCGCACCGAGTCCTTCGGGAGATGTTAGCGGGGTATAAATAAAGTTAATAATAATAATAATAATAATAATAATAATAATAAAGCTGGAGCTGACAGAGGGGGCTCACTCTGTCTCGTGGATTCGAACTGCCCACCTTCCGGTCAGCAGTATAGTCGGCACAAGGGTTTAACCCATTGCGCCACCGCGGCTCCCATGTTGTAGAATTATGTTGTATTAATTCAATGAGAGACTGTTCTAACAAGCTAAGACATTTTCCAAATTATTCAATGCCTCTTTTGTTTTGTTGTTCTTGTTTTCTTGGCAAGGTTTATTCAGAAGAGGTTTGCCATTGCATTTCTCTAGTGACTTAAGGATGTAATTTGCCAGGGTCACTTATTCAAGGTTCAAGAGTTGAGCAGAGATTTGAACGCTGGACTCGCCAAGTCCGCATTCAACAAATTGCTAAGTCTTGGATTCCTGCAAAACTAGTTGGGAAACTGCAATCTGTTGATCATAAGACTGCAATCATTTGTTTTAGTTTATGACTAGATGATAGTTTGGTTAATTCCAAGGTCAACAATTTTAAGCCCGCAATCAGTGAAGGCCACTTAGAAAGTTGTTGTAGGTTTTTCGGGCTGTATGGCCATGTTCTAGAAGTATTCTCTCCTGACGTTTCACCTGCATCTATGGCAGGCATCCTCAGAACTTAGAAGGGTTTCCATTCATATGTTCCTCCTGTGTTTTCCATCAGACACCACATATATGTTGCTCATCTGTCACAGGAAACCAGATGTTGAACCTCATCACCCTAGTATATTTTATCGGTAGGAGAATCAATAAATTAAAGGAACATGAAAACTGTGACAGGAAACCAGATTTTCCTTTAAAAAACTAGATTCTAAAAGAGAAATGAAAAACAAAAGACATGTATTTGGTGGAGCGAATTAGAATGCGGAATTGGCACTAGGGAGACATAGTTCTTCTTTGACAAAGACCTTAAAGGGGGACAGGAAAGGTTGTGGAACAAAAACAGCCTAGTAGGTGACACATAGCCCTGTGACTGCACTGTATCTACTTTATTTTAAGGAAGAAAAGAGTGGATAAAACCATAATTTGTTGAGTGCCTTACTCTTGGATGCCCTTCATTGGTTTCTTGAGCTCTCTCCTACCTCAAGTGGGAGGAGATGCACCATGATCCATCATATCATGTGTCCCTTGACATCTCTTTCCATATCATTAGCCTCAATCCACAACTGCCACTGCTCTCTTCTCAGTTACATGCTCTATGGAGGGTAGTGTCAGCTGAATAAGAGTGAGTCTACACATATTCCAGCTTGGTTGACACTACATCGGCTCAGCTGGACCATCAACTCACCTTCTGTGCCATTGCCACTTCAAGCTTTCTTCAAATTCCTGGTCATCATGGGTTCCCTGTTCTGACATTAGCAAAGGCACCCAAGCAACAAGGAAGGAAGAGGAAGAGGAGTGATCTCCTTCTTTCTGGTTGCACAGGTGCTTCTCCTGATTTGAGCATGGGATACCTATGTGAGACATCTACAGACATCACATGCAACTCCCATAATGATTCCATCAGCATTGCCTTCAAAAATCCTGCAAATCTCTTGGGAAAACAAGCGGACAAATGTCAGCGTGCTGGAAGGAGCAAAGACCACCAGCATTGAAGCGATGGTCCTCCGCCATCAACTCTGCTTGACCGGCCACGTTGTCCAGATGTCCGACTACCGTCTCCCAAAGCAGTTGCTCTACTCCGAACTCAAGAACGGAAAACGGAATGCTGGAGGGCAGGAAAAGAGATTTAAAAATGGGCTCAAAGCCTTGAGAAGGCGGATCTGGCCAGGGTGGTCCATGCCTTAGTCACCTCCAGATTGGATTACTGTAATGCACTCTACGTGGGGCTACCCTTGAAAACAGCCCGGAAATTTCAACTAGTCCAACGGGCGGCGACCAGGTTGTTAACTGGTGCCTCTTACAGGGAGAGGTCAACTCTCCTGTTCAAGGAGCTCCATTGGCTGCCGTTCATTTTCCGGTCCCAATTCAAGGTGCAGGTGCTTACCTACAAAGCCCTAAACGGTTCGGGACCCGCCTACCTGCGTGACTGCAGCTCTGTGTACGAACCCACATGTTCTCTTTGTTCCTCTGGAGAGGCCCTGCTCACGATCCCACCTCCATCGCAAACGCAATTGGTGGGGACAAGGAATAGGGCCTTCTCGGTGGTGGCCCCTCGACTCTGGAACTCGCTCCCCAAGGACATTAGACATGCCCCAACTCTGGCAGTGTTTAAGAGGAGCCTGAAAATGTGGTTTTTCCAGTGTGCCTTCCCAGAATAAGGAACCCTAATGTCCCTAATCGCACTTTACTAATGATCTAGGATTGTCTGCTCGCTCCATTTTTCTCCAAATACCCATCCTAGTTATATATTATCTTGTCGTGCTCAGTATTTTAAAATTTTAATTATTACATTTGGCCCTCCTATAGGTTTTTAATGTGTTGTGGTGTTATTGTTATTCTTTATTGCTTTGTTTATGAGTTTATTTATTGTTTGTATTGCTATGTTGTTTTATTGATGTATTTGGGCTCGGCCTCTTGTAAGCCGCACTGAGTCCTCCGGGAGATGGTAGCGGGGTATAAATAAAGGTCTATTATTATTATTATTATTATTATTATTATTATTATTACCCTTAAAAACTCTGGCAGACACTGAGAACTGGGAAGCCCTGGCTAGAGGTCAGCTGTGACCAGAAGTGCTGTAGAACTGTAGAATTTGAAGAGGCATGAACGGAGGGTGAAAGAGAGAAATGTGCCAAGAGGAAGGTGCTTCAAGCCAACCCCGACCGGGACCACCTTCCACCTTGGAAACCAATGCCCTCACTGCGGGAGAACATGCAGGTCAATAATAGGGCTCCACAGTCACCTACGGACCCACCACCAGTACACCAATCTTGTAGGACAATCCTACTCGGACAAAGAGGAATCGCCTAAATGAAGTGACCCATGATGGACGTAAATCTGTGTCTGGCTGAGACATGGACACAGATCCATCGTCCCTCCCTGCATCAGCACAGGAAAAGGGTGATAGCACTCATGTCCCATCTGGACTGTAGAATTGTCCAAATCAGATCTGATCCAAATACCATGACAGCCCCAAAGCCCTAGAAAACTTAGAAGTTTCCATCCAAATTCACTGGTCCTACAGCCTTAAGAGTTCTGTGCAGGTACAGCTGTACCAGGAGCTCCAATTTTGTTTGCTTTGCATTTAATGTTTGTTATAGTCCCAAGTTTCAGGGACTCTGCAAATAGGTGGCTTCTTTTGGCTGCAATCACAGGGCAAGCCACCTGTCAATTATAGTTAGGTTCCCTGGTCCCGCCCCCTTTTGGGTTTTTGGGGGGAATAGGAGCCTTTTTGGGTCAGTCCACACAGAGAAGCCTTTCGCACAGGACATAATACCAAGAGCTCCTGTAGAAAGCTTCGTCTTCTACGGGTTGGCCGGGGAGATATACAGCCTACAGCTTGGCCGGGGTTATACAGCCCCACAGCTTGGCCGAGGATCATATAGCCATACAGCTCCGAGGATTTTATAGCCTTATAGGTCCTTTGCTGAGGGAATCCGGTCCCACAGCACTTCAGTCAGCCATCACTGAAACCTGAACTCCTTTTTCCCTGGAAGTCTACAAAGCTCTGCTTGGTAAGGGTCGCTCGCGGAAGCCAGAAGCAGTTGGTACCGGGTGCAGGGGCTCCACGCCAACAGAGGCAAAGACAGACTGCCCAGATTAGAAGTTAAGGATTTCCCCATTAGTTACAGTTATGAAGATAGTGCCTGTTCCCTGTGGACAAGATTGAGAGAGAGCCAAATACTGTTAAGAAAGCCTTAAAGTACCTGTTTGTTTTCATTAATAAAGAACTTTGTTGAACCTTTAAGCAATCTAGAGACTCTGTTTTAAGGAAATCCAAAGGCCTTTAATCTGAGGCAGCCCCGGCGTCCCGTTGGGCACACAGAATTTATGTCCTGTCTACAGTCTTATGTACAGGCCCAGCGTGCGACAGCACAAGTTCTGTGTTGCAGAACCCATAGGATCACCTATAGTTTCAACTTTATAGGATGGATGGAGTCTGGGCACCTCAAAACTCCTTAAAGAGGCAGGTTCGTGAAAGCTGTTGACAGAGCTACTTAATAACATTCAATGGCAATTGTATTCTGACTGTATTGACAGGACAAAAAGAGAAACATAAATACACACCAGAACCAGAAGGCTCCGTGATGAACACTTGGTGGGGATAATTACATATCTGATAGTAGTGAATTGTAGTTTTGTTTCAATACATTTTTGAGCTTTGATGAAACCATTTCAAACCATTTCCAGATCTCTTCTTTGCACTTTCTTTCTGGTTCCTACCTGACCTGTTCCAAGAAAAATCCATGCACTGTTACAGCAGATTTTACTCCTCTTTGTGAAAACTTCTTTCTTCAGGTGGCTTCTGGCACCTAGGCAGAAATAATTACACTACATTTTTTCCAGCATTGAAGGAAACCAACCAATATGCGGGGACATGAGAGAAGCCTCCCACAAGGATGAGAAAAAAAATCAAATCATCCAGGCATCCCCTGGGCAACGTCCTTGCAGACGGCCAATTCTCTCACACCAGGAGTCACTCCTGACACGACAACCCCCCCCAAACCCCAATATTTTGTCTAAATAGCATTTTTCTGAGGAGCATTCACAAAAAGTCAACAATTTGGAGTCACTCCATTTTTAAATGATGTTTAATTCTGACTGAAATACGCGAAATCAAGCATCTCTTCTAACTGAAGGATTCTCGTCTTGTTGAATAAAAAAAAATCTCAGAGGCAAAGCATACTCTAGAAGACAATCATTTTTTGCCTTGAGTCATTCTCAGTGAAAATATGGAGCACTCTGGGTTGTTGTAGGTTTTTCGGGCTGTATGGCCATGTTCTAGAAGCATTCTCTCCTGACGTTTCGCCTGCATCTGTGACAAGCATCCTCAGAGGTTGTGAGGTCATTTTTATGAATTACTGGCCATCTAGGTATGAGATTATGGTATCTACATACAAAAAAGTAACTTTTGCAAACTCTGGAAGGAGCTTGTAGGGACCTCACTACCTCTGGGGATGCTTGCCACAGATGTAGGCGAAACGTCAGGAGAGAATGCTTCTAGAACATGACCAAATGGCATGAAAAAAACTACAACAACCCAGTGATTCCTTCCATGAAAGCCTTTGATAATACATGGAGCACATTGCTATCTGTAGTCTGTGGCTCTTATAAGACATTTTTTTTTGTCTTAAAGTTAAATACCCAAAGGAAAAAAAACATGCCAAAATTCTCATACTAAAAGAGTAAAAGATCTTATTGGAAGTAGCACTCTAATGTCACAGGGACCAGGGCTGGTAGTGAGAAATCCTTTCCTGGCCGCAACACACAGAATTCCTTACCTAGGGATTCTGGGAGTTATACTCCAAAGTGTAACTTCCTCCAATCCTCTTGAGATATGTATCTACACAGACTGTTGGTCCTCTGCAACCAATGAATTACCCCAATACAAAAATATTCTGTTGGGATGGGAATTGCTGACACAAGTGCTTGGTTCTTTGTTAGACTATAGCTCCCAGAATCCCCAGCCAGTAGGAGTTTTGGGAGATTCTGGGAGTTGTAGTTCAAAAAGTAATATTCCCTAATGCCTTGCTCTCTCTTATGACTCCCGCCATCCTAATAGTGTGCCTAACAGTGCCTCTCTGAGCATGTGCTTCCAGTATGGATGCACCCATATATCTTTTGCAGAGAGTCTGTCTAATACAGGTCAAAAGAGCCAGTAAAAACCTAGCATGGAGCAGAATGTGGAAAGCACTTGGAATGAATCCTCCAAGGGGACTCTTTGCAAATGCAACACTAGCAAATAGTCATGCTTTGTGCACTTGAAGCTTACCCATTCATCCCTTCTCTTCATTCCATATAAAAAGTTTGGAAGAACACAGCCTATTTTAAGCATAGTTCCATCCCATAATCACCCTGCAGATATGTTTTTGGGGATAGTCAAATCAAAAGGCTGAGTGAAAAGAAAACATAGTTGGCTCTGGTAGTATGTCCTTGCATAGGAGTGGGGAAGCTCCCCACAGGTCCGCCATGTGTCTTATCACCGGAGACGCGAACCGCTGCTTCTTCTCGCTGAGAAAATGTCTCTAATCTTCATCCTCCTGGTTGCCAACGGCCCCTGACTCCCAGCGTTCAATTAAGGCACTCCTCTGGCGACGAAGGATTCGAGGACTTTTCTCTGACTGTGGGTTTAATGGGGGAAGAGAAAGAAGCGGGGTTAGTGAGCAAAATTTGAGGAAGATTCCTTATTGTTCCTTTGGGAGAGAACAGAATAAAGAGAAGAAGGTATTTTTGGATGACAACTCCCATGATTTCCAACAAGCATATCCACTGGCCTGAGAATCTGGAATTAGTAGCTTAAAAGTAGGACCAAGGCAGTGACATCTCCGGCCCACCCCGTTTGGGTATCAGCAGGGGCGACTCAACCCATTACGCAAAGTAAGCATTCGCAATATAGTTGATTTTGCCCAGGGGCGCTTGAGGCGCTCTTGGGGGAAAATAGACCTTGACATATGCGAGTTGTAGTTACTGGGATGTATAGTTCACCTACAATCAAAGAGCATTCTGAACTCCACCAATGATGGAATTGAACCAAATATGGCACACAGAACTCCCATGATGAACAGAAAATATATATCAATGATTGGTTGGGGGGGGGGGGCACCAAAATACTGTTTGCTTACTGTTGAAAATTACCTAGGGCCGCCTCTGGGTATCAGCCAGCACACCAACTACTTAAATCAAGAAATAGTTTTCTAAGATCTACAGAGACACTTGCTGGAACACATCAGCAAGCAAGAGTCCAAAAGTGGCAAGCTCAAACCCAGAACCTCAATCAATGGTTGATACCAAATGAGAGACTCCCCCCTGGGCACACAGAAAACTGGGCACTTGGAAGGCGCTGAACAGACTGCGCTCTGGCACCACGAGATGCAGAGCCAACCTTAAGAAATGGGCCACAAAGTGGAATCCACGACATGTGAGTGTGGAGAAGAGCAAACCACTGACCACCTGCTGCAATGCAACCTGAGCCTGCTACATGCACAATGGAGGACCTTCTTGCAGCAACACCAGAGGCACTCCAAGTGGCCAGATACTGGTCAAAGGACATTTAATAGGATACCAAGCCTGCAAACTTTGTGGTTTGTTTGTTTTTAATGCAATACAACTGTTTTGGTTCGCTCCTGACATGATAAAAAAATGGCCTTAAAAGTAACTATTCCCAGCAATGGAGGAAGATTTGGTTCCAGGAACAGATTCAATGCCATTGTCTTCTGCAAAGAGAAATGGATTGTATCAATTGGATTGAGCCCATGGCCTGCTGTTTCATGGCCAAGGTTCATTTCAGGACATAGAGAATGGAGGCCGAAAGATAAGCACTCCCTAATTCACCCCCCCCCCCCCAATCATCATTTAGTACAAATTCAAGCATTTTCATTCAACTGGTGGATGTGGCTGTCTTTAATTAATAAATTTCATGATTAAGTTGCAAGGTACCACAATACATTTACAATTGCACTTGTTGTTTATTGTTATTATTTAGCATATATGGAAAAATGTATGTACACATTCACTACCATTTGAGGTGGTAACTTGTAGCCTTCTGTTATTTTTGAATTGCAATGCTCATCAGTCAAAATGGTCGATAGTGGAGCTTGCTTGAAACATCTAGAGCAGTGTTCCTCAACCTGAGGGTCAGGGTTGCAGGGGGGAGAAGAAGCCCAACTGCTCATTAGAGGGAAGGATAGTAGAGGCAAAGATGAAGTACTTTGGCCACATCATGAGAAGACAGGAAAGCTGAGAGAAGACAATGATGCTGGGAAAATGGAAGGAAAAAGGAAGAGGGGCCGACCAAGGGCAAGATGGATGGATGGGATCCTTGAAGTGACTGGCTTGACCTTGAAGGAGCTGGGGGTGGTGACGGCTGACAGGGAGCTCTGGCATGGGCTGGTCCATGAGGTCACGAAGAGTTGGAAGCTACTGAATGAATAAACAACAACAACAAAATAAACCTATCATGTGATTTTCCAGGCAATATTTGTTCAGAGGGGTTGCTTATGCCTTCCTTTGAGGTTGAGAGAGTGTGACTTGTCCAAGTTTACCCATAGGCTTCTATGGCTGAGCAGACATATCTCCTTATTCTTTGTCCAACGCTGAAATTCATACTTTTGGGGCTGTGCTGTACCATCATGGAAATGAAGGTGGATTTTGGCCTTTGAAAAGTGAATGGCAGAGTCTGTTTTTCATATCAATATATGAGCAAATGAAACAAAAGAGTGCCAAACTTTGTGCCAGGATTTGAATAATGGGAAATGTATTCACGAGGAACCTTTTGAAGGACAGCCTAGCACTGTTATGTACCATTTGCTTGTCTATTTCTATCAGGTAGAAAGGATACAAAATTCAAATGCATTACAATGAGCCTATTGAGGCTTTGTGAAAAAGAGGGTGAGGTATGCAAAGGGAAAGATAAGCAACCCTTGTTTCCACCGCCAGTAGGCATTGTGTACTGTTAAGGACAGCAGATCAGCCCCTTACATGGGGTTTGAACTATCAGGACAGTTTCTATGTACGCTCAAATTGAAACAGATGAGAATAGTTTTGGTATCCTCCTTGAGCTGTTTTGGTGAGGCTGATACAGTAAAACATATCAGGGCAACATGCTGACTTGTTATTTTAGATTAGGGTGGGCAAACTGCAGCCGTCCAAATGGGGGAACTTCAATTCCCAGAATTCCTCACCACTGGCTGATAGGGGATGCGCTCCAAAAAGACCTGAAGAGCCAGCCCTTGCACAAGCTATAGGGAGCTGTGGTCCAATTTGCGCAGCTTATCTTCCTAAGGGAAAAGGGAGCAAAGTGTAATATAGGGTGAGTGTGACCTCATCTTCCATGATAGATCTATGAGTATTTAGGTTAATAGCAGATCTCATAGTCAGCCCCAGAGACATTTATAGTATTAATCCAGAGTGGGCTATGCCACCCCACCCAGAACAAATGTGGCCCACTGTGGTTTCTGGTACGCCTTCCACAGCTAAAGCCACACCATTAAAATTTGACCGCTTCACAAACGCAACAAAGGTCTACCTCACATTATACAGTTATCATAGATCATGGGTCCTCAGATTCTTTAAAGCAAGGGCTGGTTCACATTTCCTCGATCTGTTAGGGGCTGGACTATAGTTTTTAAAAAAGCATGAATGAAATCCGATGCACACGGCACATATCTTATTTGTAGTGCAAAAAAGAAAGAAAGAAAAATACAACATTTGAAGAACAATTTTAACCAACATAAACTTACTAGTATTTCAATATTTTTTTGTCATGTCAGGAGCAACTTGAGAAACTTCAAGTTGCTTCTGGTGTGAGAGAATTGGCTGTCTGCAAGGATGTTGCCCAGGGGACGCCCAGATGTTTTGATGTTTTTACCATCTTTGTGGGAGGTTTCTCTCATGTCCCCGCATGAAGAGCTGGAGCTGATAGAGGGAGCTCATCCACTCCCTGGATTCGAACCTGCTACCTGTCGGTCTTCAGTCCTGCCAGCACAGGGGTTTAACCCACTGCACGACCAGGGGCTCCTCAATGAGAATTTCAATGAGTATTTCAATGAGAAGTGTGGACCTCCTTTTGGCTGATGAGAGAGTATTTATTATATTTATTATTATTTATTTGTTTACAGCTTTTATATTTTATATTCACTTTTATATAAAGTGAATTAGGATTGTTGTTGTTGTGTACCTTCACGTCAATTCAGACTTAGGGTGAACTTAAGTCTAAAGAAATGGTTTCCAACCTTTGTTTGACCAGGGACCACTCTCCAATATTAGTTTCAAAAGGGTTACAAATCCGTTTTTGGTAAACTTTAGATTTGGTTTGATTATTTGGGGTGCTGATTCAGAAAATTGCATTGGATAGACCACATCAGCTCTAGTTTCTGATACAGAACATATGCCATCCAGTAGTTGCCATCTGCTCGCCCGCAGAAAACCATCTTTAATAATCTAGAGCTGATGTGGTCTATCCAATACAATTTTCTGAATCAGCACTCCAAATAATCCCAGGTTGTTGTTTATTCGTTCAGTCTCTTCCGACCCTTCGTGACCTCATGGACCAGCCCATGCCAGAGCTCCCTGTCAGCTGTCACCACCTGCAGCTCCTTCAGAGTCAATCCAGTCACTTCAAGGATGCCATCCATCCACCTTACCCTTGGTCGGCACCACTTCCTTTTTCCTTCCATTTTCCCCAGCATCATTGTTTTCTCTAAGCTTTCCTGTCTTCTCATGATGTGGCCAAAGTACTTCATCTTTGCCTCTAATATCCTTCCCTCCAATGAGCAGTCGGGCTTTATTTCCTGAATAATCCCAGGTGCAGGCCTAAAAACGAAGACATCAAGGCGCCTCCGCTTCCAGGCTCCACATGGAATGGCTCCACTCAGGGCGAAGGAGGAAGAGGAGAAGCAGCACTCGGGAAGCTTGTTGTTGTGTCTTTTGTGGGTAGTCAGCCTCTCTCCTTCTGGCAAACCTGTTGCCTCGGCACTATAAGAGGGTTTTGTGAGATCAGTCGTTCTCGTTGCAACAGTGTGGTAATGGTGAGGCTTCAGACCATATTTTAGTTGTTGGGGACCACTGGTGGTCCATGGACCACAGGTTGGGAACCACTAGTCTAAAGTTTAGGGTGGAGGCCAGGGAAATTACTTTGGAGGACTGCATCCAGCCTGTGGGCCTTAATTTGGGGACCCCTGTTGTAGATTGACATTGCTTAAACATGGTTTTGGAAGGCTGAGCGAAGGAAGATAGATGCTTTTGAACTGTGGTGTTGGAGGAAAATTCTGAGAGTGCCTTGGACCGCGAGAAGATCCAACCAGTCCATACTCCAGGAAATAAAGCCCAAAGCCTGACTCCTCATTGGATGGAATGATATTAGAGGCAAAGATGAAGTACTTTGGCCACATCATGAGAAGACAGGAGAGCTTAGAGAAGACCATGATGATGGGGAAAATGGAAGGAAAAAGGAAGAGGGGCCGACCAAGGGCAAGATGGATGAACGGTATCCTTGAAGTGACTGGATTGATCTTGAAGGAGCTGGGGGTGTGGTGACGGCCGACAGGGAGCTCTGGCATGGACTGGTCCATGAGGTCACGAAGAGAGTCGGAAGTGACTGAATGAATAAACAACAACAAACATGGTTTCATCAATCCTGGGGAGCCCCCGGTGGCGTAGTGGGTTAAACCTCTGTGCTGGCAGAACTGAAGACCGACAGGTCACAGGTTCAAATCCAGGGAGAGGTGGATGAGCTCCTTCTATCAGCTCCAGCTCCTCATGCGGGGACATGAGAGAAGCCTCCCACAAGGATGATAAAAACATCAAATAATCTGGGCGTCCCCTGGGCAACGTCCTTGCAGATGGCCAATTTTCTCACACCAGAAGCGACTTGCAGTTTCTCAAGTTGCTCCTGACACGACAAAAAGAAAAAGAAAAAATCAATCCTGGGCTTTGGGAGGAGCCTCTAGAATTCTCTGCCAGATAATCATAGGATGTGGCCATGACAGTTAAAAAAGAATCATAGAGCCAAAATTATAGTGCAAAAAAAGACCAAAAGCTTTTCAAATACCTGCTCAGCCATGTAAACCCACTGGATGACCTTGCACAAGTCACTCCCTCAGCCTCAGAAGAAAGCAAAGGCAACCCCCCTCTGAACATATCTTGCCAAGAAAAGATATGTATATTCCCCCTCCACTGTAGCAACAGAAATGTCAGCGTTTGCCTCTGAATCCCAACAGCAGCAATGTTGCTTAATGAGAAGTTTGGAAGTATCCAGTGTAGCCTCTCAGCACTGAGCGCCCTTCCACACAGCCCTATATGCCAGAATATCAAGGCAGAAAATCCCACATTATTTGAGTGTGGACTCAGATAACCCAGTTCAAAGCAGATATTGTGGGATTTTCTGCCTTGATATTCAGGGATATAGGGCTGTGTGAGATGTTGCCCACTCTGATGCTGGTGAACACATTTCAATAACCATTTTAGGTTTCATTCATATGTCTGAAAGCATGTGTAGCTCTGGCAAGATCAGTCCCTGCACCTTGCTGCTGGGTCACTGGTTTTTTTGTAAAGGCATTTATCTGCTGGAGAACTGCCTCGTTGGTCCTTTTGTCCTCTAATATTGGAGACGGCTTTGCCTGCTAAGTGAGATCTATAGTTGTGCATCCTAGCATATCTGCATGGATTGAAGCTCTCTGCCACAGACATATTTGCTAGTCCTAAGCACAGGCACAGTACAAGTTCTAACTGAAATGTAACCACGGCTATCAGTCTGGTTGTTACCTGGTAGAGCCCATTCACATGGGAAGTCTCAGAAGAGGTTGGTGGAGGCCATGTCACCTCCAGCTTCTTGCAGGAAGGTCTTTCTGCAAAGGAGGGAGAAACAAAGAGAAAGAGAGAGTTATGCAGAGCACGATGCCAATAATAACACTGCTTTTGAGCATGAGAACCCAACACTAAATTACTGGAGCCAACTCAGTGGTGTCTCTAGAGAGGGTGAAAACTGCATCAAAGGGGGTGACGCCTCAAGGACTGTTTATATCAGTGGGTTGTTGTAGGTTTTTTCTGGCTATATGGCCATGGTCTAGAGGCATTCTCTCCTGACGTTTCGCCTGCATCTATGGCAAGCATCCTCAGAGGTAGTGAAGGTGTTTCTCAACCTTCCTAATGCCATGAGCTTAATACAGTTACTCAAGTTGTGGTGACCCCCAACCATAAAAATATTTTTGTTGCAACCTCATAACTTTATTTTTACTACTGTTATGAATCGTCATGTAAATCTCTGATATGCAAGATGTATTTCATTCACTGGACCAAATTTGGCACAAATACCCGATACACCCAAATTTGAATACTGGTGGGGTTGGGGGGGATTGATTTTGTCATTTGGGAGTTGTAGTTGCTGGGATTTATAGTTCACCTACAATCAAAGAGCATTCTGAACTCCACCAACATGGAATTTGAACCAAACTTGGCACACAGAACTGTCATGACCAACAGAAAATACTGGAAGGGTTTGGTGGACATTGACCTTTAGTTTTGGAGTTGTAGTTCACCTACATCCAGAGAGCACTGTGGACTCAAACAACGATGGATCTGGACCAAATTTGGCACTAATTTTCAATATGCCCAAATGTGAACACTGGTGGCATTTGGGGAAAATTGACATTTGGGAATTGTAGTTGCTGGGATTTATAGTTCACCTACAATCAAAGAGCATTCTGAACTCCACCAATGATGGAATTGAACCAAACTTGGCACACAGAACTCCCATAACCAACAGAAAACACTAGATTGGTGAGCATTGACCTTGACTTTGGGAGTTGTAGTTCACCTACGTCCAAAGATCACTGTGGACTCAAACAACGATGGATCTGGATCAAATTTGGCATGAATTTTCAATATGCCCAAATGTGAACACTGGTGGAGTTTGGTGAAAATTGACATTTGGGAGTTGTAGTTGCTGGGATTTATAGTTCACCTACACAAAGAGCATTCAGAACCCCACCAACGATAGAATTGGGCCAAACTTTCCACACAGAACCCCCATGACCAACAGAAAATACTGTGTTTTCTTATGGTCTTTGGTGACCCTTTTGACACCCCTTTGGACCTCCCAGGGGTCCCGACCCCCAGGTTGAGAAACACTGGTTTATAGCATTGTTCTGCTGTGTTTCAGCAAAAAATGTATTTGTTAAATAAAAGTATCCCTATGGTTAGATATGACCACAAAAACATGTACTGTTATCACTATACCTAAAGACTAGAATCCTATGCTGATTTGTTTTTTAACCTTGTAATACTCATGCGCTGCCATCTTTACTACCCATATACGACAACACCTTGAGTCCCCTGATTTCATCATTTCACATTGTTATTTTTGTTGCTGCTGGTTTTATACAGTTGCTAATTTTGTCATTTTTTCCTGATGTTTTACCAACAATATTGTGGTCTGGTACTGAAGGAGATCCACGTGGCCGAAACAATGAGTTGATTCACTGGAGGAAGCCAACTCTAGTGATCGACCAAGCCACTTGTATCTAGGATTGATGGAAGGCATTTCAGTTTTGAGGGTGTGTAACCTGTCCTCTGGCACATCAGCCAAGGAATTTGATAAGAGACCTTTGCCTGAGTCACAGAGACCCATCCCACTGAATCTCAGGATGTTTCCTGCCCTTTGCTCACACCTACAGAGGAAAACCTGGTTTCTGTTTCAGTCCGGCTTTTGTTAATGTTCAACCTTATGTTTGTAACTGTACTCACGGAAATGAATTACCACCCATTAGGTACACACTGGGAAACTGTTAGCTGCCAATTTCTCATCCTGTAACTGGAGGCCTCACCTATGTATTTATATGAAATCCAACGGGAGGTCAAGCTTTGGAAGGTCACATTGGGCTAGAACCAGATACTTGAAATAATCACACTATGTAACAAAATTTGAAGGAAAAAAATCTGTTCCTGGTTTGAAAGTGTTGTTTCCTGTTTAATTGTGTGGTACTTCCTTTGAAAGTAGTTGTTCTACTCCAGAAACTATTTTTGTGGCTGCCACAAACTATGATGAAGTGGTTGCATTTTTTAAAATTCTTAAATTATTGTTTTATATGTGATTTATATTAATTATATTGTTTTATTTGCTTATTGCTGTTTGTCTTTTGATGTGTTGTTGGGCTTGGCCTCATGTAAGCTGCTCCGAGTCCCCTTGGGGAGATGGTGCGGGGTATAAATAAAATTATTATCATTGCCTTAGTCACCTCCAGATTGGACTACTGTAATGCACTCTACGTGGGGCTACCCTTGAAAATGGCCCGGAAATTTCAATTGGTTCAACGAGCGGTGGCCAGGTTGTTAACTGGTGCTCCTTACAGGGAGCGGTCAACCCTTCTGTTTAAGGAGCTCCACTGGCTGCCGTTCATTTTCCGGTCCCAATTCAAGGTGCAGGTTCTTACCTACAAAGCCCTGAACGGTTTGGGACCCACCTACCTGCGTGACCGCATCTCTGTGTACGAACCCACACGATCTCTTCGATCATCTGGGGAGGCCCTGCTTGCACTCCCACCACCATCGCAAGCGCAATTGGTGGGGACAAGGGAGAGGGCCTTCTCGGTGGTGGCCCCTCGACTCTGGAATTCACTTCCCAAGGACATTAGGCATGCCCTGACTCTGGCAGTGTTTAGGAGGAGCCTGAAAATGTGGTTGTTTCAGTGTGCCTTTCCAGAATAAGGAAACTCCCAGCAATATGTTCCTAAAGGTAAAGGTAAAGGTAGTCCCCTGACATTAAGTCCAGTCATGACTGACTCTGGGGTGTGGTGCTCATCTCCATTTCTAAGCCGAAGAGCCAGCGTTGTCCGTAGACACCTCCAAGGTCATGTGGCCGGCATGACTGCATGGAGCGCCGTTACCTTCCCGCTGGAGCGGTACCTATTGATCTACTCACATTTGCATGTTTTCGAACTGCTAGGTTGGCAGAAGCTAGGGCTGACAGCGGAAGCTCACGCCGCTCCCCGGAATCGAACCTGCGACCTTTCGATCAACAATATGTTCCTAAACGCACTTTATTAGTGATCTAGGTTTGTCTGCACATCTCATCCCTCTCCAAAACCTTTTACCCTAGTTATATGTCACCTTATCATGCCCAGCATTATTTTTAAAATTTAATTATTACATTTGGCCCAGCCATAGGTTTTTAAATGCGTCGTGTTATTGTTAATGTTTATTGCTTATTTTTTGCTTATGAGTTTATTTATTGTTTTGTATTACTGTTGCTATTGTTTATTTGTTGTATTGTGGGCTCGGCCTCATGTAAGCCGCACTGAGTCCCTTGGGGAGATGGTAGCAGGGTACAAATAAAGTATTATTATTATTATTATTAGCCTCTATGAGATATTCATTGAAAAACTATAGCAAAAGGTGCTGCAGGATGTCCCGCAAAAACAAAGTTCTCACTACCTCTGAGGATGCTTGCCATAGATGCAGGCGAAACGTCAGGAGAGAATGCCTCTAGAACATGGCCATATAGCCCGAAAAAAACCTACAACAACCCAGTGATTCTGCCATGAAAGCCTTCGACAATACAAAGTTTTTGCAGTTTAATAAACCTTTTCCATGTTTTATTATACAATCAATTAGGAGATGATATTTATAACCGAGGAACAAAAATTGTGTTACATAGTGTCATCATCACTGAAAGAAAGGATGATTCCCTGAGTGCCTTCGGGGAGATAGAAAGTGTTATAAATAAAGTTGTTGTTGTTGTTCAAAGGAATTATTTTTAAAAATTGGAAGTGGGGAGTATCAGATCCTTATAAAATGAAACCTGTTAGTAGTATGTGATATGTTTATTTCTTTACATGCATCTCATTTTGGATTTAAAATGTACTATGTATTGTCGAAGGTTTTCATGGCCGGAATCACTGGGTTGTTGTAGGTTTTTTCGGGCTATATGGCCATGTTCTAGAGGCATTCTCTCCTGACGTTTCGCCTCATCTATGACAAGCATCCTCAGAGGCACACCTAATCACCTCTCAACAAAAGATTGCCCCAGGCACTGCCAGGCCCCCAAATGCTAATCAAGGTGGTCAGTTGAAACATTCACACCTAGCTCCAGCAGACAAAGTCCTTTGTCCCACCCTGGTCATTCCACAGATATATAAACCCTTTTTCCTACTTCCAACAGACCTCACTACCTCTGAGGATGTTTGCCATAGATGAAGGCGAAACGTCAGGAGAGAATGCCTCTAGAACATGGCCATATAGCCTGAAAAAACCTACAACAACCCAGTATAGTGAAATAGACTTCACACCAGAATGCTTTTTCCAGAGCTTCCAAAAAATTGTTTTTCGGTCTATGGCTACTGTTTGGGGATTTTAGGACTTATAGACCAAAAAACTAATATTTTCTAAGCTGCAGTTCTCTCCCTCACTTTATAATCATAGCAACCCTGTGAGACAGATTGGGCTGAAAGAGTACAGCTGAACCAGGGTAACCCATTGGTATCCGGATAACCCATTGGGTAACCCATTGATATCAGCTTGATATCTGATTGTGGATTTGAACCCAACTCTTCCCAGAGTTTGTGACATCTCAATGAATACAGCATAATTTGTGTAGAAGAGGCAAGGATATGAAGGGTAAGACCTCAATAAGGCCCCTTCCACACAGCCATATAATCCCGAATATCAAGGCAGATAATCCACAATAACTACTTTGAACTGGGTTATCTGAGTCCACACTGCCATATAACCCAGTTCAAAGCAGATATGTGGGATTTTATTCAGCTGTGTGGAAGGGGCCTCAGGGTCCTTCCACACAGCCCTATATCCCAGAATATAAAGGCAGAAAATCCCACAATATCTGCTTTAAACTGGGTTATTTTTTTTGGGTTGTGTCAGGAGCATCCTGTGTGAGAGAATTGGCCGTCTGCAAGGACGTTGCCCAGGGGACGCCCGGATGATTTTGATGTTTTATCATCCTTGTGGGAGGCTTCTCTCATGTCCCCGCATGAGGAGCTGGAGCTGATAGAGGGAGCTCATCCGCCTCTCCCCGGATTCGAACCTGCGACCTGTCGGTCTTCAGTCCTGCCGGCACAGGGGTTTAACCCACTGTGCCGCCGGGGGTTATCTGTGTCCACACTGCCATATAATCAAGTTCAATGTGGATTTTATACAGGTGTGGAAGGAGCCTAAGTCAGCTAAAGCCTTCCCTTCGAATATTTTCATTGACTGTCTTCTAGACCAAAAAAGAAATGTTATAGTCCATTTTGGTGCTGCGATACAAGCTGTATTACCAAATCTTTCTGTTCTATTTAAGCCAGAACAAAAGGCGTCAGATCTGCTTGAAAACTCCAGCATAGCAACAACATACTTTATTCACTCCCTAAAGATCAAGTATCCCAACCTTGAGTTAGAAACTGTGTATTCCTGGGAGACTGAAACTATTATCCGACAGGTTTCTGTGTACTCTATGCGTTTACTGTCTGATCTGTACACATCCATTTGCTTTATGAGCCAGCAAACCCAGCCACTGGCTCAAGGTCATCCATAAAATGAATTCATAGTTGAATGGGATTTGATCTGTCAGACCCAGCATTTCCGTTCAGCTGGAGACCAAAATGGTTTCCAGACAGTGCTGAGGCCAGGGCTGGGTGGGTATGGCAAAATTCAATGCAAGTGCAAAATGCAACGTTTGGCACCAAATGCCCTGGATTCCTGGGTTTTGCTATTATTGAGCTTGGCAGCACACAAACTGAAAAGATCCTAATGAAGCTATTCTGAAAGTGGAGAATTTCCAAGACCATTTTGTAGTTTTGCAAGAGGAATTAATAGAGATTTATCTCACTGAAAAAAAGGCTTTATGGGTGTTGCAGGATGGAATCCCAGAAATACCACAATTTTGGCTCTGGCGCTAGTCACCATCTCTTCTTCTTTGGAGATACAGTGGGCCTTCAACATTATTTATTATTATTTACTTTAAACCTTTATACCCCGGTCTTCTCAACCTCTATAGAGGGACTCAGGCTTGCTTACAGCATAAATTAGTACCCAAAACAATTAAAAACATAATCACATCAATAAGTTAAATACAACAGAATAAATACACAAACCAAGTCGCCAAGATAAACATCTGCTGGCATTTTGGTTTCAGGACTCTTCTGTGGATACCAAAACCCACTGAAGCTCAAGTCCTATTATATACGATGGTTTTTCTTTTATAAAAGGGCAAAATTAATGTTTGCTTTGGGGTGGGGGGCAGAGGAGGGTTTAGAAAAAAAATCAAGTCAAGGTAGGGCTGTTGTGAGTTTTCCAGGCTCTATGGCCATGTTCCAGAAGCATTCTCTCCTGAAATTTCTCCTGCATCTATGACAGGCATCCTCAGAGGTTGTGACGTCACAACCTCTGAGGATGCCTGCCATATATGTGGGTGAAACATCAGGAGAGAATGCTTCTGGAACATGGCCATACAGCCTGGAAAACTCACAGCAATCCAGTGATTCCACCCATGAAAGCCTTCAACAACACATGGTTGGTTGAATTTGTGGATGTAGAATCTGTGAATATGGAGGGTTGACAGTATTTAAAGGGACATTGGATGGCCATCTCTATGGAATGCTTAGTCATGTATTCCACATTTCGTGTAAACTTGTGCGCCAGCTGCGCCCGTACCTTGGGAAGTCTGACTTGGCCACAGTGGTACATGCTCTGGTTACATCCCGTATAGACTACTGCAACGCTCTCTACGTGGGGTTGCCTCTGAAGACTGCCCGGAAGCTACAACTAGTACAACGAGCGGCAGCCAGATTACTAATGGGAGCGGGGTACAGGGAGCATACTACTCCTCTGTTGCGCCAGCTCCACTGGCTGCCAATCAGCTTCCGAGCACAATTCAAAGTGCTGGTGTTGACCTATAAATCCCTAAACGGCTCTGGCCCTATTTACCTGTCCGAACGGATTCTCCCCTATGAACCATCAAGGTTGTTAAGATCTTCTGGAGGGGCCCTGCTCTCGGTCCCACCGCTTTCGCAATCGCGTTTGGTGGGGACAAGGGACAGGGCCTTCTAAGTGTTGGCCCCTCGGCTTTGGAACTCCCTCCCGATGGAGATTAGATCTGCTTCTTCCCTCCTGACGTTTAGAAAGCTGGTAAAGACATGGCTTTGGGATACTGCATTTGCAGAGTGATGACGGAGTCAATAACTGCTGACCTTTCTGGCTGATGGCGATGAATTTGTGACTCACTTTGACGAACTGATTTTTGCTGTAACTTGTATGAATTGTATTTTAATGTATTTTATATTGATGATTTATAATGCTTTTCTTATTGTATTGAATCCCATGTTGTTAGCCGGCCTGAGTCCCTCCTCAGAGGTCGAGAAGACCGGGGTATAAAAACTCTAAATACATAAATAAATAAAATTCCTACATGCAGAGAATGGCACTAGAGATACCTTCCAGCTTTATCATTGTTTGATTGTATGACCCTTACTGAACTTCCCAAGAATGTCAGCTTCAAAGAAACAGTCAGTGTTTTGATCTTAGGACAGCACAGGAATGCTTGAGAAAAGAGAAAATTACTATTTTGTACAACTTCAAGAACACTCCCCTCCAGCCCCCACCCCAAGACATAATGGTTGCAGTGTTCCAAGACATGTAGTCACCAAAAGTAACATTTCCAAATCAAGAATGTGTGGGCAATGGCTGTTCAAATCTCAGAAACTGGAATGGTAGCTATTAAAAATAGGTGTTACATACCCCACTTGTTTCTTGGCTCCATAATGAGTAAAAGAGGGGAAATTATGTGGAAAAATGAAAAGTACAGCTTAAACCAGTCAGTATAACGGAAGGTCCACACAGGCATGAAAACCTGGACTTAACCTGATATGATTCCTGTTGGTCTTCACACCCAAATAACTGGGAGTCACTCTGGACCGTGCTCTAACCTACAAGAAGCACTGCCTGAATATCAAGCAAAAAGTGGGTGCTAGAAACAATATCATACGAAAGCTGAATAGCACAACCTGGGGATCACAACCAGACACAGTGAAGACATCTGCCCTTGCGCTATGCTACTCTGCTGCTGAGTATGCATGCCCAGTGTGGAACACATCTCACCACACTAAAACAGTGATGTGGCTCTTAATGAGACATGCCGCATTATCACAGGTGTCTGCGCCCTACACCACTGGAGAAATTACACTGTCTAGCCGGTATTGCACCACCTGACATCCGCCGGGAAGTAGCAGCCAATAGTGAAAGGACCAAAGCAGTGACATCTCCAGCTCATCCCTTGTTTGGGTATCAGCCAGCACGTCAACGACTTAAATCAAGAAATAGTTTTCTAAGATCTACAGAGACACTCGCTGGAACACCTCAGCAAGCGAGAGTCCAAAAGTGGCAGGCTCAAACCCAGAACCTCTACCAATGGCTGATACCCCCCGGGCACACAGAAAACTGGGCGACTTGGAAGGCGCTGAACAGACTGCGCTCTGGCACCACGAGACGCAGAGCCAATACAAAGTGGAATCCACGACATGTGAGTTTGGAGAAGAGCAAACCACTGACCACCTGCTGCAATGCAACCTGAGCCCTGCCACATGCACAAGGGAGGACCTCCTTGCGGCAACACCAGAGGCACTCCAAGTGGCCAGATACCGGTCAAAAGACATTTAATCAACTACCAAGTCTGCAAATTTTGTGTTTTTGTTTGTTTGTTTGTTTTGTTAAAAATGTAATACAAATGTCTGGTTGTTCCTGACACGATAAATAAATAAATTCACAATGCTCCTGTGCTTTTGGTGAGGATTGCAGCTTATAACAACAACAACAACAACAAGCCAGTCAAGGTGGTCCCAGTGGTGATCGGCACACTGGGTGCAGTGCCTCAAGACCTTGGCCTGCACTTAAATACAATCGGCACTGACAAAATTAACATCTGCCACCTGCAGAAGGTCACCCTACTGGGATCTGCACGCATTATTTGCCGATACATCACACAGTCCCAGACACTTGGGAAGTGTACGACGTGTGATCCAATTCAACAGCCAGCAGAGTGTCTGCTGTGGACTCATCTTGTTGTGTTTAATAATAATAATAATAATAATAATAATATAATAATAATAATAATAATAACTTTATCCTTGCTTAAACCAGCTTTGGCCCGCTTGAGGCAAAGTCGGGAGATGTGCCAAAGTTTGCTTGAATCTCCAAAGTATCCTACAGCTTCAGAGAAATGTGGACAGCTGGATTAGGTCTGGATCAGACCAGGCTACTGCCCACACGGGACATTTGTCATCGTTTCCCTGTGCTCATCAGTGTAGTGAAAAGAAGGGGGGGGGGGGCTTGTGCCTTTTTGACTGCTGTCTTTTTGAACTTTGAATAATTACATGTGTGAGTAGGGATGTGACACATGTAGATGTATAAAGTCCCAGTCTAGCCCATATTTCTAAGTGTACATCTATACAAAGTAGGCATAAATCTGGTATCTCGGTAAGCATGCACTGTGCACCGCATATGGACACATAAATATGTCAGGTTCATGAATCAGGGCATCTCACTTAAATTTAGGCCAGTGGCATGTGGTGGGATCTTCCAGCACTGTGTGGGGTTGGACTGGGACAGGCACACATATTTACACATAGGAATAGTGTTATTGTTCCACATATAATGTGTATATATAAATGTACAGGAAAGACCGGAAACATCCAAGGCACATTCACCAATCTTCCAAGGTTAACTCTATCAGGGGGGTCTTCAGATCTATTGGGGTTTGGTTCCAGGACCCCTTTTGGATACTAAAATCTGTAAATGTTCAAGCTTCATTATATAAAGTGACACATTTAAATGGCATCCTTATAGGTAAACGTAAAGGTGTCCCCTGACATTAAGTCCAGTCATGTCTGACTCTGGGGTGTGGTGCTCATCTCCATTTCTAAGCCGAAGAGCCAGCGTTGTCCTAGACATCTCCAAGGTCATGTGGCCGGCATGGACTGCATGGAGCCATTACCTTCCTGCCGGAGGGGTACCTATGATCTACTCACATTTGCATGTTTTCAACTGCTAGGTTGGCAGAAGCTGGGGCTGACAGCGGAGCTCACCCCTCCCCAGAATCGAATCTGCAACCTTTCAGTCAACAAGCTCAGCAGCTCAGCGCTTTAACCCACTGCGTCACCGGGGGCTCCTTATATAGGGCCTACTATAAGTTTTTGTGTCCTCGGTCTTCAGATATTTGCTGTCAGGGATCTTGGGAATAAATGTACTTGGATTACAGTGATTTCTGTTAGAGACACTGAAAGTATTACTGCCTCAAGGATTTGTTTAAGTTGTTTGCACAACCTGGCACTTGTGTGTATGTGTACTGTACAACATGAAATAAGCACTTGTCAATGACAGGCCACACAGTAAATCAGCCATCTCTTTGGATGCCTTTCATTAATAATAATAATAATAATAATAATAATAATAATAATAATAATAATTTTATTTATATATCGCTCCATCTCCCCGAGAGCACTCATTCCTTCCCTCATTGTAAGGTTTCTAGATTTAATAAAGGATAAGGCTCTTGTGTCTTTAATGGTTGTGTAGAAGAGAGAATTGTCACAGATTTAATACTATTGAAATTGGGTTGCTGTGAGTTTTCCAGGCTGTATGGCCATGTTCCAGAAGCATTCTCTCCTGACATTTCGCCCACATCTATGGCAGGCATCCTCAGAGGTTGTGAGGATGCCTGTCATAGATGTGGGTGAAACGTCAGGAGAGAATGCTTCTGGAACATGGCCATACAGCCCGGAAAACTCACAGCAACCCAGTGATTCCAGCCATGAAAGCCTTTGACAACACAACAACTTGCAGAAGACATTGAAATGAGAGTGGGAATCAATAGTTCAATTCCTTTCTGCCATTACACAAATCATCCCAGAATGAAAAGAAAAGTACATCACTCCCAAATCCTGTCTCCAGTAGTTAACCATATGCGCTTGGAAACCACAACGAAGGCTTCACTGCTTGTCTGTTATTGGAATTTGTAATTGGTATCCAAAGGTATGCTACCCCTTGAACATGGAGGTTTTCCTTGGGAAATGTATATTACTTGTAATAAATCAAACATTTTGAGCTTCTTTTTCACACTATATTGATAGCGCCTGGATACTGTTTTAACCACCATGGCTGCATCCTGTAGTATCTTGGCTTTGTCAAGTGCTAGAACTTTCTGGCTGAGAATTTCAAACACCTCACAGATTTCAGGATGGAGCCACAATAGTGATACTGAAATGCGGGTTCGGTACTGTAGAATTAATGCAGTTTGACCCCACTTTAACAGCTATGGCTCAATGCTATGGAATCTTGGGAGTTGTACTTTGGAGAGGAAGCTAAAGTGTTTGTAAAAAATACAAACCCCCATGATTTTGGAGCATTCAACCATGGCAGTTAAAGGGATGCCAAAATGCATTAATTCTACAGTGTAGATCAGGCGCAGGCAAACTTTGGCCTTCCAGGTGTTTTGGACTTCAACTCCCACCATTCCTAACAGCCTCAGGCCCCTTCCTTTTCCCCTCCAGGTATTTTGAGGGGGAAAAGGAAAGAGCCTGAGGCTGTTAGGAATGGTGGGAGTTGAAGTCCAAAACACCTGGAAGGTCGAAGTTTGCCCATGCCTGGTATAGATGCACCCTACGTTTCTTCGTAGTCCTCTAAGCCAATACACATTGGCAGAGTTGATGCCAGAAGATCTCCTAAATTGTAGTGGGCTATTTGTAGCCCTTCAGGTACTGTTGGACAATAGCTCGTAGCTGCAGTCAAGAAATGTTGGGAGAAGTGTTTCTCAACTTTCCTAATGTCACGACACCTTAATACAATTCCTCAAGTTGTGGTGACCCCCCCAAACATAAAATTATTTTCTTGCTACTTCATAACTGTAATTTTGCTACTGTTATGAATCGTCATGTAAATATCTGATATGCAGGATGTATTTTCATTCACTGGACCAAATTTGGCACAAATACCTGATATGTCCAAATTTGAATACTGGTGGGGCTGGGGGATTGATTTTGTCATTTGGGAGTTGTAGTTGCTGGGATTTATAGTTCACCTACAATCAAAGAGCATTCCGAACTCCACCAATGACAGAATTGGGCAAACTTCCCACACAGAACCCATGGCCAACAGAATATACTGTGTTTCTGATGGTCTTTGGTGACCCCTCTGACACCCCTTCCCCCCCCCCCCCGGGGTCCCGATCTCCAGGTTGACAAATGCTGGTCTGGAGGGTCACAAAGCTATATGAAGGTGTTCCTTTCATCTGTTTTGAAATCTACTGCTGGTTCCTTTCATTAGGTGGCCCTGAATCCCCCCCCCCCCACCTCCGGGACATGCATACCAAGAGACTAAAAGATGGCATTTCCCCCCATGCACCTCTCCGCAACCACTCACCTGCCTGTGTTGAGACCTCCTTCTCCCCCTGCTCTGAGGTCTCTGATGCCTGGCAGGGTGAAACGGAGCCATACAGGCTGTACCTCTGCCTCTGCAGCTCCCGCTCTCGTTCCTGGGCCTCCTGAACTTCCTGCTCCAGCAGAGACTGGGGACTTTTGGCACGCAAGCAGAAGAAGGGGTTGCCTGTGGGGCTGGCCCTCCCCGATGGGGGCTGCTGGGGTCGTAGCAGAACCTCTGAGTCCAGAATGACCATATTGGTGGCACGGCTGGCCTCAGCAAAAGAAGGCCCCTTTGTCCCTTCGGCAGTGCCACATGCTGGCTTCCTGGGGGTGAGAAACTCTGGGCTGGTGTGCTGCTCGAACATCATCTTCTTCTCCTGGAGCTCCTGTGGTGTGCCCCGGTCATAGGCCCCTCTGACCTTCCCAAGCTGCACCAGGTCCTCTTCCCGCCGACATTCCCGCTGGATCTCTCGCTGCATTTGGGCCCCAGCCCATTGCCGCTCCTTCTCCTTGGGCAGCGTCCCACTTTGGTTCAGAAAAGGTCTGATGCGCACCTCCACATACTCCTGGGTGCCCCGAAGGCTGGCCAGACCCCGCTCACGGCGCAGAAGTTCTTCTCGTTCCAGATGGAGACGTATCTCCCGCTCAATTGGGGTCTCTGGATGGCCGGAGGCATTCCTTGTCCAGTTTGTGGGGCCGTCCAAGCTGCCCATTGTAGAGGGCTCGTCCGAACTGGGTATGGTGCAAGCTGACTCCTCAGCACTCAATCCCTCTTCACCCTTTGCAGGATCTCTAGCATCCAGCAGCATTTGTTCTGCAGAGGCTGGGTCAGGACCATCATGTGTTGGAATGGCAGCCCTGGCCATATCTTGAGAGTCTGCTTGTTCCCTGGCCTCAAGTGGATCTTCCATGCTTGCTAGAACCATGGTCTCTGATGGATCAGTTTTTGCTGATGGACTTTCTAAGAGCGGAAGATTGCTTGCCAGGTTTCCCACCTGTGAAAGATCCTTTACCCCCTCTTGTTCTCTGGTGGCTTCTTCAGAGCCAGCGTCCCCAGTTGCTTCCTCACTCTTGTTCTCAGACTCCAGCACAGCTTCAGGTCCAGCCTCACTCTGGGGTTCGCTGTTGTTGCCGGCTCCACTTGGTTCACAAAGTGCCAGTCCTTCCTGGTCGCATGCGGCAGCCAGGCCCTGCTGGGCAGGTCCAAAGATCCCGGTTGCCACAGGAGACTGTGTTGGCACTGCATGGGCAGCCGTGTCGGAAGAACCTGTTTCTGCTGCCCTCTGCTGGCAATATGGGTCAGCATCTGGAAGAGGGTCTGCTAATGCCACAGAAGGTGCCGCTGAGGTACAAGCAGAATCTTGAGCAACTTCCTCCTCTTTTTCAAGGTGATTGTTACCTGAGCCAGTCTGTAAAAACTGTTTATTCTCAGATTCTTCATCCTTTTGTGGCTGGGATAGCTGTTCACTTGCTGTCCTTTCTTCACTGTCATCCTCTGTACTTTCTTGACAGTCTGGCTTCAAGTCTTCGTGAAGATTTTCAGACTCAGTTGGAGAAGCAGGACTGGGAGACAGGTTGCTAGGGAAGCCAAATGAGTCTCCTTCTCCTGCTTCCTTGGATGAATATGTGTCCATCAACGATCCCTTGGGAGACTCGGACGAAGACACATCAGCACAATCGATTTGGCTGTTCTCCTGGTTGTCCATAGCTTGTGTGGGGCTATTGGCAAGTTCTGGTTTCTCAGGAGATACTGGTGGTTGGTCATGACTATCTCCCACGATTCCACTTTCCTCATTTTCATCCAGGCGACTTGAGGAGTTGTCAGACTCCTGTTGCTTAGGGGAAACATCTGAGGAACTGTGATGGTGAACAAGAGGACTACTGTTTGCCTCTTGGTTAATTTCCAGCTGTTCCATGGAGTCGGCAGGCACAGTTGGGTCTTCACTATGATAGTGGTGTTGCCTGCCCTGCTCCACTTCCTCAACCTCTTCCTCCTTCCTCTCCAGCACTGAGTTTTCCATAATACTCTGTGGCTCTGAGAAGACATCTGGTAGCTTGCTGTGACACTCAGGATGGTTGCTATCCTCCCCTTCAGCCAACAAGTTCATAGTATCTTCTGCTTTCAGTTGTTCCGTGGAGAGTTCTGCTGTCATCTCTTGATGAGCAGAGAGGCCATCATCCTGCTCTTGGCATAACTGATTCACATCATCTGCTATTTTAACCTCTTCAGAAGACATGGTGACAGAAGGGGTGGCCTTCTCAACCTCATCATTGTCCTGTATTGAAGAGGGCATCTCTTCCAGTGCCTGGTCTTTGGCAAGGGAACTGTTGGCACCATCCAGTGGGGCAAGCAAAGAATCCTCTGGTGTAGCGGTTATGGGCACATTCTCTGCCATGTCCCTGCTCTCCACCATGTCCCCAAATATGCCCACCTCAGAGCTTTCTTGGTTTCTGTGGCAAACCCCGGTAGCAGGGGGAGGCAATGACAAAGTCTCAGTAGTCATCTGGAGGATGAAATGAGACTTGTCTTAGGTCCAACACACCTGGAACAAAAACATATATCATTTTAGGTAGTTTCACACTTTACAAAGGTCACCTTAATAGCAAAGTAAATAATGAGGTAATGGCTCCCCCTCCTGGCAATGCAATGGAAGAATGTTAAAGGGCACAGCAGCCTATAGGCATAGATCCGGGTAGCTCTTGCCCCTTCTACTCCACTATACTATTTATAAATCCAGATTATCTGCTTTGAACTGGATTATATGGCAGTATAGACGCATATAATCCAGTTCAAAGCAGATAATCTGGATTTATAAATAGTATAGAAGGGGCCTCTAAAGATCACAGAACCTTGAAACTGGAAGAGACCTCCAAAGATCATCCAGACCAAGCTCCTTCTGCCATGCAGGAACACACAATCAAAGCACTCATGACAGATGGTCATCCAGCCTCTGTTTAAAACCTCAAAAGAAGGAATTCTCTTCTAAACTGCCATATAATCCAGATTATCAAATCAGTTAATCCGCATTATCTGCTTTGAACTTGATTATATGAGTCTACACTTCCATATAATCCAATTCAAAGCAGATAATCTGGATTTGATATGGCAGTGTAGAAGGGGCCGGAGACTCCACCACATTGCGAGGCTGAATATTGTTGAGAAAGACAACTTTGCTCTTGATTTCTTGGGAAAGGTGATTTCCCCTTTATGTGCAGTGAGCCAATAGAGAATGGAGGCAGGACTTGTAGGGAAAGCTAGGTGCCAAATGGTGGGTGGAAATACTGTGTGAGCACATATTTTTCATACTTACTTACTTTCACTTTAACCAATTCTAATTCACACTGATGGGGTGAATTAGGAAAAATCTCATTTGTAACAGGGATCTAGACCTAGGAAGTAAATCACAAGCTGAAGATGTGTCATCGGGGTGAGGCAGCAGCTAAAAAGACCAATGTGATTCTAGGGTGCATCAATAAAACTCCAGTATCTAGATCAGGGTCCTCAAACCTTTTAAACAGAGGGCCGGGTCACAGTCCCTCAAACTGTTGGAGGGCCGGATTATAATTTGAAAAAATATATGAATGAATTCCTATCCACACTGCACATATCTTAGTTGTAGTGCAAAGAACACTTAAAATCAAAACAATAATTAAAATGAAAAATAATATTAACAAATATAAGCTTATCAGTATTTCAATGGAGCCCCTGATGGTGCAGTGGGTTAAACCCCTGTGCCGGCAGGACTGAAGACCGACAGGTCGCAGGTTCGAATCCGGGGAGAGGCGGATGAGCTCCCTCTATTAACTCCAGCTCCTCATGCGGGGACATGAGAGAATCCTCCCACAAGGATGATAAAAACATCAAATCATCCAGGCGTCCCCTGGGTAATGTCCTTGCAGACGGCCAATCTCTCACACCAGAAGCAACTTGCAGTTTCTCAAGTCGCTCCTGACACGACCAAAAAAAAAAAGTATTTCAATAGGAAGTGTGGCAGATGAGATAGCGTTGTTGTTGTTGTTGTTGTTGTGTGTTTTCAAGTTGTTTCAGATTAGGTTGACCCTGAGCGAGGGCCGGGTAAATGACCTTGGAGGGCCGTATTCGGCCCCCGGCCTTAGTTTGAGGAGCCCTGATCTAGATGGAGGGAAATTTATTTATTTGTCATGTCTGGGCAACCAGTCAATTGTATTACATTTCTAACAGAACAAAACAAGCAAACAGACACAGGTGTCATCTGCAAACTTGATGATCATGCCTTCTAACCCTTCATCTAAGTTATTAATAAAGATGTTGAACAGAACCGGGTCCCGGACCGAACCCTGCGGCACTCCACTCATCACTTCTTTCCAGGAAATCAAACCAAACACCAAAGACACCTACAACTACACTTTTCCTTTAAGATCAAGGCAAGTAGAAAGTGTCGGTCACATGATGCATCCTCCCCATATGCCTTCATTGCTGCAGATATGGCACTAATATGTGGAATGGGAAACCCTAGAGGTAGGGGTTGGCTCTTACAGATTTATTTATTTATTTATTTATGGAGGAAAATAATACTATGTAACAAAATTTGAAAAAAAAAATCTGTTCCGGGTTTGAAAGTATTATTTCCTGTTTAATTATCCACTACTTACTTTGAAAGTAGTTGTTATACTCCAGAAACTTCATTTTTGTGGCCAATATGTTGAATTGTTTGAGACTGAGGAGATATTCATTGAAAAACTATAGCAAAATGTGCTGCAGGATGTCCTGCAAAAACAAAGTTTTTGCAGTTTAATAAACCTTTTACATGTTTTTATGATAGAACCAATTAGAAAATGGCAGTAACCCAGGAAATTGTGTTACATAGTGTCAGAGGTGGCCCTAGGTAATTTTCAACAGTAAGCAAACAGTATTTTGGCGCTCCCCCCAACCAATCACTGATATATATTTTCTGTTCGTCGTGGGAGTTCTGTGTGCCGTATTTGGTTCAATTCCATCATTGGTGGAGTTCAGAATGCTCTTTGATTGTAGGTGAACTATACATCCCAGTAACTACAACTCGCATATGTCAAGGTCTATTTTCCCTCAAGAGCGCCCCTGGGCAAAATCAACTATACTGCAAATGTTTACTTTGTGTAATGGGTTGAACCGCCCCTACATAGTGTAATAGTCCCATTCTGTTTCGTTTAGGTCAAATTTCATCTAGAATACTGTCTCCCATTCTTGGTACCACAATTCAAGAAGGATATTGACGAGCTAGAACATGTCCAGAGGATGGCAACTAAAATGGTAAAAAGTATAAAAGCCAAACCTTATGAAGAGCGGCTTAGGGGGTTGGACATGTTTAGCCTGGAGAAGGTTAAGAGAGGACAGATAGCCATATTTAAATATTTGGAAGGATGTCCTATTGAAGATGCAGCAGAGACTAGGATACAAAACAAGGGATTCAAACTGCAAGAAAACAGAGTCCACCTAATCATTAGGAAGAACTTCCCAATGGTAAGAATTGTTTCATTGGAATACACTGCTTCAGAGTATGGTGACATAGATTTTAGAATAGAAGTTGGATGGACGTCTGTTGGGAATGTTGTGGTTTTCTATTCATGCATGGCAGGAGGCTGGACTGGATGCCCCTTGGGGGTCTCTTCCAATTCCACATTTCTATGGGCCCTTCCACACAGCTCTATATCCCAGAATATCAGAGCGGAAAAGCCCACAATATCTGCTTTGAACTGGGATATCTGGCAGTGTGGACTCAGACAAGCCAGTTCAAAGCAGATATTGTGGGATTTTCTGCCTTGATATTCTGAGATATAGGGCTTTGTGGAAGGGCCCTCAGATTCGATTGTTCTAATACTTTTCTCCCTCAACTTAGCTCAACCATCCTTGTCTACCATTGCTGGATTATGGAGCCCTCGGTGGCACAATGAGTTAAACCCTTGTGCCGGCAGGACTGCTGACTGACAGGTTGGTGGTTCGAATCTGGGGAGCGGGGTGAGCTCCCCTCTCAGCTCTAGCTTCCCATGAGGGGACATGAGAGAAGCCTCCCACAGGATGGTAAAACATCAAATCATTTAAGCATCCCCTGGGCAACGTCCTTGCAGACGGCCAATTCTCTCACACAAGAAGCGACTTGCAGTTTCTCAAGTAGCTCCTGACACAGAAAAAAAAGCTAGAGAAATTGCCTTGTCTTTTTCAGTTGCTGAGTTACCTATTGGGCCTCTTCATTTCATCATGACCCACTGAGTACTTGTTTTAGGAGTGATGGTCACAACCGAGTGGTAGAGCAAGTGCCTTGCATGACATTAATTCGGATTCCTCTTATGATTTAATAGAGCCAAGCTCACAGGATTAAAGCATAGTACAACAAAACCCAAACTCCACAAAACTGTGATAATTATTGGGCCTACTAAAATACACAAAATACATTAAAAGCATGGCACATTTTGATTTGCAGGTTCAAGGACATCATCTGCAACTTATCCTAAAGTCTTTCTGTTCCTTCTAAGCTTAGCTGAAATATTCACAAAAGCTGTGGGGGTGAATGAGGAAAATGGATTTTCTAGGGATCCTTCCACACAGCCATATAACCCAGAATATCAAGGCAGATAATCTCGAATATATATTTATCCTGAAAAGGTTTGCCATTGTGTTTTCGAAGGCTTTCATGGCCGGAATCAATGGGTTGCCGTCAGAGGCGACCCTAGGTATTTTTCAACGGTAAGCAAACAATATTTTGCCCCCCCCCCCCCCAACCAATCACTGATATATATTTTCTGTTTGTCGTTGGAGTTCTGTGTGCCATATTTGGTTCAATTCCATCACTGGTGGAGTTCAGAATGCTCTTTGATTGTAGGTGAACTATACATCCCAGTAACTACAACTCGCATATGTCAAGGTCTATCTTTCCCTCAAGAGTGCCCCTGGGCAAAATCAACTATACTGCAAATGCTTACTTTGCGTAATGGGTTGAGCCGCCCCTGGTTGCCGTACATTTTTTGGGCTGTATGGCTATGTTCCAGAAGCATTCTCTCCTGACGTTTCACCTGCATCTATGGCAGGCATCCTCAGAGGTTGTGAGGTCTCACAACCTCTGAGGATGCCTGCCATAGATGCAGGCGAAATGTCAGGAGAAAATGCTTCTGGAACATAACCATACTGCGTGAAAAACTTACAGCAACCCAGATTTGCCATTGCCTTACTCTGAGGTTGAGAGAGTGTAAAGTGTTTAAAATCACCCAGTAGATTTCATGGTTATGCAGGGACTTGAATCCTGGTCGCAGACCACTACACCACACTGACTCTTTGTGGTATCTCTGTGGCAATGCAAAGTATTGAACATGAGGAAGAACTTCCTGACTGTGAGAGCCGTTCAGCAGTGGAACTCTCTGCCCCGGAGTGTGGTGGAGGCTCCTTCTTTGGAAGCTTTTAAACAGAGGCTGGATGGCCATCTGTCGGGGGTGCTTTGAATGCAATATTCCTGCTTCTTGGCAGAGGGTTGGACTGGATGGCCCATGAGGTCTCTTCCAACTCTTTGATTCTATGATTTGGAATTGGGTGAAGAGGAATGGGCAATTAAGATTAATTAGCTTTACAAAAGTGAAGAAGAAAACTGCCTGAACCAGTGTGTCAGCATACCTCCATTTTTAAACTTTCCTTGGAAGTGTGGGTATAAAGCCCATCTGATTATATGATCTGGAAAATCTGTCATTTTGTGATTCTCAGATTCAGTCCTCAAACTCTTTGGTTAAGTAGTTGCATTCACTCCATCCCACTGCCACAGAACAGAACTGTGGTCTGATTCTCTCAAAGTCAGACTGCACTATGCTTTTACTCTTGGCAGGCTACAATGTTGCTTCAAGATAGAGAGGTGGAGTAGGGAGAACCCGGTATCAAGGGAAAGATTACAGGGCCTGCTTTCTGGTAAGATAAGATTTGCTAAAACATAGTTCCCAACATGAACAAAGGCACACTTGTAGAGTGCTTGTTTTGGTAATTCTTTCAATCTCATAATCATAATTACACCAGCCAGTCAATGACTTAAATCAAGAAATGGTTTTCTAAGATCTACAGAGACACTCGCTGGAACACCTCGGCAAGTGAGAGTCCAAAAGTGGCAGGCTCAAACCCGGAACATCAACCAATGGCAGATACCAAATGAGAGACTCCCCCTGGGCACACAGAAAACTGGGCGACTTGGAAGGCGCTGAACAGACTGCGCTCTAGCACCACGAGATGCAGAGCCAATCTTAAGAAATGGGGCCACAAAGTGGAATCCATGACATGCGAGTGTGGAGATGAGCAAACTACAGACCACCTGCTGCAATGCAACCTGAGCCCTGCTACATGCACAATGGAGGACCTTCTTATAGTAACACCAGAGGCACTCCAAGTGGCCAGATACTAGTCAAAGGACATCTAATCAACTACCAAGCTTGCAAACTTTGTGTTTTGTTTGTTCGTTAAAAAATGCAATACAACTGGCACGATAAATAAATACCAGCCTTTTCAGTGCAAATTAACTAGCGCCAGCGAACTGTCCAGAAAGCAAAGTGATCCAGACTGTTATATGAATAATTTGTTTTTAAAACGGAGCAATGAGATGGGAAGCAAGCAGGGAATGAGTTCCCTTCTCTTTCCAGAGATGGAGAGAGAAGATTGCCTGCACTGGGCACCACAACTGAAGAGAGATATTGGCAAGCTGGAATGTGTCCAGACAGGCCCGTAGCCAGGATTTTGATTCGTGTGTGTGTGTGTGTGTGTGGCTGAGTCTGCGTGAAAGAGGGTCTACCCTAGCAAACCTTTTGTATCGTTACCCCAATACCCCCATGCATATGGGATATATTGAGCATGGTGATCAGATCATGATATGAATAAACATAACAGTTTAAATAATGTACCAGTAAGGCCTTCTCGCGGACCACCATGAGAATTTCGGGGGGGGGGGGGCTGAAGCCCCTCAAGATGTTAACAAGCTAGAATGTGTCCAGAGGAGGGCAACTAAAAGGATCAAGGGTCTGGAGAACAAGGCCTATGAGGAGTGGCTTAAAGAGCTGAGCATGTTTAGCCTGAAGAAGAGAAGGCTGAGAGGAGACATGATAGCCATGTATAAATATGTGAGGGGAAGTCACAGGGAGGAGGGAGCAAGCTTGTTTTCCATTGCCCTGGAGACTAGGATATGGAGCAATGGCTTCAAACTACAAGAAAGGAGATTCCTCCTGAACATTAGGAAGAACTTTCTGACTGTGAGAGCTGTTCAGCAGTGGAACTCTCTACCCCGAAGTGTGGTGGAGGCTCCTTCTATGGAGGCTTTTAAAGAGAGGCTGGATGGCTATCTGTTGGGGGTGCTTTGAACGTGACTTTCCTGCTTCTTGGCAAGGGGTTGGACTGGATGGCCCATGAGGTCTCTTCCAACTCTAGGATTCTATGAATCTATGATTCTACTATTTATTTATTTATTTGGGGTTCTTTTATCCCACCCTTCTCACCCCGAAGGGGACTACTAGAGAAAAACCAGGAGAGTGATGCAGAGAGAGAAAGAGCAGCGCGCAAAATCAACTGGAGTAAAGCCATGAACAGAGACATGCGGACTTTCCCACCCTTTGGCTCCCTTGCAGGTCACAATACAGAAGGAGAAGGCACCTCTCTGCTTTAGAAAACAAAAAAGCCAAACACTTGAATTCCTGGAACTTGTAAACTTTATAAAGGATCTTCTCATTCTGAAAAGTTATGCACCTCCTGAGACATGCGTCCCTATGAGGAAAGCCATGGGCACAGTTGCTGCAGGCAGACAGGCAAAAGAAAATAAAAAAACAGCAAGGGCAGCACTTTGTGACACAGCTCAAATCCCTACCACACCGCAATGTGACTGTATGTGCCCCTGACCCGTTCCTTTCTCTTCTTCCACCCACCTTCTTCCCATTATCCTCTGGATTAGCCAGAGGTTCCTTCCTGCTCTTTCCACTCACCTCTTCATCCCCTTGCTTATGTGGATGCCCACAGACTCTGTCTCTTAGAGGAGTAGCCAGGGCTTCTCCTACCTGTCCGTAGTGGTGATGTGTTCCCTCTCTCCAGATCCTGTCCACCGCTGCCCAGACTCCTGGGGCCCCCTAAGTCTGTCCCGGCAGGACAGGACTGCTTTTTTCCCTCTGCTTTCCCTGCGCTTTATGCTCAGCCACTGAGCCAATTACACGCCCAAGGCTAATCTGCTGGCAGGACACAGCCCTGCTTCGGTAAAATGACAAAAAGAGTTGCCAAGAAAATGCACAGCCCTGGGGCCACCCCTCCCCGAAACGCAGTCGCACCAACAAAAAGCACAGGCGGCTGGGAAGATTAAGCTGTGCGCAGAAAGATGCTGGTAGGCACCTAGGAATACTTGAAGTCTACCAGTGACACTTTGCAATGAGAAGAGGAATGGAGCCTCCATGGATAAAGGCAGCCTATCTCTTATTACTGAAGGTTATATTCAGAGGGAAGGTCTTTCTTCCTTCTCAGTTTGTGAATTTTCTGGAGATAGCCAAGCTGCTGTTGGAAGTAGCTCTTACGATTCTGTGACCTCGGGAAACCATGGCCCTTCAGGTTTTTGAAATCCACAAGCATACAGACAATTTCCACAGAAAGGAGGAAACCATGAAAACGAACAAAATCTGGCTACCAGTATTAAAAACAATCTCTAAAATCAGGATTATTTTATTTTGTATCAAAAGCATTGCATAGGTTGGGTTGTTGTAGGTTTTTTTCAGACTACATGGCCCTCCTCTAGAGGCCTTTTCTCCTGACGTTTCGCCTGCATCTATGGCAAGTATCCTCAGAGGTAGTGAGGTCTGTAACTAGGAAAATGGGTTTATATATCTGTGGAATGACCAGGGTGGGACAAAGGACTCTTGTCTGTTGGAGCGAGGTGTGAATGTTTCAACTGACCAACTAATCTATGACCAACTAATCCTGACCAACTAATCTATGCAATGTATTGTTGAAGGCTTTCATGGCCGGAATCACTGGGATGTTGTAGGTTTTTTTGGGCTATATGGCCCTGTTCTAGAGGCATTTTCTCCTGACGTTTCGCCTGCATCTATGTCAAGTATCCTCAGAGGTAGTGAGGTCTGTTGTAACTAGGAAAATGGGTTTATATATCTGTGGAATGACCAGGGTGAGACAAAGGACTCTTGTCTGTTGGAACTAGGTGTGAATGTTTGAACTGATCAACTGTTCCATGTTAAATGACTAATCTGGTCAGAGGAGCCTCCACCACACTCCGGGGCAGAGAGTTCCTTTGTCCCACCCTGGTCATTCCACAGATATATAAACCCATTTTCCTAGTTCCAACAGATCTCACTACATCTGAGGATGCTTGTCATAGATGCAGGCGAAACGCCAGGAGAAAATGCCTCTAGAACATGGCCATATAGCCCGAAAAAACCTACAACATCCCAGTGATTCTGGCCATGAAAACCTTAGACAATACATTGCATAGATTAGTATAAAACTGATAAAAATAGAAGGCGCACAGGCAGCTAAATATCCTTTGACCAAAAACGGGCAACAGCAACGGCATTGTATCCTCCAACAATTCTTCCTCTGTACATGAGGCATAGTGGACAGGCATACAGATGCGGAGTTGTCTGTTCTGCTCCACAGTCACATAAGGTGTGAGATTCTTTTAGGTTGTGCCATTTTGCCAGGTTGTCTTTTGATCTGCCCACTCTGCTTCTGAGTCTATTCAGGGACTTCCAAGTTGCCCATTCTTGGTTTGCCGCTTGCAGGGTGCCATCCAGTTGGGATTTCCTGGTTTAGCTGCCCAGGGATCCTTTGTTGGGAGGTGTTAGCTGGCCCTGATTGATTTCTGTCTCCGTTTGAGCGTTGAGAGTTTTTTTTAAAATCAGGACAGTAAACAAAGAGCAACACTCAAATACAGGGGAATTCCAGACAGGAAAAATCAGGGCCAGCTAACACCTCCCAACAAAGGATTCCCCTGGCAGCAACCAGCCAGGCTTTGAAGCTGCAAGGCCATTAAATGCTAATCAAGGTGGCCAATTGCATCATTCACACTTGCCTCAAGCAGAAAGAGTTCTTTCTCCCACCCTGGACATTCCACAGATATATAAACCTCACTTGCCTAGTTTCCAACAGACCTCTCAACCTATAAGGATGCCTGCCATAGATGTGGGCAAAATTTGACCGACAATTCTTGTTGGCTTTTACTAGGGTTGCCAGAATGAAAATACGAGACAGCTCCTGTGGCTTTAATGGTTGTGCAGGAGAGGGAATGTTGCCAAGTATTGCTTGTTACTTGGCTGCATGAAAAACAACAGCGGCTGAAATCCCTTCTGCAAACAGCCATTGGAGAGATGGGGACCCTTTACAGTTTTTAATCTGACAACCCTAGTCAACATATCCACCAACAATGGTGATGTAAGAGTTGGAGTCCAACAACACCTAGAGGCAGTTGTTTTGGCCAAACAGGGATGGCTCAGTTTATATTCTGCTTCTGTTGGTGGCAGTGGTGGGACTTCACTTTAGTTCTCCTCTTACTGAGTCCAGGAACTGAATCTAATCCTCCAGTCCATGCCAGCTATTACTATGCTTATTTTACCAGAACTTTGTACCATTTCACGGAGTTAAACAACAAAGGATTGAGGCAGAGCTTTGAAAAGTCACATTTTTTGGACCACTAGCTATGTTGGCTGGGGCATTCCTGGGTCTGCAGTCCATAAATGAAATTTGTCCAATGTCTCAATTCAGGACTAATGGTCTCCTGTATTTTACTCCCAAAGATCCTTACACACTATACAACCATAGCGCTGTGATTCTACTTTCACTGCCACAGCAACATCCTTTGGAATCCTAGGATCTCCAGAGAATGGTATTTAGACTTTCCTAGAGAGATCTACAAATCCTAGAATTCTATAGCTTCAAATCCCATCTTAGCCATGGAAACTCACTGGATGACTGGACAAACCACACTGTCTCAGTCTTGGAGGAAAGCAAGGACAAGCCCTCTGTGGACAACTCTTGCCAAGGCAACCCAATGATGAGGTTGATTCAAGATCTCTGTAAGTCAGAAATGACTTGAAGCCAAACAAGAAGAACTACAAGTGGCCTGAGGGACATGTTGTAATGTCACAATATATACAATCATTTATTTCATCACACCTGAAGAAGATTCTTTGTTGAAACACAGGGGATTCAGGATTACTATATATATTCAGTAGGCTCTTGCCTGTGCCTACTGGGAAGGGAAAGATTCTGCCTCTTCAGTTCCACTCCCATTTGCTTTGAATTCAGTCTGCAACAATTGAAGAAATCGGAGGCCAAAGGGCTGGAAAAGCAGTTGAAAAAGTGGGATGACGGAAGATTAATCAGGACTGTCTTTGCCAACACTGGAAAGCTTGTGAAGGTATGTGACACCAACCAGTTCATTCAGTAGCAGAGGCTTTAGAGGCTTTAGGGCTGGTCAAGTTCAGTTCCTACCTTCTCACAAAAATCCAGATGTTTATGGGAAGCCCACAAATGATGTCAGCCACTCACACAGTCATCAGCAACTGGTAATCGGAAGCATTTTACAAGGGTTGAATGAAAAGAAATGCCTCCACCTTCATAACTCCTCAACAGAGGCAGTACTGGTATGCGGAAGGTACTGGCTTGTTCAGTAGACTCTCCTCTACAGTTCCATTTTGGGAGGAAGCCTTAGCATTGAACGGTTGCATTGTTAAAGTGCGAAGTATGGAATACTGCGCAGACGGTCGGTCAATGCTTAAGTCGCATTGACCGACCGTCTGCACAGGGTTCCATATTTCGCACTTTAACAATGCAACCGTCATTGAATTCTTGACAGCAGAAGGTGTCACACCAAAGGAGATTCGTCAGAGAATGCAAGCTGTTTATGGTGATTGTGTTGATGTGAGTAATGTGCGTCGTTGGGTGAGTAAGTTTAAAGATGTTGAGGTGGGAACATCTGACTTGCGTGACAAACAAAGAGTTGGACGTCAACCGCGTTTCACAAGCAAAAGGTTGACAGATTGATTCAGGATGATCATCGTATCACTCAGAGAGAAATTTCAAGCATAATATACATTTAAGGGCCATCAGAACAGAGAAAACTCATCCCAAAGAAGAGAACCAAAGAAGTTATGGATATGCTAATGTATACAGAAGCACGTTTAGACGTAAATAACACAGAGAATACATTAATTGTTATAATTAATTGACCTTCTCAATCTACTGCCTCTTCTGGCATGCGTGTTCTTCCTCATGAACAACTTTTGTCATCCTGACCACTCTTGCTCGGCCCACACGGGTCACTGTTTTCATTCGTGAAATGTTGGGCGAGTATGCAAGTACCTCAGTAATGTCCTATACTGTAAGTCTGTTTTAGTATAATGCCAAGTTTTTAACTTTGTTTGCGGTTTTTCTATACATTATAACTGTATTCTCAATTCACTTCTGACACGATAAATAAAAGAAATAAGTAATGTCCTATAGAATCATAGAATCATAGAGTGGGAAGAGACCTCATGGGCTATCCAGTCCAACCCCCTGCCAAGAAGCAGGAATATTGCATTCAAAGCACCCCCAACAGATGGCCATCCAGCCTCCAAAGAAGCCTCCAAAGAAGGAGCCTCCATCACACTCCGGGGCAGAGAATTCCACTGCTGAACAGCTCTCACAGTCAGGAAGTTTTTCCTAATGTTCAAATGGAATCTCCTTTCTTGTAGTTTGAAGCCATTGCTCCGCATCCTAGTCTCCAGGGCAGCAGAAAACAAGCTTGCTCCCTCCTCCCTATGACTTCCTCTCACATATTTATACACGGCTATCATGTCTCCTCTCAGCCTTCTCTTCTTCAGGCTAAACATGCCCAGCTCTTTAAGCCGCTCCTCATAGGGCTTGTTCTCCAGACCTGAACCAAATTTATTTATTTATTATTTATTTGCTTTATTTCTATACTGCATTTTTCAGCCCCAAAAGGCGACTCAATGCGGTTTACAGGTACAAATTATCATAACAATGTCAGTGCAATTAAAAATACAACAAATATAACAACAGGATCAACAACACCGATCCACAACAATTAACAAACAACATGAAACATCAGTGAAATCAGATCCGTTCTCATAATCCTTGTGCCATTCCTATGTTCAATTTTACCGTCTTCCTATGTTCAGGTGCACTGTTTAGCCAAACGCTTGCTCGTAAAGCCAAGTCTTAACCTTCTTCCGAAACGCCAGCAGCGAAGGAGCCTAATGTCCATGGGAAGGGCATTCCATAGCCGAGGGGCCACCACTGAGAAGGCCCTGTCCCTCGTCCCCGCCAGCCGCGCCTGTGACGCAGGCGGGACCGAGAGCAGGGCCTCCCCAGACGATCTTAACATCCTAGTCGGTTCATAGGTGGAGATGTGTTCGGAGAGGTAAGTGGGGCCAGAACCGTTTAGGGCTTTATAGGCTAAAGCCAGCACCTTGAATTGTAAATAGTTCATTTACTGAATGAACTCAGTAAAAGTACTTCTTGCCTCAGAAAGCTCTATGTAATGAAAGTATAGCTTGCCATACTATATTATACTATAGACAAAGAACTCACAGTCCTGCAAATATTTCTGGACTCCTTAATAGCTATCATTTCCAATTTATAGCTGATGGGACTTAGAGTCCAGCAGCACTTGGAAAGCCATGTCATTTTATTAATGGAAAAAACAAACAAACAAAAACCCTAGTTTGACTTGTCCACAGGTTGATGTAAGCACTGTATTTTAACTTTTATTTAAAAATAAATCATTCTTCTCTCTTTCACTTGGATGGCAAAAGACCATCTCAGGAAAACCTAAAGGAAGAACTGGCCCTTCTACTTTCTCTGCTACTGCTTCTGGCTTTTTTGAATGACTGCGAGCGAACTTAGTAGTGGCAGCCAGAGGAAATGAGTCTGACTTGGCCAGGGTGGTCTACTCCTTGATTACATCCAGACTGGACTGTGGCAATGCACTCTACGTGGGCCTGCCCTTGAAGATGGCCTGGAAGTTTCAACTAAGACAACGGGCAGCAGCCAGGCTCCTTACTGGAGCAAACTTTGGGAGCATACAACACCCCTATTAAAACAGCTTCATTGGCTGCCAATAAGTTGCTGAGCCAAATTCAAAGTGCAGGTCATGACCTATAAAGCCCTAAACAGTTCGGGCTCCACCTATCTCCGTGATCGCATCTCCTTCTATGAACCGGCGCGAACTCTAAAATCTTCCGGGGAGGCCCTTCTCTCGCTCCCACCACCATCACAAGTACGGTTGGTGGGGACGAGAGAGAGGGCCTTCTCGGTGGTGGCCCCCCGCCTCTGGAACACCCTTCCAAGGGAAATAAGACAGGCCCCATCCCTCCCATCCTTTCGTAAGAGCTTGAAGACCTGGTGGTTTCAACAAGCCTTTGAGAATGACCAGTTCTAGTCCAGCCCAAACATTATTGAATATGGCCTTGCACTCTTACCTATTACCCCGGTCATCCCTCTAATACACTGGTTCTCAACCTTCCTAATGCCATGACCCCTTAATACAGTTCCTCATGTTGTGGTGACCCCCAACCATAACATTGTTTTCTTTGCTACTTCATAACAGTCATTTTACTACTGTTATAAATCATAATGTAAATATCCGATATGCAGGATGTATTTTCATTCACTGGAACAAATTTGGCACAAATACTCAATATGCCCAAATATGAATACTGGTGAGGTTGAGTTTGTCATTTGGGAGTTGTAGTTGCTCAGATTTTTAGTTCGCCTATAATCAAAGAGCATTCTGAACTCCACCAGTGATGGAATTGAATTAAATTGGGCACACAGAACTCCCATGCCAACAGAAAACACTGGAATGGTTTGGTGGGCATTGACCCTGAGTTTTGGAGTTGTAGTTCACCTACCTCCAGAGAGCACTGTGGACTCAATGATGGATCTGGACCAAACTTGGCACAAATACTCAATATGCCCAAATGTGAACACTGGTGGAGTTTGGGGAAAATAGACCTTGAGCTTTGGGAGTTGGAGTTGTTGGGATTTATAATTCACTACAATCAAAGAACATTCTGAACTTCACCAATGATAGAATTGGGTCAAACTTCCCACATGGCACCCCCATGACCAACAGAAAATCTGTGTTTTTTTATTTTCTTTGGCGACCCCTCTGACACCCCCTCGCGACCCCCTCAGGGGTCCCGACCCCCAGGTTGAGAAACACTGCTCTAATAGGACCTGGAAATGAGCAGCTACAGACCCGTACCTGCTATTGCCATACTGTACTTAATTCCCGGCCCCCTCATATTTTGAGTTTGCACTAGCCTTGGCCCTGCTTTTTAAATTGCCTTTAACAGGCAGTATTACTTTTAATATATATGTGTTATGGCGACAAGTTTTATGCTTATATTGTTTTGTTAATCTTATGGTTATGTTGCTTACTCTGAATGTATTGATGATGCTATTTGGAAACCGCTCTGGGTCCCCTTGGGGAGATAGAGCGGTATATAAATAAAAGTTTTATTATTATATTATAAGTGGTCCTTTGAGGTGGCGTTGATGCTTTCCCCTTTCTGTGGAATGACCCTTGACTTATCCAGGGATTGTATTAAAGTCCATAATTTTGACTTGGCCTCAACTTACACATGAGTTCGACTCATACATGAGGATATGCAGTAAGTGGAGAGATCTCAGGGTTGCCATAAAAGGTTTCCTACCGACTGCATTACGTTCCATCAGCATACAGCCTCAGGATCTTCCATGGTATCTGCTGAGATAGATGCCTTGCAATGTTGGAGGTGTGTGTGTGTGTTGATGAGTGTGAGTGTGAGAGAGGGAGGGGGAGAGAGGGAGAGCTCAGGTTCTGTTGTTTGATGGGATTAGAGGACGCTCAAGGACTTGAATAACTGCAATCAGACTGAGAGGCTTTGCCCTGCCACCCTTCTCAGCCCGGCACAGACTGGATCCGCCTGCCATGCTGCGCATAGCTGGATGGAGGGGGTGGGAAGGTGCCAGGCTCAACACAGCGCCTTCCTGGGATCCAGGCACTGCAAAGTCACCTCGTGCCCCAAGCGTGTTCTAATTGCCCAGGCTGGAACCGGATTAATCCAGCTTCTAGGGCCTGTAGCAATGTGGGGAGGAAATGTTCCTTCAAAGGGTTTCGCGTCACCCAGGAGAGATTGGGATCAGTTCTGTAAATGGAAAGTGGTGGAAAGCAGACAGGGAAAGAGAGAGTGAGCCCAAGGTCACCTGGAGTGGGTACAGCTCAAACAACATGAAAGTTGCCCATGAAGTCATTGTGGTTCAAGCCAGAAAAATAGTTGTGTGGCCAAATCTCCCAGAATCCTCCCATCAGCATTGCCAAACCAGGGGGTGATTCAGGGGATTGTTATTTTTATTATTATTATCATGTCAGAAGTGACTTGAGAAACTGCAAGCTGCTTCTGGTGTGAGAGAATTGGCTGTCTGCATATTTTGTTAAAATCATAGAGTTGGAAGAGACCTCATGGGCCATCCAGTCCAAACTCCTGCCAAGAAGCAGGAAAATTGCATTCAAAGCACTCCCGACAGCCTCTGTTTAAAAGTCTCCAAAGAAGGAGCCTCCACCACACTCCGGGGCAGAGAGTTCCACTGCTGAACAGCTCTCACAGTCAGGAAGTTCTTCCTAATTTTTGGGTGGAATCTCCTTTCCTGTAATTTGAAGCCATTGTTCCGCATCCTAGTCTCCAGGGCATTCAAAGCACTCCCGACAGAGGGCCATCCAGCCTCTGTTTAAAAGCTTCCAAAAAAGGACCCTCCACCACACTCTGGAATCTCCTTTCTTGTAGTTTGAAGCCATTGTTCCGCGTCCTAGTCTCCAGGGCAGCAGAAAACAAGCTTGCTCCCTCCTCTCTATGACTTCCTCTCACATATTTATACATGACTCCTCTCAGCCTTCTCTTCTTCAGGCTAAACATGCACAGCTCTTTAAGCCACTCCTCATAGGGCTTGTTCTCCAGACCCTTGATAATATTAGTTGCCCTCCTCTGGACACTTTCCAGCTTGTCGGAGAGAGTGCCATTTGGAAGCCTGTTCCGCAACTGAGGACAAAGCAGTGTTTGTAGTAAACAAGCCATTGCTAACAATTAACTTTTTTAAAAAATTGGGGAGTAATTAATCTTCTAGTAGACCAAATTGATAGTCAGAGTCGAGGTGGTATTTTTCAGGCTGGTAAATTTTAATTTGTTTTACTTTGCAAAAACTTCATAAAAGGCATACACAGAGAACTGAAAGAATTCTGGGTCCTGAAATGTGTTAATATGGACTCAGTCATGTAGAGCATCTTTGACTAAATAGTCCAACAACAACATTTTTTCTTGGTGTCTCGGTTTTTAGGCATATTCCTGGGGTTATTTGGGACCCTCATTTAGAAGATTGCATAGGACAGACCACAACAACTCTAGCTTCTTAGATATGGTTATACTGATTTTCAATAAGTGAGCAGATGAAACCTGGAACGTGGCATATATCCTGTATCTCAAAAACTAGAGCCGACAGGGGAAATGGTGCCACTTTTTGGAATCAGCAGGTCAAATATGGTGCTCCCTCCATTCCAGGACCACCCGCAATAAGTGAAAATCCGTGAATTAGGGATGCTCCACCCACTTGAGTGGGCAGAGTTGTCCCTACTTCATGGCGGCCTCCTCCTCGCCACCTCTGCTATTCCCCACCTCGGAGGCCCCTTCCTTGCCAGGCTGGGCGCTCAAGCCTGGTGCTCAGCCTAGCAAGGAAGGAGTGGAGAGCAGCAGAGGGATGAGGACGTTGCCACCGAGGCCTTCTTCAGTGGTGGCCTACTCCTCTTCCTTGCGACCTTGCTAGACTGGGCACCCAAGCCTGGCACCTAGTCTGGCATGGAAGGAGCAAGGCGTAGCAGAAGGACGAGGGAGAGGGTGCCACTGCCGAAGCCCACTTCGGTGGTGGTCTCCTTCTCCTCCTCACCATCTCTGCTGCTCCCCACCTCGGAGGCCCCTTCCTTGGCAGGCTGTGCACCCAAGCCTGGCACCCAGCCTGGTGAGGAAGGAGCGGGGCGCAGCGGAGAGACGAGGAGGAGGATGCCGCTGAGGCCCTCTTCAGTGGCATCCTCCTCCTCCTCACCACCTCCACTGCTCCCCGCCTTGGAGGTCCCTTCCTTGCCCTTGGGCGCCCAGCCTGGCGAGGAAGGAATGGGTAGCAGCTATACAGTATTCCCTCACTGCTCCCTGCGAAACAGCAAGTCTGCAATAAGCGAATCACAAAGTAGCGAGGGAGCACTGTATACTCAGAAACAAGCTTAACATTTGAGGCACTAAAATGTGTATTGACCAGTGCTATCTTTGGCTGATGGCCATGCTTATCTGCTTACCCATAGCTGCACAAGGATAACATAGTTTTAGTGGTCTATGCCAGGGGTCCTCAAACTAAGGCCCACGGGCTGAATATGGCCCTCCAAGGTCATTTACCTGGCCCTCGCTCAGGGTCAACCTAAGTCTGAAACAACTTGAAAGCACACAACAGCAACAACAACAATCCTTTCTCATCAGCCAAAAGCAGCCCCACACTTTCCACTGAAATACTAATAAGTTTATATTTGTTAATTTTTTTATTCATTTTAATTATTGTATTGTTTTAAGTGGTTTTTTTTTTTTTAAATTCAGGACAGGGACAGCTGAATCTCAAGATAATTTACTTTTCTGTGATAAATGGAATTGAAATTTTATTACTTCTCTTTTATGGCACTTCACAAGATGTGTTGAAATCTTTCAATTCCATTTTAAGTGATAACATCTCAGATGGAATGAAGCCCTGTGACTAACATCAACACTATTTTAATCCGGTATGATTTTAAATATTTTTGCTTGATGAAGAAGACAGCGAAGTTTTGAAAGCTTGAATAATGTATTTTATGCTTTGGGTAGGTTTACTAAAGCTATAATTTTAACAAGTATTATATGGTCAGTGTACATGGGTCCTGAGCTGTGCTCCACTGTGCCACCTGTGACTTTAGTTATTGATGTCTGTTGTTTATTTATTGGGGTTAGACTCAGTCAGGCAGCTCCCCAGACAGCTCCTTACAGGCATTTGATAGAATGAAATTGGCTTGTTTTAAAATACAGCCAGTCCACAAGTTACAAACAAGATAATTCTTAAGTTGAATTTGTTTGTAACTTGGAACAGGTACATTTTCAAAGTGTAATCCTATCTCTCTCTCTATGTATATACTAGGGGTATTTTTTAAGTAAGGTCCGTTTTGATGTAGACACAAGTAGTTCGCATGCAACGAGCACGTGCGTTGTGTACCGGCATGCCTCGGGAACAACTGTGCTCTGTTTCCGCTCTGTAGCTAACATGTACGGTTCTGTTCTTTGCTTTAAAAATGTTTAAGACTATCAACTCACCCTCCACACATGAGGTTTGCTCAGTGATACGGTTTTTGTCAGCAAGGAACCTGCCTGCTGCAGAAATTCAACGACAGATTTGTGAAGTGTACGGTGATATTGTTATGAGTGAAAGCAAAGTGCGTAAGTGGGTACGACAATTCAAAGATGGCCATGACAACGTCCATGATGAGGACCGCTCCGGTCGCCCTTCTTTGATTACAGTGAAATCTTGGTTATTGGAGCAGGCGGCAAGTTTTTATGAAGAGGGTATTTTAAAATCAGTTCAGAGGTATGATAAGTGTTTGAACAAACTTGGCAATTATGTCGAAAAATAGAGTGAAGTATGTACTTTCTGAAAATAAATTTACTTTTTTGAAATAAACTTTCGTTGTGTACTTATGTTCCAACGGACCTTACTTAAAAAATACCCCGTGTGTGTGTGTGTGTGTGTGTGTATACGTTTTTGATAGCGTAGGGAAGGGCTAACACCCCTGGTGTGTTTGTTTTACTGTCTGTGCCCTTGTTCTGAAGATTTCACCTCACTTTCTGTCCCTGTGAAAATTGGATTTTGAAAAAAAAATGGTTTGTTGTGTAAACAAGGATTGAAGATAAAGCTTTTGTTGAGACACCTTTTCCCCATAATAATAGCTCTTTCAGAAGTGAATTCCTTTCTATGGAGGAGATTTTTCTCATTTCCTGTTTGTTTCACCCCCAATCTTAACTAGGAGTCATTTTAAGTTGGGTGTTTCTAACTCGGGGACTGCCTGTATTGTTCTTCAGCCACTTGATTATCATTATAAATTATTGTTGTGTTTTGTGTTATATAAAGACCAAAAGGTCCTCTCTTAATTTGATTACAATTACACTAAAATAGTACTGTATTCAAAAAATATCTGTGCTAATCTAGATCGATATCTAAACAAATCTTTGATGCAAACTCTCTGAAAGATGTGTTGCTGTGGGTTTTCCAGGCTGTATGGCCATGTTCCAGAAGCACTCTCTCCTGACGTTTTGTCCACATCTATGACAGGCATCCTCAGAGGTTGTGAGATCTGTTGGGAACTGGGAAAGTGGAATATCCAGAGTGGGAGAAAGAACTCATGTGTTTGAGGCATGTATAAATGTTGCAATTGGGCACATTGAAACAATCAGAGTTAGCTAATACCTCCCAACAAAGGATTCCCCCAGGCAGGAAGCAGCCAGTCTTTGAAGCTGCAAGGCCATTCAGTGCTAATCAAGGTTTTCAATTGCAACATTCACACTTGCCTCAAGCAGACAATTCTTCTTTGTCCCACCTTGGACATTCCACAGATATATAAACCTCACTTGCCTAGTTTCCAACAGACCTCACAACCTCTGAGGATGCCTGCCATAGATACAGGAGAAACGTCAGGAGAAAATGCTTCTGGGAGCATGGCCATACAGTCCAGAAAACACACAACAAACCAAACTACAGTGGAATTCCGGTTATCCGAGCTCCACCTCATCCGAAAACTCACAGCAACCCAGTGATTCCGGCCATGAATGCCTTCAACCACACTCTTTGAAAGATGTTGTAGCACAAGCTTTCATAGATTATAGAAAAAAGACATCCAGTATAGAAGACTTCAGAACTTTATTATGACACCCACTTCTTTCTCTCAGTCTTAAAGCTTTTGAAAATAGATGTGTATTATTAGAAACAGGTGCAGCACTACAATTCAGATAAGGTAAATATTTCTGGGAACAATGCAAAACAATCAATCCAACATATGAATAAGTGAGCAAACTGAAACACCCTGCGCAAGTCTAAAGGATCAAAGCCACCAGTATAATTTAAGTAATGTAATGCATGAGACATATCACAGTGAGTTCATCCAAAGTTTGATATGGCCCTTTGATACTCTATGGCAGTGTTTTTCAACCTTCCTAATGCTGCGACCCCTTAACGCAGTTCCTCCTTTGTGGTGACCCCCAACCATAACATTATTTTCCTTGCTACCTCATCACTGTCATTTTGCTACTGTTGCGGATCATAATGTAAATCTCTGATATGCAGGATGTATTTTCATTCACTGGACCAAATTTGGCAGAAATACCATATACACCCGGAATACTGGTGGGGTTGGGGTTGGATTGATTTTGCCATTTGGGAGTTGTAGTAGCTGGGATTTATAGTTCACTTACAATCAAAGAGCATTCTGAACCCCACTAACGATGTTGAACCAAACTTGGTACACAGAATTCCCATGACCTAGAGAAAATACTGAAAGGGTTTAGTGGGCATTGACCTTGAGTTTGGGAGTTGTAGTTCACCTACATCCAGAGAGCACCGTGGACTCAAACAATGATGGATCTGGACCAAACTCTACACAAATGCTCAATACACCCAAATGTGTACACTGATGGGGTTTGGAGAAAACAGAACTTGACATTTGGGAGTTATAGTTGCTGAGATTTATAGTTCACTTACAATCAAAGAGCATTCTGAACCCCACCAACAACAGAATTGAGCCAAACTTATAATGAGCCCTCTTCCGCAAACAGGGGCGGCTCAATCCATTATGCAAAGTAAACATTTGCAGTATAGTTGATTTTGCCCAGGGGCCTCCTGAGGTGCTCTTGGGGGAAAATAGACCTTGACATATGTGAGTTGTAGTTACTGGGATGTATAGTTCACCTACAATCAAAGAGCATTCTGAACTCCACCAATGATGGAATTGAACCAAATATGGCACACAGAACTCCCACGACGAACAGATAATATATATCAGTGATTGGTTGGGGGGTGGGGGGGGGGGCGCCAAAATACTGTTTGCTTACCGTTGAAAATTACCTAGGGCCGCCTCTGTCCGCAAGTAACCTGCTTCTCTTTTATCTCGCCCGAGTTTTTAATTAGTTTTTCTTTGAATCATTACATGTAGCCCGCCCATTGTCATTGTGTTTGTGCTTATTGTAATTTTATATTGTTATGTATTCACATGTTTTATGTAATTATGATGTTGTTTATTGTTTGCGTTTTCGGTTTGCGTTTCTGATTTTATTCTGTTGTAATTTGTTGTTTGGGCTTGGCCTCATGATAAGCTGCTCCGAGTCCCCATCGGGGAGATGGTGGAGAGGTATAATTAATAATAATAATAATAATAATTATTATTATTATTATTATTATTATTATTATTAAACTTCCCACACAGAACCCCCATGAACAACAGAAAATACTGTGTTCTCTGATGGTCTTTGGTGACCCCTCTGACACCCCCTTGCGACCCCTTTCGGGGTCCCAACCCCCAAGGTTGAGAAATGCTGCTCTACGGGAAGATCGTAATTAATTTGATTACAATAATAATAAATGGGTTTCAACTAAGTGCAGAGGTGTGTGATCCTTGAGGAATCTGAAGGTGCATCTATTCTACACTGTAGAATTAATGCAATTTGGTCCCACTTTATCTGCTATAGTTCAGTGCTATGGTGTTCTGAGGTTTGTAGTTTCGTAAAGCGCCGGCCGTCTTTGGCAGAGAAGGCTAAAGACTTTGTACAATTGCAAGTCCCATGATTCCATGGCATGGAGCTATGTTAGTTCAAGTGCTGTCAAACAGCATTAATTCTACCTGTAGATGCATCCTAAGTCGGCAGGCTAATTTCTCTGTGTTGAAAGTCTGAATGGGAACTTCCATTCCTCAGCTATTTGTAATCCAGCATTGTTCCAATTAGAATCATGCTAATCCATGACTCACCCAGGGCTATGCTCAGGGATATTATTCAAGAGGGATAGATAGGGCAGGGGGGCGGGATGGGGGGGGGGGGAATAGGAAACACCATCAAGCTTATAAGAAAAAAGCAACAAAATGCAATGTTAACAATAAATCACTGCATGCCCGTGGCCAGAGAAGAAAGGCACAAGGCACAGACACACCAGTAATATTTAGGTCATTTTGAAAAGTGTGGGGAGGGGGGGGGGGAAGCCTCTATACCTTGAGAGCCAAAAGTTACCGTGCATAGCAAGTTGGCGATGATGGTTTCTCTCTTCTTCCTCTGCTCCGTCGCCCTGTCAAGTCAAGCTAGAAGAACGTGGTTCTATTTCTGTCCTGCTAATCGCCAGCCTTGCCTTGCTGGGCCCAGTGTTTGGTACACAGCCTCCTTTAAGGCTCTAAGCTGCTTAATATTCCTGGAAGAAAAAGCAAGGGATGCCTCCAGGAGGGGCTTATCATCTAGAGGTGGGACCTCAAGGCTCCATTAAGACTTTAAGACATCTAATTGCAAAAGTTGCAAATAATTAAACTATTAGTTTTTTTAATAAACTTTCTGTCACATGCTAGATAATTGGATAGGGTTATAGTAATCTTCTCTGAAAATATATGTTCGTGGTTTTGGGGGTATGTCAGGATTCATCCCTGAGACTGGGAGCTCAAGTCTCAGAGGCAATTGTGTATTTATACCAGTGGTTCTCAACCTTCCACTCTATCTCTTTTTTCCATACCCCGGGCGCCCCGGACGCCTGCAGCTTGCTCCACCCTTCACTTACACCTTCCCGGTGAGGTGCCCCTTCACCCCACCATTGGGACCACATTAAGTCCATGAATCCTGATGAATGGATTTTCTTCAACCGTACTTGTACAGCGTCACCCTTAATGCTTTCATACAGTCACTGCATATGGCAGGGACACGGCCACTGCCATTTTTGAGCTCCCCCCACAATATGCAGCAACCACAGATTCTCCAATCCGGATTGGAAGTGTCAGCACCTGCTCTATAAGACGACTCCCGTTTATAAGACTACTCCCATGAATAAGACGACTTTTGAGAAGATTTTCTTGGGTTAAAAAGTAGTCTTATATATAGCTGGAGTTATACTTTAAAATGTACCTGTTCTGACTTACATACACATTCAAATTATGAGCAAATCTACCTAACTTATCGTGTTTGTAACTTGGGGACTGCCTGTATGACAATACTTTTTTTTTTTACTTGAAAGAACATATCTTTAGGAATTTCGACTTCCTCCAATGAAACTGTATGGTCAATTTCTGCTGGCAATTGATCACAGAATCATACAGGAGGACCTAAAAATACCTAGAAATGTATTCTCTCAAGGAATCTCTAGGTCTTCCAGCATCACTCTATGGTGAAAAATGATGATAGAGCCATGTTGGAGAACCCAGAGAGTCCTGGAGAGAACATACTAATCAAATCCGCAAAAGGGACATCCGCAAACTGGAGTAGACTGGAGTATTTTAATGCATTTTCATGTTTAATATGTCAAAATGTATAAATATTAATTGTTTTTAAAATAGTGTGTATTATTCTACTTTTAATTTAATCTATAAGTTCAGTGAAATTTTATGTGAAGTTTCTACTTAGTGACAACCTTCCCCACGCGACCTTGGCAGTTGCCAAGTTTCTTTCTGAGGCAGCCAACATTAGACATTTCCCAATTCTAGACACAGGCTGAAAGTCTTGTTTTACGTAGTTTAGAAGATCAAATTAGGTAGGTGATATCCCCCATTCTCCATACACTGAGTAAACCGATTTCTGGCGTTTGTCATGACTCTTGCCAGCATAGCAGGC
>NW_026845477.1:148335565-148365385 GCF_025583915.1 Anolis sagrei ordinatus | reverse complement strand
ACTTTGTTGAACCTTTAAGCAATCTAAAGACTCTGTTTGGGGGAATCCAAGGGACTTTAATCTGGCAGCCCCGGCGTCCCGTTGGGCACATTAAATTTATGTCCTGTCTACAGTCTTATGTACAGGCCCAGCGTGCGACAGCACAAGTTCTGTGTTGCAGAACCCATAGGATCACCTATAGTTTCAACTTTATAGGATGGATGGAGTCTGGGCACCTCAAAACTCCTTAAAGAGGCAGGTTCGTGAAAGCTGTTGACAGAGCTACTTAATAACATTCAATGGCAATTGTATTCTGACTGTATTGACAGGACAAAAAGAGAAACATAAATACACACCAGAACCAGAAGGCTCCGTGATGAACACTTGGTGGGGATAATTACATATCTGATAGTAGTGAATTGTAGTTTTGTTTCAATACATTTTTGAGCTTTGATGAAACCATTTCAAACCATTTCCAGATCTCTTCTTTGCACTTTCTTTCTGGTTCCTACCTGACCTGTTCCAAGAAAAATCCATGCACTGTTACAGCAGATTTTACTCCTCTTTGTGAAAACTTCTTTCTTCAGGTGGCTTCTGGCACCTAGGCAGAAATAATTACACTACATTTTTTCCAGCATTGAAGGAAACCAACCAATATGCGGGGACATGAGAGAAGCCTCCCACAAGGATGAGAAAAAAAATCAAATCATCCAGGCATCCCCTGGGCAACGTCCTTGCAGACGGCCAATTCTCTCACACCAGGAGTCACTCCTGACACGACAACCCCCCCCAAACCCCAATATTTTGTCTAAATAGCATTTTTCTGAGGAGCATTCACAAAAAGTCAACAATTTGGAGTCACTCCATTTTTAAATGATGTTTAATTCTGACTGAAATACGCGAAATCAAGCATCTCTTCTAACTGAAGGATTCTCGTCTTGTTGAATAAAAAAAAATCTCAGAGGCAAAGCATACTCTAGAAGACAATCATTTTTTGCCTTGAGTCATTCTCAGTGAAAATATGGAGCACTCTGGGTTGTTGTAGGTTTTTCGGGCTGTATGGCCATGTTCTAGAAGCATTCTCTCCTGACGTTTCGCCTGCATCTGTGACAAGCATCCTCAGAGGTTGTGAGGTCATTTTTATGAATTACTGGCCATCTAGGTATGAGATTATGGTATCTACATACAAAAAAGTAACTTTTGCAAACTCTGGAAGGAGCTTGTAGGGACCTCACTACCTCTGGGGATGCTTGCCACAGATGTAGGCGAAACGTCAGGAGAGAATGCTTCTAGAACATGACCAAATGGCATGAAAAAAACTACAACAACCCAGTGATTCCTTCCATGAAAGCCTTTGATAATACATGGAGCACATTGCTATCTGTAGTCTGTGGCTCTTATAAGACATTTTTTTTTGTCTTAAAGTTAAATACCCAAAGGAAAAAAAACATGCCAAAATTCTCATACTAAAAGAGTAAAAGATCTTATTGGAAGTAGCACTCTAATGTCACAGGGACCAGGGCTGGTAGTGAGAAATCCTTTCCTGGCCGCAACACACAGAATTCCTTACCTAGGGATTCTGGGAGTTATACTCCAAAGTGTAACTTCCTCCAATCCTCTTGAGATATGTATCTACACAGACTGTTGGTCCTCTGCAACCAATGAATTACCCCAATACAAAAATATTCTGTTGGGATGGGAATTGCTGACACAAGTGCTTGGTTCTTTGTTAGACTATAGCTCCCAGAATCCCCAGCCAGTAGGAGTTTTGGGAGATTCTGGGAGTTGTAGTTCAAAAAGTAATATTCCCTAATGCCTTGCTCTCTCTTATGACTCCCGCCATCCTAATAGTGTGCCTAACAGTGCCTCTCTGAGCATGTGCTTCCAGTATGGATGCACCCATATATCTTTTGCAGAGAGTCTGTCTAATACAGGTCAAAAGAGCCAGTAAAAACCTAGCATGGAGCAGAATGTGGAAAGCACTTGGAATGAATCCTCCAAGGGGACTCTTTGCAAATGCAACACTAGCAAATAGTCATGCTTTGTGCACTTGAAGCTTACCCATTCATCCCTTCTCTTCATTCCATATAAAAAGTTTGGAAGAACACAGCCTATTTTAAGCATAGTTCCATCCCATAATCACCCTGCAGATATGTTTTTGGGGATAGTCAAATCAAAAGGCTGAGTGAAAAGAAAACATAGTTGGCTCTGGTAGTATGTCCTTGCATAGGAGTGGGGAAGCTCCCCACAGGTCCGCCATGTGTCTTATCACCGGAGACGCGAACCGCTGCTTCTTCTCGCTGAGAAAATGTCTCTAATCTTCATCCTCCTGGTTGCCAACGGCCCCTGACTCCCAGCGTTCAATTAAGGCACTCCTCTGGCGACGAAGGATTCGAGGACTTTTCTCTGACTGTGGGTTTAATGGGGGAAGAGAAAGAAGCGGGGTTAGTGAGCAAAATTTGAGGAAGATTCCTTATTGTTCCTTTGGGAGAGAACAGAATAAAGAGAAGAAGGTATTTTTGGATGACAACTCCCATGATTTCCAACAAGCATATCCACTGGCCTGAGAATCTGGAATTAGTAGTTTAAAAGTAGGACCAAGGCAGTGACATCTCCGGCCCACCCCCTGTTTGGGTATCAGCAGGGGCGGCTCAACCCATTACGCAAAGTAAGCATTCGCAATATAGTTGATTTTGCCCAGGGGCGCTCTTGAGGCGCTTTGGGGAAAATAGACCTTGACATATGTGAGTTGTAGTTACTGGGATGTATAGTTCACCTGTAATCAAAGAGCATTCTGAACTCCACCAATGATGGAATTGAACCAAATATGGCACACAGAACTCCCATGATGAACAGAAAATATATATCAATGATTGGTTGGGGGGAGAGGGCACCAAAATACTGTTTGCTTACTGTTGAAAATTACCTAGGGCCGCCTCTGGGTATCAGCCAGCACACCAACTACTTAAATCAAGAAATAGTTTTCTAAGATCTACAGAGACACTTGCTGGAACACCTCAGCAAGCAAGAGTCCAAAAGTGGCAGGCTCAAACCCAGAACCTCAATCAATGGCTGATACCAAATGAGAGACTCCCCCTGGGCACACAACTGGGCGACTTGGAAGGCGCTGAACAGACTGCGCTCTGGCACCACGAGATGCAGAGCCAACCTCAAGAAATGGGGCCACAAAGTGGAATCCACGACATGTGAGTGTGGAGAAGAGCAAACTACAGACCACCTGCTGCAATGCAACCTGAGCCCTGCCACATGCACAATGGAGGACCTTCTTGCAGCAACACCAGAGGCACTCCAAGTGGCCAGATACTGGTCAAAGGACATTTAATAGGATACCAAGCCTGCAAACTTTGTGGTTTGTTTGTTTTTAATGCAATACAACTGTTTTGGTTCGCTCCTGACATGATAAAAAAATGGCCTTAAAAGTAACTATTCCCAGCAATGGAGGAAGATTTGGTTCCAGGAACAGATTCAATGCCATTGTCTTCTGCAAAGAGAAATGGATTGTATCAATTGGATTGAGCCCATGGCCTGCTGTTTCATGGCCAAGGTTCATTTCAGGACATAGAGAATGGAGGCCGAAAGATAAGCACTCCCTAATTCACCCCCCCCCCCCCAATCATCATTTAGTACAAATTCAAGCATTTTCATTCAACTGGTGGATGTGGCTGTCTTTAATTAATAAATTTCATGATTAAGTTGCAAGGTACCACAATACATTTACAATTGCACTTGTTGTTTATTGTTATTATTTAGCATATATGGAAAAATGTATGTACACATTCACTACCATTTGAGGTGGTAACTTGTAGCCTTCTGTTATTTTTGAATTGCAATGCTCATCAGTCAAAATGGTCGATAGTGGAGCTTGCTTGAAACATCTAGAGCAGTGTTCCTCAACCTGAGGGTCAGGGTTGCAGGGGGGAGAAGAAGCCCAACTGCTCATTAGAGGGAAGGATAGTAGAGGCAAAGATGAAGTACTTTGGCCACATCATGAGAAGACAGGAAAGCTTGGAGAAGAATGATGCTGGGGAAAATAGAAGGAAAAAGGAAGAGGGGCCGACCAAGGGCAAGATGGATGGATGGTATCCTTGAAGTGACTGGCTTGACCTTGAAGGAGCTGGGGGTGGTGACGGCTGACAGGGAGCTCTGGCATGGGCTGGTCCATGAGGTCACGAAGAGTTGGAAGCTACTGAATGAATAAACAACAACAACAAAATAAACCTATCATGTGATTTTCCAGGCAATATTTGTTCAGAGGGGTTGCTTATGCCTTCCTTTGAGGTTGAGAGAGTGTGACTTGTCCAAGTTTACCCATAGGCTTCTATGGCTGAGCAGACATATCTCCTTATTCTTTGTCCAACGCTGAAATTCATACTTTTGGGGCTGTGCTGTACCATCATGGAAATGAAGGTGGATTTTGGCCTTTGAAAAGTGAATGGCAGAGTCTGTTTTTCATATCAATATATGAGCAAATGAAACAAAAGAGTGCCAAACTTTGTGCCAGGATTTGAATAATGGGAAATGTATTCACGAGGAACCTTTTGAAGGACAGCCTAGCACTGTTATGTACCATTTGCTTGTCTATTTCTATCAGGTAGAAAGGATACAAAATTCAAATGCATTACAATGAGCCTATTGAGGCTTTGTGAAAAAGAGGGTGAGGTATGCAAAGGGAAAGATAAGCAACCCTTGTTTCCACCGCCAGTAGGCATTGTGTACTGTTAAGGACAGCAGATCAGCCCCTTACATGGGGTTTGAACTATCAGGACAGTTTCTATGTACGCTCAAATTGAAACAGATGAGAATAGTTTTGGTATCCTCCTTGAGCTGTTTTGGTGAGGCTGATACAGTAAAACATATCAGGGCAACATGCTGACTTGTTATTTTAGATTAGGGTGGGCAAACTGCAGCCGTCCAAATGGGGGAACTTCAATTCCCAGAATTCCTCACCACTGGCTGATAGGGGATGCGCTCCAAAAAGACCTGAAGAGCCAGCCCTTGCACAAGCTATAGGGAGCTGTGGTCCAATTTGCGCAGCTTATCTTCCTAAGGGAAAAGGGAGCAAAGTGTAATATAGGGTGAGTGTGACCTCATCTTCCATGATAGATCTATGAGTATTTAGGTTAATAGCAGATCTCATAGTCAGCCCCAGAGACATTTATAGTATTAATCCAGAGTGGGCTATGCCACCCCACCCAGAACAAATGTGGCCCACTGTGGTTTCTGGTACGCCTTCCACAGCTAAAGCCACACCATTAAAATTTGACCGCTTCACAAACGCAACAAAGGTCTACCTCACATTATACAGTTATCATAGATCATGGGTCCTCAGATTCTTTAAAGCAAGGGCTGGTTCACATTTCCTCGATCTGTTAGGGGCTGGACTATAGTTTTTAAAAAAGCATGAATGAAATCCGATGCACACGGCACATATCTTATTTGTAGTGCAAAAAAGAAAGAAAGAAAAATACAACATTTGAAGAACAATTTTAACCAACATAAACTTACTAGTATTTATTTTTTTGTCATGTCAGGAGCAACTTGAGAAACTGCAAGTTGCTTCTGGTGTGAGAGAATTGGCTGTCTGCAAGGATGTTGCCCAGGGGACGCCCAGATGTTTTGATGTTTTTACCATCTTTGTGGGAGGTTTCTCTCGTGTCCCCGCATGAGGAGCTGGAGCTGTTAGAGGGAGCTCATCCGCGCTCTCCCTGGATTCGAACCTGCTACCTGTCGGTCTTCAGTCCTGCCAGCACAGGGGTTTAACCCACTGCACGACCAGGGGCTCCTCAATGAGAATTTCAATGAGTATTTCAATGAGAAGTGTGGACCTCCTTTTGGCTGATGAGAGAGTATTTATTATATTTATTATTATTTATTTGTTTACAGCTTTTATATTTTATATTCACTTTTATATAAAGTGAATTAGGATTGTTGTTGTTGTGTACCTTCACGTCAATTCAGACTTAGGGTGAACTTAAGTCTAAAGAAATGGTTTCCAACCTTTGTTTGACCAGGGACCACTCTCCAATATTAGTTTCAAAAGGGTTACAAATCCGTTTTTGGTAAACTTTAGATTTGGTTTGATTATTTGGGGTGCTGATTCAGAAAATTGCATTGGATAGACCACATCAGCTCTAGTTTCTGATACAGAACATATGCCATCCAGTAGTTGCCATCTGCTCGCCCGCAGAAAACCATCTTTAATAATCTAGAGCTGATGTGGTCTATCCAATACAATTTTCTGAATCAGCACTCCAAATAATCCCAGGTTGTTGTTTATTCGTTCAGTCTCTTCCGACCCTTCGTGACCTCATGGACCAGCCCATGCCAGAGCTCCCTGTCAGCTGTCACCACCTGCAGCTCCTTCAGAGTCAATCCAGTCACTTCAAGGATGCCATCCATCCACCTTACCCTTGGTCGGCACCACTTCCTTTTTCCTTCCATTTTCCCCAGCATCATTGTTTTCTCTAAGCTTTCCTGTCTTCTCATGATGTGGCCAAAGTACTTCATCTTTGCCTCTAATATCCTTCCCTCCAATGAGCAGTCGGGCTTTATTTCCTGAATAATCCCAGGTGCAGGCCTAAAAACGAAGACATCAAGGCGCCTCCGCTTCCAGGCTCCACATGGAATGGCTCCACTCAGGGCGAAGGAGGAAGAGGAGAAGCAGCACTCGGGAAGCTTGTTGTTGTGTCTTTTGTGGGTAGTCAGCCTCTCTCCTTCTGGCAAACCTGTTGCCTCGGCACTATAAGAGGGTTTTGTGAGATCAGTCGTTCTCGTTGCAACAGTGTGGTAATGGTGAGGCTTCAGACCATATTTTAGTTGTTGGGGACCACTGGTGGTCCATGGACCACAGGTTGGGAACCACTAGTCTAAAGTTTAGGGTGGAGGCCAGGGAAATTACTTTGGAGGACTGCATCCAGCCTGTGGGCCTTAATTTGGGGACCCCTGTTGTAGATTGACATTGCTTAAACATGGTTTTGGAAGGCTGAGCGAAGGAAGATAGATGCTTTTGAACTGTGGTGTTGGAGGAAAATTCTGAGAGTGCCTTGGACCGCGAGAAGATCCAACCAGTCCATACTCCAGGAAATAAAGCCCAAAGCCTGACTCCTCATTGGATGGAATGATATTAGAGGCAAAGATGAAGTACTTTGGCCACATCATGAGAAGACAGGAGAGCTTAGAGAAGACCATGATGATGGGGAAAATGGAAGGAAAAAGGAAGAGGGGCCGACCAAGGGCAAGATGGATGAACGGTATCCTTGAAGTGACTGGATTGATCTTGAAGGAGCTGGGGGTGTGGTGACGGCCGACAGGGAGCTCTGGCATGGACTGGTCCATGAGGTCACGAAGAGAGTCGGAAGTGACTGAATGAATAAACAACAACAAACATGGTTTCATCAATCCTGGGGAGCCCCCGGTGGCGTAGTGGGTTAAACCTCTGTGCTGGCAGAACTGAAGACCGACAGGTCACAGGTTCAAATCCAGGGAGAGGTGGATGAGCTCCTTCTATCAGCTCCAGCTCCTCATGCGGGGACATGAGAGAAGCCTCCCACAAGGATGATAAAAACATCAAATAATCTGGGCGTCCCCTGGGCAACGTCCTTGCAGATGGCCAATTTTCTCACACCAGAAGCGACTTGCAGTTTCTCAAGTTGCTCCTGACACGACAAAAAGAAAAAGAAAAAATCAATCCTGGGCTTTGGGAGGAGCCTCTAGAATTCTCTGCCAGATAATCATAGGATGTGGCCATGACAGTTAAAAAAGAATCATAGAGCCAAAATTATAGTGCAAAAAAAGACCAAAAGCTTTTCAAATACCTGCTCAGCCATGTAAACCCACTGGATGACCTTGCACAAGTCACTCCCTCAGCCTCAGAAGAAAGCAAAGGCAACCCCCCTCTGAACATATCTTGCCAAGAAAAGATATGTATATTCCCCCTCCACTGTAGCAACAGAAATGTCAGCGTTTGCCTCTGAATCCCAACAGCAGCAATGTTGCTTAATGAGAAGTTTGGAAGTATCCAGTGTAGCCTCTCAGCACTGAGCGCCCTTCCACACAGCCCTATATGCCAGAATATCAAGGCAGAAAATCCCACATTATTTGAGTGTGGACTCAGATAACCCAGTTCAAAGCAGATATTGTGGGATTTTCTGCCTTGATATTCAGGGATATAGGGCTGTGTGAGATGTTGCCCACTCTGATGCTGGTGAACACATTTCAATAACCATTTTAGGTTTCATTCATATGTCTGAAAGCATGTGTAGCTCTGGCAAGATCAGTCCCTGCACCTTGCTGCTGGGTCACTGGTTTTTTTGTAAAGGCATTTATCTGCTGGAGAACTGCCTCGTTGGTCCTTTTGTCCTCTAATATTGGAGACGGCTTTGCCTGCTAAGTGAGATCTATAGTTGTGCATCCTAGCATATCTGCATGGATTGAAGCTCTCTGCCACAGACATATTTGCTAGTCCTAAGCACAGGCACAGTACAAGTTCTAACTGAAATGTAACCACGGCTATCAGTCTGGTTGTTACCTGGTAGAGCCCATTCACATGGGAAGTCTCAGAAGAGGTTGGTGGAGGCCATGTCACCTCCAGCTTCTTGCAGGAAGGTCTTTCTGCAAAGGAGGGAGAAACAAAGAGAAAGAGAGAGTTATGCAGAGCACGATGCCAATAATAACACTGCTTTTGAGCATGAGAACCCAACACTAAATTACTTGGTCCAACCCAATGGTGTCACTAGGGAGGGTGAAAACTGCATCAAATGGGGTGACAACTCAAGGACTGTTTATATCAGTGGGTTGTTGTAGGTTTTTTTGGGCTATATGGCCATGGTCTAGAGGCATTCTCTCCTGACGTTTCGCCTGCATCTATGGCAAGCATCCTCAGAGGTAGTGAAGGTGTTTCTCAACCTTCCTAATGCCATGACCTTAATACAATTACTCAAGTTGTGGTGACCCCCAACCATAAAAATATTTTTGTTGCATCCTCATAACTGTATTTTACTACTGTTATGAATCATAATGTAAATATCTGATATGCAAGATATATTTTCATTCACTGGACCAAATTTGGCACAAATACTTGATACACCCAAATTTGAATACTGGTGGGGTTGGGTGTGGGTGGGAGATGACTGATTTTGTCATTTGGGAGTTGTAGTTGCTGGGATTTATAGAATTAAGGAGCATTCTGAACTCCACCAATGATGGAATTGAACCAAACTTGGCACACAGAACTCTCATGACCAACAGAAAGTACTGGAAGGGTTTGGATTAGTTTTGGAGTTGTAGTTCACCTATCTCCAGAGAGCAATGTGGACTCAAACAATGATGGATCTGGACCAAATTTGGCACGAATTTTCAATATGCCCAAATGTGAACCACTGGTGGAGTTTGGGGGAAACTGACATTTGGGAGTTGTAGTTGCTGTGATTTATAGTTCACCTACAATCAAAGAGCATTCTGAACCACTAACGATAGAATTGGGCCAAACTTACAACACAGAACCCCCATGACCAACAGAAAATACTGTGTTTTCTTATGGTCTTTGGTGACCCTTTTGACACCCCTTTGGACCTCCCAGGGGTCCCGACCCCCAGGTTGAGAAACACTGGTTTATAGCATTGTTCTGCTGTGTTTCAGCAAAAAATGTATTTGTTAAATAAAAACATCCCTATGGTTAGATATGACCACAAAAACATGTACTGTTATCACTATACCTAAAGACTAAAACCCTATGCTGATTTGTTTTTTAACCTTTTAATACTCATGCGCTGCCATCTTTACTACCCAAATACGACAACACCTCGAGTCCCGTGATTTCATCATTTCACATTGTTATTTTTGTTGCTGCTGGTTTTATACAGTTGCTAATTTTGTCATTTTTTCCTGATGTTTTACCAACAATATTGTGGTCTGGTACTGAAGGAGATCCACGTGGCCGAAACAATGAGTTGATTCACTGGAGGAAGCCAACTCTAGTGATCGACCAAGCCACTTGTATCTAGGATTGATGGAAGGCATTTCAGTTTTGAGGGTGTGTAACCTGACCTCTGGCACATCAGCCAAGGAATTTGAAAAGAGACCTTTGCCTGAGTCACAGAGACCCATCCCACTGAATCTCAGGATGTTTCCTGCCCTTTGCTCACACCTACAGAGGAAAACCTGGTTTCTGTTTCAGTCTGGCTTTTGTTAATGTTCAACCTTATGTTTGTAACTGTACTCACGGAAATGAATTACCACCCATTAGGTACACACTGGGAAACTGTTAGCTGCCAATTTCTCATCCTGTAACTGGAGGCCTCACCTATGTATTTATATGAAATCCAACGGGAGGTCAAGCTTTGGAAGGTCACATTGGGCTAGAACCAGATACTTGAAATAATCACACTATGTAACAAAATTTGAAGGAAAAAAATCTGTTCCTGGTTTGAAAGTGTTGTTTCCTGTTTAATTGTGTGGTACTTCCTTTGAAAGTAGTTGTTCTACTCCAGAAACTATTTTTGTGGCTGCCACAAACTATGATGAAGTGGTTGCATTTTTTAAAATTCTTAAATTATTGTTTTATATGTGATTTATATTAATTATATTGTTTTATTTGCTTATTGCTGTTTGTCTTTTGATGTGTTGTTGGGCTTGGCCTCATGTAAGCTGCTCCGAGTCCCCTTGGGGAGATGGTGCGGGGTATAAATAAAATTATTATCATTGCCTTAGTCACCTCCAGATTGGACTACTGTAATGCACTCTACGTGGGGCTACCCTTGAAAATGGCCCGGAAATTTCAATTGGTTCAACGAGCGGGCCAGGTTGTTAACTGGTGCTCCTTACAGGGAGCGGTCAACCCTTCTGTTTAAGGAGCTCCATTGGCTGCCGTTCATTTACCGGTCCCAATTCAAGGTGCAGGTGCTTACCTACAAAGCCCTAAACGGTTTGGGACCCACCTACCTGCGTGACCGCATCTCTGTGTACGAACCCACACGATCTCTTCGATCATCTGGGGAGGCCCTGCTTGCACTCCCACCACCATCGCAAGCGCAATTGGTGGGGACAAGGGAGAGGGCCTTCTCGGTGGTGGCCCCTCGACTCTGGAATTCACTTCCCAAGGACATTAGGCATGCCCTGACTCTGGCAGTGTTTAGGAGGAGCCTGAAAATGTGGTTGTTTCAGTGTGCCTTTCCAGAATAAGGAAACTCCCAGCAATATGTTCCTAAGGTATAGGTAAAGGTAGTCCCCTGACATTAAGTCCAGTCATGTCTGACTCTGGGGTGTGGTGCTCATCTCCATTTCTAAGCCGAAGAGCCAGCGTTGTCCGTAGACACCTCCAAGGTCATGTGGCCGGCATGACTGCATGGAGCGCCGTTACCTTCCCGCTGGAGCGGTGCCTATTGATCTACTCACATTTGCATGTTTTCGAACTGCTAGGTTGGCAGAAGCTAGGGCTGGCAGCGGAAGCTCACGCCGCTCCCCGGAATCGAACCTGCGACCTTTCGATCAACATATGTTCCTAAACGCACTTTATTAGTGATCTAGGTTTGTCTGCACATCTCATCCCTCTCCAAAACCTTTTACCCTAGTTATATGTCACCTTATCATGCCCAGCATTATTTTTAAAATTTATTACATTTGGCCCAGCCATAGGTTTTTAAATGCGTCGTGTTATTGTTAATGTTTATTGCTTATTTTCTGCTTATGAGTTTATTTATTGTTTTGTATTACTGTTGCTATTGTTTATTGTTGTATTTGGGCTCGGCCTCATGTAAGCCGCACCGAGTCCCTTGGGGAGATGGTAGCGGGGTACAAATAAAGTATTATTATTATTATTATTGAGCCTCTATGAGATATTCATTGAAAAACTATAGCAAAAGGTGCTGCAGGATGTCCCGCAAAAACAATCTCACTACCTCTGAGGATGCTTGCCATAGATGCAGGCGAAACGTCAGGAGAGAATGCCTCTAGAACATGGCCATATAGCCCAAAAAAACCTACAACAACCCCGTGATTCTGGCCATGAAAGCCTTCGACAATACAAAGTTTTTGCAGTTTAATAAACCTTTTCCATGTTTTATTATACAATCAATTAGGAGATGACATTTATAACCTAGGAACGAAATTTGTGTTACATAGTGTCATCATCACTGAAAGAAAGGATGATTCCCTGAGTGCCTTCAGGGAGATAGAAAGTGTTATAAATAAAGTTGTTGTTGTTGTTGTTCAAAGGAATTATTTTTAAAAATTGGAAGTGGGGAGTATCAGATCCTTATAAAATGAAACCTGTTAGTAGTATGTGATATGTTTATTTCTTTACATGCATCTCATTTTGGATTTAAAATGTACTATGTATTGTCGAAGGTTTTCATGGCCGGAATCACTGGGTTGTTGTAGGTTTTTTCGAGCTATATGGCCATGTTCTAGAGGCATTATCTCCTGACGTTTCGCCTCCATCTATGACAAGCATCCTCAGAGGCACACCTAATCACCTCTCAACAAAAGATTGCCCCAGGCACTGCCAGGCCCATCAAATGCTAATCAAGGTGGTCAGTTGAAACAATCACACCTAGCTCCAACAGACAAGAGTCCTTTGTCCCACCCTGGTCATTCCACAGATATATAAACCCATTTTCCTAGGTCCAACAGACCTCACTACTTCTGAGGATGCTTGCCATAGATGCAGGCGAAACGTCAGGAGAGAATGCCTCTAGAATATGGCCATATAGCCCGAAAAAACCTATAACAACCCAAAATGTACTATGTTTTGAAACAGACTTCACACCAGAATACTTTTTCCAGAGCTTCCAAAAAATTGTTTTTCGGTCTATGGCTACTGTTTGGGGATTTTAGGACTTATAGACCAAAAAACTAATATTTTCTAAGCTGCAGTTCTCTCCCTCACTTTATAATCATAGCAACCCTGTGAGACAGATTGGGCTGAAAGAGTACAGCTGAACCAGGGTAACCCATTGGTATCCGGATAACCCATTGGGTAACCCATTGATATCAGCTTGATATCTGATTGTGGATTTGAACCCAACTCTTCCCAGAGTTTGTGACATCTCAATGAATACAGCATAATTTGTGTAGAAGAGGCAAGGATATGAAGGGTAAGACCTCAATAAGGCCCCTTCCACACAGCCATATAATCCCGAATATCAAGGCAGATAATCCACAATAACTACTTTGAACTGGGTTATCTGAGTCCACACTGCCATATAACCCAGTTCAAAGCAGATTATGTGGGATTTTACACAGCTGTGTGGAATGGGCCTCAGGGTCCTTCCACACAGGCATATAACCCAGAATATCAAGGCAGATAATTCATAATATCTGCTTTGAACTGTTTGTTTTTTTTTTTTTGGTTGTGTCAGGAGCAACTTGAGAAACTGCAAGTCGCTTCTGGTGTGAGAGAATTGGCCGTCTGCAAGTACGTTGCCCAGGGGACGCCCGGATGATTTGATGTTTTTATCATCCTTGTGGGAGGCTTCTCTCATGTCCCCGCATGAGGAGCTGGAGCTGATAGAGGGAGCTCATCCGCCTCTCCCGGATTCGAACCTGCGACCTGTCGGTCTTCAATCCTGCCGGCACAGGGGTTTAACCCACTGTGCCGCCGGGGGTTATCTGTGTCCACACTGCCATATAATCAAGTTCAATGTGGATTTTATACAGGTGTGGAAGGAGCCTAAGTCAGCTAAAGCCTTCCCTTCGAATATTTTCATTGACTGTCTTCTAGACCAAAAAAGAAATGTTATAGTCCATTTTGGTGCTGCGATACAAGCTGTATTACCAAATCTTTCTGTTCTATTTAAGCCAGAACAAAAGGCGTCAGATCTGCCTGAAAACTCCAGCGTAGCAACAACATACTTTATTCACTCCCTAAAGATCAAGTATCCCAACCTTGAGTTAGAAGCTGGGTATTCCTGGGAGACTGAAACTATTATCCGACAGGTTTCTGTGTACTCTATGCGTTTACTGTCTGATCTGTACACATCCATTTGCTTTATGAGCCAGCAAACCCAGCCACTGGCTCAAGGTCATCCATAAAATGAATTCATAGTTGAATGGGATTTGATCTGTCAGACCCAGCATTTCCGTTCAGCTGGAGACCAAACTGGTTTCCAGACAGTGCTGAGGCCAGGGCTGGGTGGGTATGGCAAAATTCAATGCAAGTGCAAAATGCAACGTTTGGCCCCAAATGCCCTGGATTCCTGGGTTTTGCTATTATTGAGCTTGGCAGCACACAAACTGAAAAGATCCTAATGAAGCTATTCTGAAAGTGAAGAATTTCCAAGACCATTTTGTAGTTTTGCAAGAGGAATTAATAGAGATTTATCTCACTGAAAAAAAGGCATTATGAGTGTCACAAGAATACCACAATTTTGGCTCTGGCGCTAGTCACCATCTCTTCTTCTTTGGAGATACAGTGGGCCTTCAACATTATTTATTATTATTTACTTTAAACCTTTATACCCCGGTCTTCTCAACCTCTATAGAGGGACTCAGGCTTGCTTACAGCATAAATTAGTACCCAAAACAATTAAAAACATAATCACATCAATAAGTTAAATACAACAGAATAAATACACAAACCAAGTCGCCAAGATAAACATCTGCTGGCATTTTGGTTTCAGGACTCTTCTGTGGATACCAAAACCCACTGAAGCTCAAGTCCTATTATATACGATGGTTTTTCTTTTATAAAAGGGCAAAATTAATGTTTGCTTTGGGGTGGGGGGCAGAGGAGGGTTTAGAAAAAAAATCAGTCATGGTTGGTTGACTTGCTGTGAGTTTTCTGGGCTGTTTAGCCATGTTCCAGAAGCATTCTCTCCTGACATTTCTCCCACATTAAGGGCAGGCATCCTCAGATGTTGTGACTTCACAACCCCTGAGGATGCCTGCCATATATGTGGGTGAAACATCAGGAGAGAATGCTTCTGGAACATGGCCATACAGCCTGGAAAACTCACAGCAATCCAGTGATTCCACCCATGAAAGCCTTCAACAACACATGGTTGGTTGAATTTGTGGATGTAGAATCTGTGAATATGGAGGGTTGACAGTATTTAAAGGGACATTGGATGGCCATCTCTATGGAATGCTTAGTCATGTATTCCACATTTCGTGTAAACTTGTGCGCCAGCTGCGCCCGTACCTTGGGAAGTCTGACTTGGCCACAGTGGTACATGCTCTGGTTACATCCTGTATAGACTACTGCAGCACTCTCTATGTGGGGTTGCCTCTGAAGACTGCCCGGAAGCTACAACTAGTACAACGAGCGGCAGCCAGATTACTAACGGGAGCGGGGTACAGGGAGCATACTACTCCTCTGTTGCACCAGCTCCACTGGCTGCCAATCAGCTTCCGAGCACAATTCAAAGTGCTGCTGTTGACCTATAAATCCCTAAACGACTCCGGCCCAGTTTACCTGTCCGAACGGATTCTCCCTTATGAACCATCAAGGTTGTTAAGATCTTCTGGAGGGGCCCTGCTCTCGGTCCCCCCGCAATCGCGTCTGGTGGGGACGAGGGACAGGGCCTTCTCGGTGGTGGCCCCTCGGCTTTGGAACTCCCTCCCGATGGAGATTAGATCTGCCTCTTCCCTCCTGACGTTTAGAAAGCTGGTAAAGACATGGCTTTGGGATACTGCATTTGCAGAGTGATGACGGAGTCAATAACTGCTGACCTTTCTGGCTGATGGCGATGAATTTGTGACTCACTTTGACGAACTGATTTTTGCTGTAACTTGTATGAATTGTATTTTAATGTATTTTATATTGATGATTTATAATGCTTTTCTTATTGTATTGAATCCCATGTTGTTAGCCGGCCTGAGTCCCTCCTCAGAGGTCGAGAAGACCGGGGTATAAAAACTCTAAATACATAAATAAATAATCAATATTCCTACATGCAGAGGATGGCACTAGAGATATCTCCCAGCTCTATCATTGTTTGATTGTATGACCCTTACTGAACTTCCAAAGAATGTCAGCTTCAAAGAAACAGTCAGTGTTTTGATCTTAGGGCAGCACAGGAATGCTTGAGAAAAGAGAAAATTACTATTTTGTACAACTTCAAGAACACTCCCCTCCAGCCCCCACCCCAAGACATAATGGTTGCAGTGTTCCAAGACATGTAGTCACCAAAAGTAACATTTCCAAATCAAGAATGTGTGGGCAATGGCTGTTCAAATCTCAGAAACTGGAATGGTAGCTATTAAAAATAGGTGTTACATACCCCACTTGTTTCTTGGCTCCATAATGAGTAAAAGAGGGGAAATTATGTGGAAAAATGAAAAGTACAGCTTAAACCAGTCAGTATAACGGAAGGTCCACACAGGCATGAAAACCTGGACTTAACCTGATATGATTCCTGTTGGTCTTCACACCCAAATAACTGGGAGTCACTCTGGACCGTGCTCCGACCTACAAGAAGCACTGCCTGAATATCAAGCAAAAAGTGGGTGCTAGAAACAATATCATACGAAAGCTGACTGGCACAACCTGGGGATCACAACCAGACACAGTGAAGACATCTGCCCTTGCGCTATGCTACTCTGCTGCTGAGTATGCATGCCCAGTGTGGAACACATCTCACCACACTAAAACAATAGATGTGGCTCTTAATGAGACATGCCACATTATCACGGGGTGTCTGTGCCCTACACCACTGGAGAAATTACACTAGCTGGTATTGCACCACCTGACATCCGCCGGGAAGTAGCAACCAATAGTGAAAGGACCAAGGCAGTGACATCTCCAGCTCATCCCTTGTTTGGGTATCAGCCAGCACGTCAACAACTTAAATCAAGAAATAGTTTTCTAAGATCTACAGAGACACTCGCTGGAACACCTCAGCAAGCGAGAGTCCAAAAGTGGCAGGCTCAAACCCAGAACCTCAATCAATGGCTGATACCAAATGAGAGACCCCCCCCCCCCCCGGGCACACAGAAAATTGGGCGACTTGGAAGGCGCTGAACTCTGGCACCACGAGACTGCGCTCTGGCACCACGAGACCCCTAAGAAATGGGACTAAAAAGTGGAATCCACGACATGAGAGCATGGAGAAGAGCAAACCACTGACCACCTGCTGCAATGCAACCTGAGCCCTGCTACATGCACAATGGAGGACCTCCTTGCGGCAACCAGAGGCACATCAAGTGGCCAGATACTGGTCAAAGGACATTTAATTAACTACCAAGCTTGCAAACTTTGTGTTTTGTCTGTCTGTTTGTTTGTTTTTGTTAAAAATGTAATACAAATGTCTGGTTGTTCCTGACACGATAAATAAATAAATTCACAATGCTCCTGTGCTTTTGGTGAGGATTGCAGCTTATAACAACAACAACAACAACAAGCCAGTCAAGGTGGTCCCAGTGGTGATCGGCACACTGGGTGCAGCACCTAAAGACCTTGGCCTGCACTTAAACACAATCGGCGCTGACAAGATTACCATCTGCCACCTGCAGAAGGACACCTTACTGGGATCTGCACGCATTATTCGCCGATACATCACACAGTCCTAGACACTTGGGAAGTGTCCGACGTGTGATCCAATACAACAGTCAGCAGAGTGTCTTGCTGTGGACTCATCTTATTGTGTTTCAAATAATAATAATAATAATAATAATAATAATAATAATAATAATAATAATAATAACTTTATCCTTGCTTAAACCAGCTTTGGCCCGCTTGAGGCAAAGTCGGGAGATGTGCCAAAGTTTGCTTGAATCTCCAAAGTATCCTACAGCTTCAGGGAAATGTGGACAGCTGGATTAGGTCCGGATCAAACCAGCTACTGCCCACATGGGACATCTGTCATCGTTTCCCTGTGCTCATCAGTGCAGTGAAAAGGGGGGGGGGGGGCTTGTGCCTTTTTGACTGCTGTCTTTTTGAACTATGGAGAATGAATAATTGCATGTGTGAGTAGGGATGTGACATATGTAGATGTATAAAGTCCCAGTCTAGTCCATATTTCTAAATGTACATCTATACAAAGTAGGCATAAATCTGGTATCTCGGTATGCATGCACAGTGCACCACATATGGACACATAAATATGAATCAGGGCATCTCACTTAAATTTAAGCCAGTGGCTTGTGGTGGGATCTTCCAGCACTGTGTGGGGTTGGACTGGGACAGGCACATGTATTTACACATAGGAATAGTGTTATTGTTCCACATATAATGTGTATATATAAATGTACAGGAAAGATCGCAGACATCCAAGGCACATTCACCAATCTTCCAAGGTTAACTCTATCAGGGGGGTCTTCAAATCTATTGGGGTTTGATTCCAGGACCCCTTTTGGATACTAAAATCTGTAAATGTTCAAGCTTCATTATATAAAGTGACACATTTAAATGGCATCCTTATAGGTAAACGTAAAGGTTGTCCCCTGACATTAAGTCCAGTTGTGTCCGACTCTGGGGTGTGGTGCTCATCTCCATTTCTAAGCCGAAGAGCCAGCGTTGTCCAAAGACACCTCCAAGGTCATGTAGCTGGCATGACTTCATGGAGCACTGTTACCTTCCTGCTGAAGTGGTACCTATTGATCTACTCACATTTGCATGTTTTCGACTGCTAGGTTGGCAGAAGCTGGGGCTAACAGCAGGAGCTCACCCGTTCCCCAGATTCGAACCGCCAACCTTTTGGTCAGCAAGTTCAGCAGCTCAGCAGTTTCAAGCTATGGATGGCTGTACCTGTGGATACAGAGGGCCTACTATAAGTTTTTCTGTCCTCAGTCTTCAGATATTTGCTGTCTGGGATCTTGGGAATAAATGTACTTGGATTACAGTGATTTCTGTTAGAGACGCTGAAAGTATTACTGCCTCAAGGATTTGTTTAAGTTGTTTGCACAACCTGGCACTTGTGTGTATGTGTACTGTACAACATGAAATAAGCACTTGTCAATGACAGGCCACACAGTAAATCAGCCATCTCTTTGGATGCCTTTCATTAATAATAATAATAATAATAATAATTATTATTATTATTAATAATAATTATAATAATTTATTTATATATCGCTCCATCTCCCCGAGAGCACTCATTCCTTCCCTCATTGTAAGGTTTCTAGATTTAATAAAGGATAAGGCTCTTGTGTCTTTAATGGTTGTGTAGAAGAGAGAATTGTCACAGATTTAATACTATTGAAATTGGGTTGCTGTGAGTTTTCCGCTGTATGGCCGTGTTCCAGAAGCATTCTCTCCTGACACTTCGCCCACATCTATGGCAGGCATCCTCAGAGGTTGTGAGGATGCCTGTCATAGATGTGGGTGAAACGTCAGGAGAGAATGCTTCCGGAACATGGCCATACAGCCCGGAAAACTCACAGCAACCCAGTGATTCTGACCATGAAAGCCTTTGACAACACACTGTTGAAATTCTCTGGAGCATTGCCATTGAAAGGTTGAGAGTCCCATTCCTTATTTCAGGTCTTCCTTTCTGCCATTACACAAATCATCCCAGAATGAAAGAGGTGAAAAGAAAAGTACACCACTCTCAAATCCTGCCTCCAGTAGTTAATCATATGCGCTCGGACACCACAATGCTTGTCTGTTAATTGGAATTTGTAACTGGTATCCAAAGGTATGCTACCCCTTGAACATGGAGGTTTTCCTTGGGAAATGTATATTACTTGTAATCGATCAAACATTTTGAGCTTCTTTTTCACGCTATATTTATAGCACCTGGATACTGCTTTAACCACCATGGCTGCCTCCTGTAGTATCTTGGCTTTGTAAAGTGCTAGAACTTTCTGGCTGAGAATTTCAAACACCTCACAGATTTCAGGATGGAGCCACAATAGTGATACTGAAATGCGGGTTCGGTACTGTAGAATTAATGCAGTTTGACCCCACTTTAACAGCTATGGCTCAATGCTATGGAATCTTGGGAGTTGTACTTTGGAGAGGAAGCTAAAGTGTTTGTAAAAAATACAAACCCCCATGATTTTGGAGCATTCAACCATGGCAGTTAAAGGGATGCCAAAATGCATTAATTCTACAGTGTAGATCAGGCGCAGGCAAACTTTGGCCTTCCAGGTGTTTTGGACTTCAACTCCCACCATTCCTAACAGCCTCAGGCCCCTTCCTTTTCACCCCCGCAGGCGATGGAGGGGGGAAAAGGAAAGGCCTGAGGCTGTTAGGAATGGTGGGAATTGAAGTCCAAACACCTGGAGGTCGAAGTTTGCCCATGCCTGGTATAGATGCACCCTACGTTTCTTCGTAGTCCTCTAAGCCAATGCACATTGGCAGAATTGATGCCAGAAGATCTCCTAAATTGTAGTGGGCTATTTGTAGCCCTTCAGGTACTGTTGGACAATAGCTCGTAGCTGCAGTCAAGAAATGTTGGGAGAAGTGTTTCTCAACTTTCCTAATGTCACGACACCTTAATACAATTCCTCAAGTTGTGGTGACCCCCCCAAACATAAAATTATTTTATTGCTACTTCATAACTATAATTTTGCTACTGTTATGAATCGTCATGTAAATATCTGATATGCAGGATGTGTTTTCATTCACTGGACCAAATTTGGCACAAATACCTGATATGTCCAAATTTGAATACTGGTGGGGCTGGGGGAGTTGACTTTGTCATTTGGGAGTTGTAGTTGCTGGGATTTATAGTTCACCTACAATCAAAGAGCATTCTGAACTCCACCAATGACAGAATTGGGCCAAACTTCCCACACAGAACCCTCATGACCAACAGAAAATACTGTGTTTTCTGATGGTCTTTGGTGACCCCTTTGACACCCCTTGCACCCCCCCCCCCCGGGGTCCCGATCTCCAGGTTGACAAATGCTGGTCTGGAGGGTCACAAAGCTATATGAAGGTGTTCCTTTCATCTGTTTTGAAATCTACTGCTGGTTCCTTTCATTAGGTGGCCCTGAATCCCCCCCCCCCCACCTCCGGGACATGCATACCAAGAGACTAAAAGATGGCATTTCCCCCCATGCACCTCTCCGCAACCACTCACCTGCCTGTGTTGAGACCTCCTTCTCCCCCTGCTCTGAGGTCTCTGATGCCTGGCAGGGTGAAACGGAGCCATACAGGCTGTACCTCTGCCTCTGCAGCTCCCGCTCTCGTTCCTGGGCCTCCTGAACTTCCTGCTCCAGCAGAGACTGGGGACTTTTGGCACGCAAGCAGAAGAAGGGGTTGCCTGTGGGGCTGGCCCTCCCCGATGGGGGCTGCTGGGGTCGTAGCAGAACCTCTGAGTCCAGAATGACCATATTGGTGGCACGGCTGGCCTCAGCAAAAGAAGGCCCCTTTGTCCCTTCGGCAGTGCCACATGCTGGCTTCCTGGGGGTGAGAAACTCTGGGCTGGTGTGCTGCTCGAACATCATCTTCTTCTCCTGGAGCTCCTGTGGTGTGCCCCGGTCATAGGCCCCTCTGACCTTCCCAAGCTGCACCAGGTCCTCTTCCCGCCGACATTCCCGCTGGATCTCTCGCTGCATTTGGGCCCCAGCCCATTGCCGCTCCTTCTCCTTGGGCAGCGTCCCACTTTGGTTCAGAAAAGGTCTGATGCGCACCTCCACATACTCCTGGGTGCCCCGAAGGCTGGCCAGACCCCGCTCACGGCGCAGAAGTTCTTCTCGTTCCAGATGGAGACGTATCTCCCGCTCAATTGGGGTCTCTGGATGGCCGGAGGCATTCCTTGTCCAGTTTGTGGGGCCGTCCAAGCTGCCCATTGTAGAGGGCTCGTCCGAACTGGGTATGGTGCAAGCTGACTCCTCAGCACTCAATCCCTCTTCACCCTTTGCAGGATCTCTAGCATCCAGCAGCATTTGTTCTGCAGAGGCTGGGTCAGGACCATCATGTGTTGGAATGGCAGCCCTGGCCATATCTTGAGAGTCTGCTTGTTCCCTGGCCTCAAGTGGATCTTCCATGCTTGCTAGAACCATGGTCTCTGATGGATCAGTTTTTGCTGATGGACTTTCTAAGAGCGGAAGATTGCTTGCCAGGTTTCCCACCTGTGAAAGATCCTTTACCCCCTCTTGTTCTCTGGTGGCTTCTTCAGAGCCAGCGTCCCCAGTTGCTTCCTCACTCTTGTTCTCAGACTCCAGCACAGCTTCAGGTCCAGCCTCACTCTGGGGTTCGCTGTTGTTGCCGGCTCCACTTGGTTCACAAAGTGCCAGTCCTTCCTGGTCGCATGCGGCAGCCAGGCCCTGCTGGGCAGGTCCAAAGATCCCGGTTGCCACAGGAGACTGTGTTGGCACTGCATGGGCAGCCGTGTCGGAAGAACCTGTTTCTGCTGCCCTCTGCTGGCAATATGGGTCAGCATCTGGAAGAGGGTCTGCTAATGCCACAGAAGGTGCCGCTGAGGTACAAGCAGAATCTTGAGCAACTTCCTCCTCTTTTTCAAGGTGATTGTTACCTGAGCCAGTCTGTAAAAACTGTTTATTCTCAGATTCTTCATCCTTTTGTGGCTGGGATAGCTGTTCACTTGCTGTCCTTTCTTCACTGTCATCCTCTGTACTTTCTTGACAGTCTGGCTTCAAGTCTTCGTGAAGATTTTCAGACTCAGTTGGAGAAGCAGGACTGGGAGACAGGTTGCTAGGGAAGCCAAATGAGTCTCCTTCTCCTGCTTCCTTGGATGAATATGTGTCCATCAACGATCCCTTGGGAGACTCGGACGAAGACACATCAGCACAATCGATTTGGCTGTTCTCCTGGTTGTCCATAGCTTGTGTGGGGCTATTGGCAAGTTCTGGTTTCTCAGGAGATACTGGTGGTTGGTCATGACTATCTCCCACGATTCCACTTTCCTCATTTTCATCCAGGCGACTTGAGGAGTTGTCAGACTCCTGTTGCTTAGGGGAAACATCTGAGGAACTGTGATGGTGAACAAGAGGACTACTGTTTGCCTCTTGGTTAATTTCCAGCTGTTCCATGGAGTCGGCAGGCACAGTTGGGTCTTCACTATGATAGTGGTGTTGCCTGCCCTGCTCCACTTCCTCAACCTCTTCCTCCTTCCTCTCCAGCACTGAGTTTTCCATAATACTCTGTGGCTCTGAGAAGACATCTGGTAGCTTGCTGTGACACTCAGGATGGTTGCTATCCTCCCCTTCAGCCAACAAGTTCATAGTATCTTCTGCTTTCAGTTGTTCCGTGGAGAGTTCTGCTGTCATCTCTTGATGAGCAGAGAGGCCATCATCCTGCTCTTGGCATAACTGATTCACATCATCTGCTATTTTAACCTCTTCAGAAGACATGGTGACAGAAGGGGTGGCCTTCTCAACCTCATCATTGTCCTGTATTGAAGAGGGCATCTCTTCCAGTGCCTGGTCTTTGGCAAGGGAACTGTTGGCACCATCCAGTGGGGCAAGCAAAGAATCCTCTGGTGTAGCGGTTATGGGCACATTCTCTGCCATGTCCCTGCTCTCCACCATGTCCCCAAATATGCCCACCTCAGAGCTTTCTTGGTTTCTGTGGCAAACCCCGGTAGCAGGGGGAGGCAATGACAAAGTCTCAGTAGTCATCTGGAGGATGAAATGAGACTTGTCTTAGGTCCAACACACCTGGAACAAAAACATATATCATTTTAGGTAGTTTCACACTTTACAAAGGTCACCTTAATAGCAAAGTAAATAATGAGGTAATGGCTCCCCCTCCTGGCAATGCAATGGAAGAATGTTAAAGGGCACAGCAGCCTATAGGCATAGATCCGGGTAGCTCTTGCCCCTTCTACTCCACTATACTATTTATAAATCCAGATTATCTGCTTTGAACTGGATTATATGACAGTATAGATGCATATAATCCAGTTCAAAGCAGATAATCTGGATTTATAAATAGTATAGAAGGGGCCTCTAAAGATCACAGAACCTTGAAACTGGAAGAGACCTCCAAAGATCATCCAGACCAAGCTCCTTCTGCCATGCAGGAACACACAATCAAAGCACTCATGACAGATGGTCATCCAGCCTCTGTTTAAAACCTCAAAAGAAGGAATTCTCTTCTAAACTGCCATATAATGCAGATTATCAAATCAGTTAATCCGCATTATCTGCTTTGAACTTGATTATATGAGTCTACACTTCCATATAATCCAATTCAAAGCAGATAATCTGGATTTGATATGGCAGTGTAGAAGGGGCCGGAGACTCCACCACATTGCGAGGCTGAATATTGTTGAGAAAGACAACTTTGCTCTTGATTTCTTGGGAAAGGTGATTTCCCCTTTATGTGCAGTGAGCCAATAGAGAATGGAGGCAGGACTTGTAGGGAAAGCTAGGTGCCAAATGGTGGGTGGAAATACTGTGTGAGCACATATTTTTCATACTTACTTACTTTCACTTTAACCAATTCTAATTCACACTGATGGGGTGAATTAGGAAAAATCTCATTTGTAACAGGGATCTAGACCTAGGAAGTAAATCACAAGCTGAAGATGTGTCATCGGGGTGAGGCAGCAGCTAAAAAGACCAATGTGATTCTAGGGTGCATCAATAAAACTCCAGTATCTAGATCAGGGTCCTCAAACCTTTTAAACAGAGGGCCGGGTCACAGTCCCTCAAACTGTTGGAGGGCCGGATTATAATTTGAAAAAATATATGAATGAATTCCTATCCACACTGCACATATCTTAGTTGTAGTGCAAAGAACACTTAAAATCAAAACAATAATTAAAATGAAAAATAATATTAACAAATATAAGCTTATCAGTATTTCAATGGAGCCCCTGATGGTGCAGTGGGTTAAACCCCTGTGCCGGCAGGACTGAAGACCGACAGGTCGCAGGTTCGAATCCGGGGAGAGGCGGATGAGCTCCCTCTATTAACTCCAGCTCCTCATGCGGGGACATGAGAGAATCCTCCCACAAGGATGATAAAAACATCAAATCATCCAGGCGTCCCCTGGGTAATGTCCTTGCAGACGGCCAATCTCTCACACCAGAAGCAACTTGCAGTTTCTCAAGTCGCTCCTGACACGACCAAAAAAAAAAAGTATTTCAATAGGAAGTGTGGCAGATGAGATAGCGTTGTTGTTGTTGTTGTTGTTGTGTGTTTTCAAGTTGTTTCAGATTAGGTTGACCCTGAGCGAGGGCCGGGTAAATGACCTTGGAGGGCCGTATTCGGCCCCCGGCCTTAGTTTGAGGAGCCCTGATCTAGATGGAGGGAAATTTATTTATTTGTCATGTCTGGGCAACCAGTCAATTGTATTACATTTCTAACAGAACAAAACAAGCAAACAGACACAGGTGTCATCTGCAAACTTGATGATCATGCCTTCTAACCCTTCATCTAAGTTATTAATAAAGATGTTGAACAGAACCGGGTCCCGGACCGAACCCTGCGGCACTCCACTCATCACTTCTTTCCAGGAAATCAAACCAAACACCAAAGACACCTACAACTACACTTTTCCTTTAAGATCAAGGCAAGTAGAAAGTGTCGGTCACATGATGCATCCTCCCCATATGCCTTCATTGCTGCAGATATGGCACTAATATGTGGAATGGGAAACCCTAGAGGTAGGGGTTGGCTCTTACAGATTTATTTATTTATTTATTTATGGAGGAAAATAATACTATGTAACAAAATTTGAAAAAAAAATCTGTTCCGGGTTTGAAAGTATTATTTCCTGTTTAATTATCCACTACTTACTTTGAAAGTAGTTGTTATACTCCAGAAACTTCATTTTTGTGGCCACTATGTTGAATTGTTTGAGACTGAGGAGATATTCATTGAAAAGCTATAGCAAAATGTGCTGCAGGATGTCCTGCAAAAACAAAGTTTTTGCAGTTTAATAAACCTTTTACATGTTTTTATGATAGAACCAATTAGAAAATGGCAGTAACCCAGGAAATTGTGTTACATAGTGTCAGAGGTGGCCCTAGGTAATTTTCAACAGTAAGCAAACAGTATTTTGGCGCTCCCCCCAACCCAATCACTGATATATATTTTCTGTTCGTCGTGGGAGTTCTGTGTGTCATATTTGGTTCAATTCCATCATTGGTGGAGTTCAGAATGCTCTTTGATTGTAGGTGAACTATACATCCCAGTAACTACAACTCGCATATGTCAAGGTCTATTTTCCCTCAAGAGCGCCCTGGGCAAAATCAACTATACTGCAAATGTTTACTTTGTGTAATGGGTTGAACCGCCCCTACATAGTGTAATAGTCCCATTCTGTTTCGTTTAGGTCAAATTTCATCTAGAATACTGTCTCCCATTCTTGGTACCACAATTCAAGAAGGATATTGACGAGCTAGAACATGTCCAGAGGATGGCAACTAAAATGGTAAAAAGTATAAAAGCCAAACCTTATGAAGAGCGGCTTAGGGGGTTGGACATGTTTAGCCTGGAGAAGGTTAAGAGAGGACAGATAGCCATATTTAAATATTTGGAAGGATGTCCTATTGAAGATGCAGCAGAGACTAGGATACAAAACAAGGGATTCAAACTGCAAGAAAACAGAGTCCACCTAATCATTAGGAAGAACTTCCCAATGGTAAGAATTGTTTCATTGGAATACACTGCTTCAGAGTATGGTGACATAGATTTTAGAATAGAAGTTGGATGGACGTCTGTTGGGAATGTTGTGGTTTTCTATTCATGCATGGCAGGAGGCTGGACTGGATGCCCCTTGGGGGTCTCTTCCAATTCCACATTTCTATGGGCCCTTCCACACAGCTCTATATCCCAGAATATCAGAGCGGAAAAGCCCACAATATCTGCTTTGAACTGGGATATCTGGCAGTGTGGACTCAGACAAGCCAGTTCAAAGCAGATATTGTGGGATTTTCTGCCTTGATATTCTGAGATATAGGGCTTTGTGGAAGGGCCCTCAGATTCGATTGTTCTAATACTTTTCTCCCTCAACTTAGCTCAACCATCCTTGTCTACCATTGCTGGATTATGGAGCCCTCGGTGGCACAATGAGTTAAACCCTTGTGCCGGCAGGACTGCTGACTGACAGGTTGGTGGTTCGAATCTGGGGAGCGGGGTGAGCTCCCCTCTCAGCTCTAGCTTCCCATGAGGGGACATGAGAGAAGCCTCCCACAGGATGGTAAAACATCAAATCATTTAAGCATCCCCTGGGCAACGTCCTTGCAGACGGCCAATTCTCTCACACAAGAAGCGACTTGCAGTTTCTCAAGTAGCTCCTGACACAGAAAAAAAAGCTAGAGAAATTGCCTTGTCTTTTTCAGTTGCTGAGTTACCTATTGGGCCTCTTCATTTCATCATGACCCACTGAGTACTTGTTTTAGGAGTGATGGTCACAACCGAGTGGTAGAGCAAGTGCCTTGCATGACATTAATTCGGATTCCTCTTATGATTTAATAGAGCCAAGCTCACAGGATTAAAGCATAGTACAACAAAACCCAAACTCCACAAAACTGTGATAATTATTGGGCCTACTAAAATACACAAAATACATTAAAAGCATGGCACATTTTGATTTGCAGGTTCAAGGACATCATCTGCAACTTATCCTAAAGTCTTTCTGTTCCTTCTAAGCTTAGCTGAAATATTCACAAAAGCTGTGGGGGTGAATGAGGAAAATGGATTTTCTAGGGATCCTTCCACACAGCCATATAACCCAGAATATCAAGGCAGATAATCTCGAATATATATTTATCCTGAAAAGGTTTGCCATTGTGTTTTCGAAGGCTTTCATGGCCGGAATCAATGGGTTGCCGTCAGAGGCGACCCTAGGTATTTTTCAACGGTAAGCAAACAATATTTTGTTTTTTTGAGGGGGTGGGGGGTGGTGGGGTTTTGTGCCAAGTTTGTGGGAGGTGCTGTGCAGAGGCGCCCTAGGTAATTTTCAACGGTAAGCAAACAGTATTTTGGCGCCCCCCCCCCCGCCCCCAACCAATCACTGATAGATATTTTCTGTTTGTCGTGGGAGTTCTGTGTGCCATATTTGGTTCAATTCCATCATTGGTGGAGTTCAGAATGCTCTTTGATTGTAGGTGAACTATACATCCCAGTAACTACAACTCGCATATGTCAAGGTCTATTTCCCCCAAGAGCGCCCCTGGGAAAAATCAACTATACTGCAAATGCTTACTTGGCGTAATGGTTGAGCCGCCCCTGGGCAGAACATGTATCTTTGGGCTGTATGGCCATGTTCCAGAAGCATTCTCTCCTGATGTTTCACCTGCATCTATGGCAGGCATCCTCAGAGGTTGTGAGGTCTCACAACCTCTGAGGATGCCTGCCATAGATGCAGGCGAAATGTCAGGAGAAAATGCTTCTGGAACATAACCATACTGCGTGAAAAACTTACAGCAACCCAGATTTGCCATTGCCTTACTCTGAGGTTGAGAGAGTGTAAAGTGTTTAAAATCACCCAGTAGATTTCATGGTTATGCAGGGACTTGAATCCTGGTCGCAGACCACTACACCACACTGACTCTTTGTGGTATCTCTGTGGCAATGCAAAGTATTGAACATGAGGAAGAACTTCCTGACTGTGAGAGCCGTTCAGCAGTGGAACTCTCTGCCCCGGAGTGTGGTGGAGGCTCCTTCTTTGGAAGCTTTTAAACAGAGGCTGGATGGCCATCTGTCGGGGGTGCTTTGAATGCAATATTCCTGCTTCTTGGCAGAGGGTTGGACTGGATGGCCCATGAGGTCTCTTCCAACTCTTTGATTCTATGATTTGGAATTGGGTGAAGAGGAATGGGCAATTAAGATTAATTAGCTTTACAAAAGTGAAGAAGAAAACTGCCTGAACCAGTGTGTCAGCATACCTCCATTTTTAAACTTTCCTTGGAAGTGTGGGTATAAAGCCCATCTGATTATATGATCTGGAAAATCTGTCATTTTGTGATTCTCAGATTCAGTCCTCAAACTCTTTGGTTAAGTAGTTGCATTCACTCCATCCCACTGCCACAGAACAGAACTGTGGTCTGATTCTCTCAAAGTCAGACTGCACTATGCTTTTACTCTTGGCAGGCTACAATGTTGCTTCAAGATAGAGAGGTGGAGTAGGGAGAACCCGGTATCAAGGGAAAGATTACAGGGCCTGCTTTCTGGTAAGATAAGATTTGCTAAAACATAGTTCCCAACATGAACAAAGGCACACTTGTAGAGTGCTTGTTTTGGTAATTCTTTCAATCTCATAATCATAATTACACCAGCCAGTCAATGACTTAAATCAAGAAATGGTTTTCTAAGATCTACAGAGACACTCGCTGGAACACCTCGGCAAGTGAGAGTCCAAAAGTGGCAGGCTCAAACCCGGAACATCAACCAATGGCAGATACCAAATGAGAGACTCCCCCTGGGCACACAGAAAACTGGGCGACTTGGAAGGCGCTGAACAGACTGCGCTCTAGCACCACGAGATGCAGAGCCAATCTTAAGAAATGGGGCCACAAAGTGGAATCCATGACATGCGAGTGTGGAGATGAGCAAACTACAGACCACCTGCTGCAATGCAACCTGAGCCCTGCTACATGCACAATGGAGGACCTTCTTATAGTAACACCAGAGGCACTCCAAGTGGCCAGATACTAGTCAAAGGACATCTAATCAACTACCAAGCTTGCAAACTTTGTGTTTTGTTTGTTCGTTAAAAAATGCAATACAACTGGCACGATAAATAAATACCAGCCTTTTCAGTGCAAATTAACTAGCGCCAGCGAACTGTCCAGAAAGCAAAGTGATCCAGACTGTTATATGAATAATTTGTTTTTAAAACGGAGCAATGAGATGGGAAGCAAGCAGGGAATGAGTTCCCTTCTCTTTCCAGAGATGGAGAGAGAAGATTGCCTGCACTGGGCACCACAACTGAAGAGAGATATTGGCAAGCTGGAATGTGTCCAGACAGGCCCGTAGCCAGGATTTTGATTCGTGTGTGTGTGTGTGTGTGTGTGTGTG
>NW_026845477.1:148261547-148305631 GCF_025583915.1 Anolis sagrei ordinatus | reverse complement strand
GAGAGAGAGAGAGATAAACAATGTAAATTCAATAGAGTTACCTTTTGAACTGGGAGGTATCTGTACTTATAAATTATAATAGAATAGAAAAAATCCCGTTTTATGATCTCGCGTTAATAAGTACCTTTGCGAGAACAAACGCAGAGGATTTCTTCAAGTAAAAGAAAACGGGGGAGGAGGCAGTGGGAGAATGTCTCCTGTGTGCTGGGCAGGCAAATGTATAATTTGAAAAGAAAGCTGAACGACTGGGGAGGTAAGAAAATCATTTGTTTAATTTCCAAACTGGGTGTTGTAAAGCTTAAGGGAAAATCAACAATCCTCAACGCTTTACTAATGTTGTGTGGGATGAAGTCCTAAGTGAAACTGTGGCTATCAGTCCTGTGGATATAGTCTGTACTTCTTGTGTATTAAATATGGTCAATAGTGTAGGGTGGCTAGAGATATATATGGTTTTCCCAATTTTCACAGGGGTCCTACACCCTAAATCCCTGCTGGGCCGACTGCAATTTGCTTCGTAAGTTCAAAGGCTCAGGCATAGAGCTAGGAGGCCGTGCTTTAATTTAAGTCCTGATGAAAGCAACGGTGAGATGGCAATGATGGCATCACCGTACGTGTTCCACCCTTTCTCCAGGGCTCAGCAGGGAAGCTAACAATTAAGTAACAGGTTAGGATGACACAGTTTATCTTTGCTTGTGGCTTACGTACTGCAGCAGACAAGCAGTCCATTCTGCGCAAGGCACTGGAGCACGTGGTAACCGTTCGGCTCCAGGGATTTCTGGATGAGACGGATTATCTAGATCCATTTCAATCTGGCTTCAGGCCTGGTTCTGGGGAGGAGGTGGCTTTGGATGCCGTGGGAGATGACCTGTACGGGGAACTTGGCAGAGGGAACATGTCCAGAACCTGTTGATTCTGTGGACTTTTCATCAGCTTTTGATACTATTGACCACGTGTTGCCTCACACATATGGGACCTGGAAATACTCTTTTATATTAAATGTATTCTTTTATGAAGGGGAAAGCAAAAAAGAGAGGTTTAAAGTTCAATTCCTTGCCTTGGAATTCCCCAGGAATCTCTTGTGTCCCCCACACTATCCAACATACATATGAAATTAAGACTTTATCACACAAGGCAGGCAAATCGCAATTACAGAGTCTTTGGTTTGGACTTATTACGTGACGCCGCTCTTTTCCCATCACTTTCTCCTTGTGAGACCATTGGAAGGCATTTCTTTCACGAAAGGAGGTCACTGATGGATTATTTGTGTTTGTGAAAGACACACAGTCTCCCACCAAGAGAGCGACAGGGAAGGAGTGACGCCATGTGATAAGACGTTGTTCTTGCGATTTGCCTACCTCCTGTGATAAGCTTCTCAGTGATAAGAGCCAACTTATTGAAATCAATGTAGATATTTTCTGGCAAAAAAAAAAAGAAGCAATTTAAGTTCATTCGTTTTTAACTAAATTTATCGGCTTAGGTTAGGATTTCAGCATTAACCTCATTGCAGAATTAAGTTATTAGCTAAGCAATTAATTCATAAACTGAGAGACTATGCTAAAGATTGAACGAATTCCAGGTGAACCCCTACAATAATAATAATAATAATAATAATAATAATAATAATAATCCTTTATTTGTACCCTGCTACCATCTCCCGAAGGATTCGGTGCGGCTTACAAGAGGCCAAAATACAACAATAAAAACAGCAGCAGCAACACAATAACTAAAAAAAAAAACACCAGAGCAATAACATTAACAACACCCAATGACGCAATTAAAAACAATGGCCAGGCCAAATTTAATAATTAAAATTAAAAGTGCTGGGCATGACAAGGTGGGGTGTTTGGAGGGGGATGGGCATGCAGATATCCTGGATCTCTGATAAAGTGCGTTGGGACATAATGCTAGGAGTTTCCTTATTCTGGAAAGGCACACTGGAACAACCACGATTTCAAGCTCCTCCTAAAGATTTCTAGTGACGGGGCCTGCCTGATGTCCTTAGGGAGAGAGTTCCAGAGCCGAGGGGCCACCACCGAGAAAGCCCTATCCCTTGTCCCCACCAATTGCGCTTGCAATGCAGGTGGGATCATGAGCAGGGCCTCTCCAGATGAACTCAAGAGATCGTGTGGGTTCGTACACAGAGATGCGGTCACGCAGGTAGGCGGGTCCCAAACCATTTAGGGCTTTGTAGGTAAGCACCTGCACCTTGAATTGGGACCGGAAAATGAATGGCAGCCAGTGGAGCTCCTTAAACAGGAGGATTGACCTCTCCTTGTAAGGAGCACCAGTTAACAACCTGGCCGCCGCCCGTTGGACCAATTGAAATTTCCGGGCCGTTTTCAAGGGCAGCCCCACGTAGAGTGCATTACAGTAGTCCAATCTGGAAGTGACTAAGGCATGGACCACCCTGGCCAGATCCGCCTTCACGAGGTATGGTCGCAGTTGGCGGACGAATCTCAATTGTGCGAAGGGCCTTCCAGCCACCGCCGACGCCTGAGCTTCAAGCAACAAAAAGACTAGTTTGCGGAATTTTAGTGGTCTGCTTCTGACTTTTTGGTCCATTTCTCAGAGTTGGGGAAATGCAACAAGATGCAGATATTTAACGTAAACACAATGTTATTTTCCCTTTTCTAATGCAAATGCGATCAAATATTATTATTTTGCTTTTATTAATCACTAATGAAAGGCATTAACTGTTTCCTACTAACTTCTGCGCCTGGGAAAACTGCCAGAAGAGGTTGTCTGGGGTTTTGTGCTATATTGTCAACTGTATCAAACTCTTTTATTTCTCCTTTCCGTCAAAATTCAAGGGCGGAATCAATGTCTGCCATCAATAATAGATTAGAGGATAGCAAACTAATTGAAGTTTGATCTAGAGGGGCTCATAGTCAATCGAAAGACAATTTAAGGATTAATTAATTACATTCTTTATGAATCAAGTGTTAGATAGGTTTGCATTCCCATCGAAGACACTAGGGGGCCATCTTCACTACAGATTTAATGCAGTTTTGCACTGGCTCAGTATTGTTGGATCAGGAGAACTGTAATCTGGTGAGGCACATGCACTACTTGCCAGAAAAGTCTAAAGATATTGTAAAACTACAATCAGAGGCGGCCCTAGGTAATTTTCAACAGTAAGCAAACAGTATTTTTCCCCCTTCCCCCAACCAATCACTGATATATATTTTCTGTTCGTCGTGGGAGTTCTGTGTGCCATATTTGGTTCAATTCCATCATTAGTGGAGTTCAGAATGCTCTTTGATTGTAGGTGAACTATACATCCCAGTAACTACAACTCGCATATGTCAAGGTCTATTTTCCCCAAGAGCGCCTCAAGAGTGCCCCTGGGCAAAATCAACTATACTGCAAATGCTTACTTTGCGTAATGGAATGAGCCTCCCCTGGCAATACATAAAAAATATTCGTGCTTTTTTTGTATCAGGAACAACTTGAGAAAACTGCAAGTCACTTCTGATGTGAGAGAAATGGCAAGGACATTACCCAGGGGATGCCTGGATGTTTGATGTTTTACTATCCTTGCAGGAGGTGGAGGCTCCTTCTTTGGAAGTTTTAAAACAGAGGCTGGATGGCCATCTGTCAGGGGTGATTTGAATGCAATATTCCTGCTTCTTGGCAGGGGGTTGGACTGGATGGCCCATGAGGTCTCTTCCAACTCTTTGATTCTATGATTCTAAGTGACTGGCTTGACCTTGAAGGAGCTGGAGGGTGGTGACGGCTGACAGGGAGCTCTGGCATGGGCTGGTCCATGAGGTCACAGAGTCAGAAACGACTGAACAAATGAATAACAACAACAAATTTTATTAGGTCATTATATATAATGGAATTCGAGCATCCTGGATTTTGGTATCCATGGGGATGGAACCAAAGTGGATACCACCGTATGTGACAAAAGCAAAAGAAATGTGGAAGGAAGGTTGGATACAAGAATTTTGGCATTACATTTGGTTGCCAGCAGGCGGTGCATTAGGACTAATCAGAGATACTCTCCATGTCTTTGCCATCTAAAAGCTAAGGAAGCAAAAGTCTTCAGAGTGAAGGCTAGCCTGGCCTGCCACCACTGTCACAACATGGGTTGTACTTCCTTATAAAGACCATAGTCTGTAGTGCTCATGAATGACAATTTAGAGCAGGGGTCCACAAACTTTTTAAACAGAGGGCCAGGTCACAATCCCTCAAACTGTTGGAGGGCCGGATTATAATTTTTTTAAAAAAAATGAATGAATTCCTATGCACACTGCACATATCTTATTTGTAGTGCAAAAAACACTTAAAACAATACAATAATTAAAATGAATAACAATTTTAACAAATATAAACTTATTAGTATTTCAATTGGAAGTCTGGGCCTGCTTTTGGCTGATGAGATAGGATTGTTTATTATTATTATTTTATTAAATAGTCTTTATTAGAAGTTTTTCATAACATACACTATCAACATACAGATATGACATTTTCGGGTGTGGGGAGGGAAGGGAGAAGGAGGGGGGGAACGGGTAGTGTTGGGAAGTGAGAAAGGGTTACAAAGGTTAAGACAGTGAAATACGTATACCTGTTGAACTTCCCCAACATTCCACGGGGTAAGAAAAAATGAACTTAAATACTTGCATTTTATTACCCTTTTTTTTATTTCAATAGTCACCTTCCCTATATTCCTAACGCGATATTTTTCCTCTCTTTTAAATGTATCCTTAACGGTTGCCAGTCTATCCTTCTTTTCTTACTCGTATCATATATCATGTTCGCTAGTGAGTCCATTTCCATAAAGTCTCTGAGTTTTAGCAGCCAGGCGTCAATTGTTGGAAGTTCACTTGATTTCCACTTACTTGGCAGGACTGTTCTGGCCGCTGCAGACAAATGGCATAGTAGCATATCTTTATTGAGCTCTAACTTGAAGTCTAATAAGTGCAATAAGTAATATTCTGCCTTAAATTCAAATTTAATCTGGAGGATTCTCTGTACTTGCCGGTGTACCTCCCGCCAAAAGCTCCTCACTTTTTAGCATTGCCACCAGGCATGACAATAAGAACCTAATTGTACTCCACATTTCCAGCAATCACTGTTTACTCCTTTATAGAATTTGGACAGTTTTTGTGGGGTTAAGTGCCAACGATGGAAGATTTTTAGCCAGCTCTTGGTTATATTTACAGATTTGGCAAACTTTATTTTTCCCCTCCATATACTTTCCCACTCTTTAAGCAGGATGGTATGCCCAAACTCTGCCGCCCATGTAATCATATTCTCTTTTAGCTCTGTTTCTGTATCCCATTCGAGCAGCTTTTGATAAAGAGCTTTTATTAATTTCCTGTCTTTTCTCATTATTACGTCCCAGAATGTGAAGTGAAGTCCTTTTTCCTGTCCTCCTTAAAGCAATCTGATACTTGAATATAATGGAACCATGATAGGTTCGCGTCAATTTTCCTAAGTGATTCTAGAGTCTTTAGCTTCCACTGATTCTCTTTTCCCCACAATAATATTGAGATAGGATTGTTGTTGTTGTTGTTGTTGTGTGCTTTCAAATCATTTCAGACTTAGGTTGACCCTGAGCGTGCCAGGTAAATGAGCTTGAAGGGCCGTATCCGGCCCCCGGGCCTTAGTTTGAGGACCCCTGATTTAGAGGCTGCCTTTGTATTTAGTCTTTCCTCCACAATGTCCAGACATTCTCTGCCTCTTACAAATCTTGCTGGATAGAAAATTTCTAGGAATACAGAAGAGTTTAAGCCCAATCAGACCATTATTATGAGAATAAGTGTGGTATAGTGGTTTGAACGGTGGACTCAGAGTCTGGAGATTATGATCCGAATCTCCACTCAGTCACGGAAATCCATTAGACAAGGCACACTCTCTCAGCCTCATAGGAAGGAAGGGCAACCCCACAAACACATCTTCTACGCTGTCCTTATATCCCAGGATCTGATCCCAGGTTATTTGCTTTGAACTAGATTATATGAGTCTACACTGTCAGATAATCTGGGATAAGCAGATAATCTGGGATCAGATCCTGGGATATAGTGTGGAGTAGATCCAGCTTCTGTGAAGGGCTGACATAAGTGAGAAACTATTTGGATAACGTTAATTCCTCCAGTTCAGTCTGAAAGGCAATCATTCTCTGGGAATAATAGGGATTCAAACTAGCATCTTTGACGCATAAAACATATGCTTTAATAGAGGTTTATTGCCCTTCCTAGAAGGCAGGGCTGGCAGATCCTTAGTTATCTAGACTCTAGCCCGGGGGTCCTCAAACTTTTTAAACAGAGGGCCAGTTTACAGTCCCTCAAACTGTTGGAGGGCTGGATTATAATTTGAAAAAAAAATGAATTCCTATGCACACTGCACATATCTTATTTGTAGTGCAAAAACACTTTAAAACAATACAATAACTAAAATGAAGAACAATTTTAACAAATATAAGTTTATTAGTATTTCAGTGGGAAGTGTGGGCCTGCTTTTAGCTGATGAGATAGGATTGTTGTTGTTGTTGTGTGCTTTCAAATCATTTCAGACTTAGGTTGATCCTGAGCAAGGGCCGGGCACACTCTCGGCCCTTGGAGGGCCGTATCTGGCCCTCGCGTCATAGTTTGAAGACCCCTGCTCTAGGCCATTTGGACAGCAACCCCCAAAAGCCTCAGCCAGAATTGCGTATGATAGGGGATTGTGTGAGTTACATTTTAAGACCTCTGGAGTAACTGTGGTTCACTGCCTTCTCCCTAAGACCAGACTAGCCAGACAGACCTGAACAAAATCCAAAATCTTAACCATCATACACTCCGTCTCATTAATTTTAATCAGGTTTTAATCGTGAATTTTAAATTTGCATCTTGTGTTCACTGTATTTTAATCTTTGTTCTGTGTATTTTAATATATGTATGTGTAGAAATAGGTTTTAGTCAGTGCATTTTATAATGTTTATGATAATTATGTAGTTTATAGCTATGTTGTAACCCACCTCGAGCCACAAGGAGAGGTGGCTGAGAAATTAAATCATCATCATCATCATCATCATTAGCCGTGCCCTGCCACACATTGCTGTGGCCCAGTCTTTGTATATATGTTTGCATGTATATATATTTGTGTATATGTGTATATATATGATTTTGCACATGCGTTGTAATGTATTTTTTATTTTTTGGCTTTTAAAGTCCCTTCCACTGTGTTTTCCAGTGTTTTTATGAGTGATGTGTGTGTTTATGTTTGTATATATGTGGTTATATGCATGCGTTGTAATGTATTTTTTAATTTTTGCCTTTTTAAGTCTCTTCTGCTGTATTTTCCAGTGTTTTGATGAGTGATGGTCACTTGTTGGCCTGATAGGTGTATTGCGTCCAAATTTGGTGTCAATTCGTCCTATGGTTTTTGAGTTGTTAATCCCACAAACAAACATTACATTTTTATTTATATAGATTATGATTATGATTATTATTGTTATACGATACTTGGAATTCAGATACCTATAGTTAGTTCATTTAAAAAGTTTAAAAGTGGCCAGTTATCAATAGATCGATAATGGAGACACCAACTTTCTATGGACTCTCTTGCTTCTAATATTCTGTCAATTTGTGTAGTAGTTAAACTTTAAACTGACTCAAATCAGGAATGGCAATTTGTATCCCTCTCTTCAAAGACTGCCACAATTCCTCACAATTGGAAATGCTATCTATGTCCTATGTGTTTTTAACTTGTAACCTCCCTCAAGCTACTAGGAGTAAGTCTTCTAGACGCTGTTAGACTGCATCTCCTATCAGCCAATGGTGAAGGATGATAGGACCCACAGCCCCCAAACCTCTGGAAAGCCGCACTTTCCCTGATGTGTTAAGCAGAACCCCAAGGAGGCTGCCCCACATAGTAGCATCAAAAATTGCTGAGGGAATGAGGGCGCTTCCAGACAGCGTCAAAATGTGGAACAAATAGATGGAACAAAATATTGTGATACCTGACAGCAAGTCCAAACACAGACTTGTCAGTCCCAGTAAATGGTCCCCCACAGTCCTGACATCTTCATTTGTAATGGATTTTAGAAATTCGCACGATGGGCGCGGAACATCTGCTGGAAATTTCCTTTTTAAAAACAAATTGACCCTCTGAGATGTGCTGGATCTCATGTCGGCTCATTTGGATATCTAAATGTACACACAAGGTGATTTCTTGTTACTTCTCCTCACCCTCCTGTGAAGTCAAGCTCTGTTCCATGTCAGAACAAAGGAATGTTCTCGATGTAATTGCTTTCCATTTGTTCTTCCATTTAGCCACCTGTGTGTCTATGGTTCCATTTATTTACAGCCCAGATCAGCTGTTTCGGGATTTTAAAATGTGCATATGCAGTGGAGCACTCCACACCAGGGTATACAAAAATCACATGCTCCCCTTGACTACAGAAATATACAGTCATGCAAATATGCACATTTTTCAGCCGAAATTGGGTTTTAAGTGCACCTTTTTAACGTGTGTTTTTCAGCTGTTAATCCGAATCAACGTACATTTTCGTGATACATCATTTAGCGACACCTTTTATCCAGGTTTTTTTTTCCTGTGTTTTAGACCCTGTGTAGAAGGGCCTTGAGTTGCTGGAGCCTCAAATGCTTCCTTCTCAGAATGAGTTTCAGGTTGTGAAAGGGCAACATCTGAACTCTGGACTGAGTGGCTGAGGGACTAACAAAATGTTGGCTTTGCGAGTGAACCAAATATTCAATTATTAAAAGAGGAGAGGCGGCATCCGAAACTATTTGGAATGGGTTCAGTTGTGTCTTTTTCTTTCCCAACAAACTAACTTCCTAAGTATCCCTGCTTTGTGGGCAGGATTTTGAGGCATGCATGGGACAATAAATTCATCTCCCAAATTCCTTTGTTATCTAAGTTGTTTCTGTTGAGAAGACTCTCTCACAGGGTTTTCTGGGGGTTTATGATTTGCCCAGGGTCACCCAGTGGGTTTTCATGTCCGAGAAGGAATTCGAACCCTGTCCTCAGGAATTGTAGTCCAGTCCTCCAACCACAACGCCAACTGGCTTATGTGGAACCAAGATGGAAAACCAGTCATAAGGGAAAAAATTAAGTGCCCCCTTTTCTCTGAAACGAATCGATCATTCATTAGTGACGCACCTTTGTGTTTCTTTCCGGTCCATCTATGTTATGAAGGATTTGTTACACAAGTTTGCAAGGATGTTGTAAGTGTTTGAATTACAATTATTTATGGGTGGAACCGGTTTTAGCAAAAATAGCCATCTCGGTCTGTTGACACACAGTTTTGTGGTACCTTAAAGACTTTGAAAAATGTGGGCAAAACATCCTTCATTCCTCAGAGGAATGAAGTTGACATGTACATGGGGTGTGTTATGTGGAGAGAAGGAAATGAAATGTATTGTCAAAGGCTTCCATGACCGGAATCACTGGGTTGTTGTAGGTTTTTCGGGCTATATGGCCATCTTCTAGAAACATTCTCTCCTGACTTTACACCTGCATCTATGGCAGGTATCCTCAATTCAGCTTAAGTGGAGTGGGTTAAACCGCTGACTTGCTAAACTTGTTGATCAAAAGATTGCTGGTTCAAATCTGGGGAGCGGTGTGAGCTTCCGCTGTCAGCTCCAGCTTCTGACAATCTAGCAGTTTGAAAACATGCAAATGTGAGTAGATCAATAGGTACTGCTCCGGCGGGAAGGTAATGGTGCACCATGCAGTCATGCCGTAGGTGTCTATAGACAACACTGCTCTCCGGCTTAGAAATGGAGATGAGCACGAACCCCCAGAGTCGGACACGACTGGACTTAATGTCAGGGGAAAACCTTTGCCTTTACCTTACCTTTCAACTTAAGAACAAACCTTCAGAACCTATYTTGTTCGTAACTTGGGGATGGTCTGAATAAGCAGGGGCGGCTCAACCCATTACGCAAAGTAAGCATTTGCAGTATAGTTGATTTTGCCCAGGGGCGCTCTTGAGGCGCTCTTGGGGGAAAATAGTCCTTGACATATCCGAGTTGTAGTTACTGGGATGTATAGTTCACCTACAATCAAAGAGCATTCTGAACTCTATCAATGATGGAATTGAACCAAGGATGGCACACAGAACTCCCACGGCGAACAGAAAATATATATCAGTGATTAGTTTGGGGGGGGGGGGGCAAAATACTGTTTGCTTACCGTTGAAAATGACCTAGGGCCGCCTCTGTGTATAAGTATGCCAAAATCTGGGAAATGCTTCTGGACCTAAGCATCATGGGTAAGGGATGATCAGCCTGTATGTACAGGTACAATCCAGTGAGTTTCCCAAAAAGGTAGGAATGCTTCAGGTTAATAATAGTAAACGGCTATATGTAGATGTTATTTTGGTAAAAAAATTGGTACTATGTGAAGCAGGTGACATCTGTCCTCTCCATTTGCCAGGCTAGAGGATGGGGTGCTGGCGTTGTACATGTGTGTATGTGCGCTCCAGGGAGTGGGATAAAGAGAAAAGGAGACAAAACAGGCCGGTAACCAAACAAGGCAGCCCAGGAATGCTGGTAAATAATTCAGCCAGGCAGCTGATAACGTCTGTGGCCCACGAAGAGGGGGAAAGGTTTTCAAGGGCACCAGGACCCAGAATCACTGGTGGTGAAATTTGCCTCCTTTTGACCAGGTCTGGCTGCTGCTCAGCTTTCTCTGAACTCAAACCGGCCTGACCAGCTCCGGCAAGTCTTTCTTCCACCTCTTCTGTCTTTTGACTCATAGACACATACAAAGGCGGTTGGAGCCGAGCCGGGCCCTGCTAAGTTGGAAAGATTCAAACAAAAAGATGCCTCTTCTTTGACGTTGCTCTTTGGGGGCTGTGGAGAGGGATCTCTCTACACTTTGGGGGGTCCGAGCAAGACGGAAGACCCCCTCAAAGGGACACCCATAACACCCAGCTTGGAACAGACAGACAGCTCTCTTTCTGAATATTGCCTGCTACAAAGGTAAGAGAGCCATCAAGAGCAGGTAGGGTCCCAGATTTCAAGGCTTGGCCACTCTTCTCCAACAACGAGGGCAAGAACGCTACTCTGAAGTATGCTAGTATTTGTGTGTGTGTGTGTGTTGCTCATTTGTCAGACCTGTTATTATCATTATTATTGTTATGATTTTTATTTGAATGGCAGATCCTGTTCCACTGGGGTTGATGCTTAATATATAATGTTTAATGACATCATCAGTCATCTTATAACATTTCCAACATCCTTTGACATCACAGTTATGTGGATCTGTAATTGGTTGAGCAGATGAACCCAGAGGGTGCTCACCAGTGTTTCCTTTGATATTCTGTTGTGTTTTTCTGTAATTTGTGTAAATTGTATAGATGGACATGGCCTCATGTAAGCCGCCCCGAGTCCCCTTGGGGAGATGGTGACGGGGTATAAATAAAGTATTATTATTATTATTATTATTATTATTATTATTATTATTATTATTATTATTATTATTATTCCTCTTCATCCTGGAGTGCCACAGGGTTCTGTCCTGGTCCTGTTCAACATCTTTATTAATGACTTAGGAAGCATGATTATCAAGTTTGCAGATGATACCAAATTGGGAGGGATAGCCAATACTCCAGAGGACAGGAGCAAAACTCAAAACGATCTTAACAGATTAGAGAGATGGGCCAAAACTAACAAAATGAAGTTCAACAGTGACAAATGCAAGATACTCCACTTAGGCAGAAAAAATGAAATGCAAAGATACAAAATGAAGTACGTGTGAAAAAGATCTTGGGGTCCTCATGGACAACAAGTTAAACATGAGCCAACAATGTGATGCGGTGGCAAAAAAAGCCAATGGGATTTTGGCCTGCATCAATAGGAGCATAGTGTCTAGATCCAGTCATGCTACCCATGCTCTATTCTGCCTTGGTTAGACCACAACTGGAATACTGTGTCCAATTCTGGGCACCACAATTGAAGGGAGATGTTGACAAGCTGGAATGTGTCCAGAGAAGGGCGACTAAAATGATCAAGGGTCTGGAGAACAAGCCCTATGAGGAGCGGCTTAAAGAGCTGGGCATGTTTAGCCTAAAGAAGAGAAGGCTGAGAGGAGATATGATAGCCGTGTATAAATATGTGAGAGGTAGTCATAGGGAGGAGGGAGCAAGCTTGTTTTCTGCTTCCCTGGAGACTAGGATACGGAGCAATGGCTTCAAACTACAAGAAAGGAGATTCCATCTGAACATTAGGAAGAACGTGTAGGCTCCTTCTCTGGAGGCTTTTAAACAGAGGTTGGATGGCCATCTGTCAGGGGTTTCATTGAATGCAATTTTCCTACTTCTTGGCAGGGGGTTGGACTGGATGGCCCACGAGGTCTCTTCCAACTCTATGATTCTATGATTCTAAGTGGTCATCCTGAATCTGGTACATTCTTGCCCTGGTCCCCTATATGTGTAGGGCATCAGGCAGGTGATACTGGCCTTGTATTGATTAAAAGAGGAAAACTGGGGGTCCTTCCAGACAAGTCCCTTATCCCAGGTTTTCTATTTTAAACAAGATTATCTGACAGTGCAGACTCATATAATCCAGTTTAAAGCAGAAAACCTGGAATCAGATCCTTGGATATTGGGCCTGTCTGGAAGGGCCCTAAGGCTGGATCTACACTGCACTATATCCCAGAATCTGATCCCAGATTATCTTCTTGTCCCAGATTATCTGGCAGTGTAGACTCATATAATCCAGTTCAAAGCAGATAATCTGAGATCAGATTCTGGGATATGGGGCAGTGTAGAGCCAGCCTTAAAATGTCAAGGGGAAAGCCTTGTGTAAAATCGGGACAGCTCCTAAAAGCAGAAGACCAGGATTTTGCTGCATGATCAAAAGCAGGCCCAGAACAAATCCATTCCTATTGAGAAACTAGAACCAAGTGCTTCACGTTGATGACAAGCTTTTATGACCTGCTTTATTTCATAACACAGTAATTCAGTTTTACTAGGAAACTGGAAATTAAATGGACCCCTTATAAGATATTCGGACACATAATATGCATTGTAAGAACGGAATGGGGACACAATATATCTCATGAAAACCTTTCATTTCGGTTTTTGGAAATATATGGTTATTTGCTTATTTCACGTAAACCAAGAGGTTTCTCCTTACGTTCATGTGACACACCTGCACACTGCAGCTGACGCACTAACCTGTCGCAACACAGTTTGGAAAGCTCTGAACTAGAAAATTGAGCAGATTGTTTTCGTGCGCTGGCACCAAATGTGCTTTCTAGCACCAGATGCAAAGGTTAACAAGGAGTATGTTTCTTTTGCAGTTCTGCAGTAAAGGGAAATGTGTGTAGATGGAGGAGGAAAGCTGTAGCTGATTGACATTCCATGTTTTTCCTTTTTGTCTGCCCTTCTGCACCGCATCTACTTGGGATTACTGCTGCTTAAAAAGCATGACTCTTGGCTGAAGGAAATGAGAAATCTGGTCCTGCACTAAGAATCAAAACTCAGGAAAGAATAGTTTTCATGTCCCATTTAAGTACTCTGTAGCACACTTTTTGGTTGTATGTGCAAGTAATTTCCTTACTTAGGCGATACCTCATTGGCCGAGTAGGATAGTCTTCCAGGATCAGTGTTCTGGTGGGTCCGTAGGTGACTGTGGAGCCCTATTCTTGATCTGCATCTTCTCCCGCAGTGAGGGCATTGGTTTCCAGGTGGAAGGCGGTCTCGGTCGGGGTTGGCTTGACGCACCTTCCTCTTGGCACGTTTCTCTCTTTCACCCTCCATTCGTGCCTCTTCAAATTCTACAGCATTGCTGGTCACAGCTGACCTCCAGCTGGAGCACTCAAGGGCCAGGGCTTCCCAGTTCTCAGTATCTATGCCAGAGTTTTTAAGGTTGGCTTTGAGCCCATCTTTGAATCTCTTTTCCTGCCCACAAACATTCCGTTTTCCATTCTTGAGTTCGGAGTAGAGCAACTGCTTTGGGAGATGGTGGTTGGGCATCCGGACAACGTGGCCGGTCCAGCGGAGTTGATGGCGGAGGACCATCGCTTCAGTGCTGGTGGTCTTTGCTTCTTCCAGCATGCTGACATTTGTCCACTTGTCTTCCCAAGAGATTTGCAGGATTTTCCGGAGGCAGCGCTGATGGAATCATTCCAGGAGTTGTATGTGACATCTGTAGACAGTCCACATTTCACAGGCATATAGCAGGGTTCGGAGGACCCTGCACCTTGGTATCCCTATGGATGTCCCGGTCCTCAAACACTCTTTGCTTCATTCGAAAAATTGCTGCACTTGCAGAGCTCAGGCGGTGTTGTATTTCGGTGTCGATGTTGACTTTGGTGGAGAGGTGGCTGCCAAGGTAGCAGAAATGGTCAACATTTTTTAATGTTACACCATTTCCTGGCATTGGAAAGGGATTGGCTGGTGACTGCTGGAACAGCACTTTGGTTTTCTCGATGTTCAATGACAGGCTGAGCTTCTTGTATGCTTCTGCGAAGGTGTTTAGAGTGGCTTGTTGATCTTCTTCTGTTTGCGCACAGACGACGTTGTCATCAGCATACTGGAGTTCTAGTGCAAGTAACTATAAGAAGGAGCACAGGTGTCCATTTTCACCTTATTTTTAAAAACATTTTCCTTAGAATTTGACAAAGAACAGAATGAGGTAGATGGATCACTAGGTTGTTGTAGGTTTTTTGAGCTATATGGCCAAGTTCTAGAAGCATTCTTTCCTGACGTTTTGCCTGCATCTATGGCAAGCATCCTCAAAGGTTGTGAGGTGAGGATGCTTGCCATAGATGCAGGTGAAACGTCAGGAGAAAATGCTTCTAGATCATGGCCATATAGCCCGAAAAATCTACATCAACCCAGCGATTCCAGCCATGAAAGTCTTCGACAATACATAGATGCATCATGTTTAACAATGCAGTAAATAGGCTTTAAATACACAATTTCCAGTTCTTAACCTGTGGAATGTGGAATGACCTGCCGGAAGAGATTTGACAGCTAAACGAACTGTCAGAATTTAAAACAGAATTAAAAACCTAACTTTTCTGACAGATTTACCCAGTCAATCTGGAACTATGAATTTAAATTGATGATTTATTGGCATGCATGATTTAATGTGTTTTAATCATAGGCTTGTGTCTTTTAATATATGTGTTCTAATTGTCTTACGTTTTTAAAACTATCTTGGACTCTGCCTCAAGTCTTGAGGAGAGATGGGTAACAACATTATCAACATCAACATCAACATGAAGGCCCTGTATGTTGGCCTTCCGATGTCTATGACCCGAAAGCTCCGTATTGTTCAGAATGTGGCAGTCAGGTTACTCACAAGAACACCCATGAAATGCCATATAACACCAGTGCTGCAACATTTACATTGGCTTCCAACTGAGTACCGTGGCCTGTATAAGATGTTAGTTCTGACCTTTAAAATTCTTTACGGCCAGGGTCCATCGTACCTTAGGGACCGCCTCTCCTTCTCCCATCATCGGAGGCCGCAACAACCAGCACAACGCAACTTACTCTATATACCGGGTCCTAGAGAAGTGCACTTGGAAAGTACCAGACGCAGGGCTTTTTCTATTTCTGCCCCTGCCTTGTGGAATTCCTTGCCGCCCTATATGAGAGCCATGCGTGACTTAGGGCCTTTTACTCTAGCACTTAAGACCTGGCTTTTTACTAGAGCATTCGATCTCTGTTAATTTTTAATTTTTGCATGTATGTATTTTATCTTTTACAATTTAGCTGTAAATCACCTAGAGTATTCTTGGATGGAGGGCGCTTAATAAGTAATTAAATATTATGATGATTTATTTTATTTATTTATCGTGTCATCAGCAACCATCGAAAGCCACTGAGATGTCCAAGAGAACCAACAACGTCACACTCCCCCTGTCTCTCTATGGAGGTCATCCACCAAGGCGACCAAGGCGGTCTCGGTGCCGTGACCAGGCCTGAAACCAGACTGTGACTGATCTAGGTAGTTGATGTCATCTAGAAAGCCCTGGAGCTGGGAGGCAACCACCCGCTCCAGCACCTTACCCAAAAAAGGGAGGTTGGAGATTGGTCTGAAATTGTTCAGCACCGTGGAGTCAAGGGAGACCTTTTTAAGGAGTGGACGAACCACAGCTTGTTTCAATTGAGATGAAACAAGCTCCAACGATGCATTAATGATCAACACAAACCAATCAACCAACCCCTCCCTGGCCGATTTAATTAGCCAAGACGGGCAAGAGTCTAGCGCCGACGTGGTCGCCCTCATAGCCCCAAGGACCCCTTCCATGGTCTCAGGAAGAACAAGCCTAAAATAATCCCACAAAATTGGACAAGCAGATGCCTCAATCACCTCTACTGGCACTGTGATGAAATTGGGAGTCCAGCTCAAGGCGTATCTGAGCAACTTTGCCTGCAAAATGGTGTGCGAACTCGCAACACCGAGTTGCTGGATCATCAAAGGTCTCCTCCACCACAGGTGTTCTCTTTTGTCCTCAACTGCTACAAACAGTTCAATGTGTAACAGTAATATGCAAACAATTAGTTCAGCAATAAGGAGGAGAGACTGGAATCTTGCTATTCCCAGTAGGCTCAAGGCTCAACTGCTGTAGCCCCTCTTAGATTGTCTGTCCTGCCTCATTGTTAACATTTGCCACCTTGACCCCATTTTGATCTTGCTTGGCCACATGTGTCACAATTTTCCTTTGTGAAATGTTGGAAAGATGCAATTTATTTATTTATTTATTTAATATACCACTATTCTCAGCCCTCAGGCGACTCAAAGCGGTGAAAATGTTGGCATGAAAATGTTGGTTATGACAAATAGTTCTCTGGTCCACTTTCACAAAAATGTGTTGGACAGGAAACCTGTCTGATATCTGTCTTTATATATGTGCTACCTTTTCCCTAGTCCTTGGACTGAGTCCTATAGCCATGCATGCTCCAGTTATGCCATCAGAAGGACTCTCCAGCAGGCTTTCACCAGGCAAACAAATGGCAAAGGCTGCCTAATCTTTTCTGCTCTAGTTGCAGCCTGCTCCAAGGCAAAGGATCCTTCCGTGTCTATCAGAGCAGCTTCACACTGTGGAAAATGTAGTTCCCATAAGGTGAGCAATGCCCTAGGCCTCTTAACTAGCAGAGGCCTGGACAGCACTGATCAGATCCCCCCATCCCGCCCCAAACAGATGAGGGTCTGCTTCTTGCCATACTGGCCACAGCTTGCTCATAAGCCTCCCATGAAACAGGAAAGATCATGTCTCCAGATGTCTGCGCAGTCATGTCACCAACTTACTGTCCATGCATCAGTGTCTGTCTGGAATAAATTCAGGCTCTGCACTGGTGTCTTAACCAATTAAGTGAAATAGAACTATTTATAGAGCAAAAAGCTCCACTCAACTCTTTGAACAGGGAGAATGTCTTGAATGAGGTGCTCCCTGAAGAAATGCCACCCCTGCTAATTAAGGTAATGCCTGCAAATGTCCTTGCCACAGCATGTCAGCATCATTATACTGTACTCTGCTGCAGGGTGTCCAGATTTCTCAACTTCCAGGAATCCTCTCTATGCCTCCTTGATTGTTGACAAAATGATGAATGTTACATATTCTTACATATATAGCACAATTGGGTCTTATTGCTGTTGCATTGACATAACTTGTCTGAATACAACATGACTCCCATATCTACAGGATTGGTATCTGCAGTTTTATTTATGCACATCCAACAAAACATATCCTTTCTAGACATTTTCTAGGTCACCCAGCATGACTCTATGAGTCAGAAACGTTTCATGTCTATAGAGTTCAGTTTCTTCATTTCCGACCCAATGAGATGGTGTTGTCCGTAGACACCTCCAAGGTTATGTGGCCAGCATAACTGCATGGAGCGCCGTTACCTTCCTACCGAAGCGGTACCTATTGATCTACTCACACTTTCATGATTTCAAACTGCTAGGTTGGCAGAACCTGGGGCTAACAGTGAAAGCTCACCCCTACATGAATACTTGTACCCATTAAACATGTCAATGTCTATCTTACATGAACTGGGTCAGCCACGTGATAAGGTAGCAGCATATCGGTTTCTCTCCACCAGAATTGGGATGTATCTTTGGCTAGTTGGGAGCAAACAAGTTCCCAGCATCAGTGACAGAGTAGAAAGATAGCTATTATGGGCCGTCTTGATCCATCATGTTTCATGTTGTTCCCAATCTGTAAGTGGCTGCTATTTCTCAGACATGTCCAAGATAGCACTCAGGCACATATGCCCCCAGTCTTCAGTCTAGTTCATCTTCTTCAATTGTTTGCAGGCACCCAGCTCTCTAACTTCTGTGGCCATGGATGGTTCTTCCAGTTGCCTCCAGATCTTTGATTCTAGGCCAATGGTTCTCAACCTGTGGGTCCTCAGATGTTTTGGCCTTCAAGTCCCAGAAATCCTAACAGCTGGTAAACTGACTGGGATTTCTGGGAATTGTAGGCCAAAACACCTGGGGACCCACAGGTTGAGAACCACTGTGCCTCTTGGATTCCTACTCTGAACATGATCTGATCATTAGTCATTCGTGTCCCGTTGACTGGGAAATCACCAAAGTTCATTTGGTTTCTTTTTAAGCTGGACAGCTGTCAGCAATGTGCTGACCTGAGACATTCCATAGATAGGGATTAATAGACAACCACCTTCAAAATCACTTATATAATCTAACTAATCATTCATTTATCTTTACTGAATAAAGATGCTTCAGGGGTTTTGAGTTCCAAAAGCTGAATTAAAAGTGGGGACACTGCTAAATAATTATTTACTCTCCAGAGTGTCTATCTCAGTATGAGTTATTGTTCTGAATTGGTGGTCTTATTGGATCTAGGCAGGTCCATGTGGCAGTTATTCATACAGTAAGTTTGTAGTATCTCTACAGGGATTGGCCAATCCATCTGTCCAAAGACCTAGCAGAATTTTCAGCTTCCAATAGGGTTTGATAGGAATCTCTACAAGAAGCAGATAATTCTTCTGGGACTCTTGTCAGTTGGATAGCTTCCTTGGGTTCTGTACCAAAAAAAGTTTATTTTATTTATAACAAAGAAAGTTATAAATAAAATGACCAAGTAGTGTAATGATTTGAGTGTTAGAGTTTTTATTTATTTCATGTCAAAAGCATTGCACACATAAGTATAAAACTGATAAAATACAGGGAGCACAAGCAGCTAAATTATTGTTGACCAAAACCGGGCAACAATGACCGCATTGTCTGTAGCTTTAAACAATTCTTCCTCTGTGCATGAAGTAGGGCATTGCGGGCAAGCATACAGGTGTGAAGTTGTTTGTTCTGCTCCACAGTCGCACAAGGTGGAGGATTCTTTTAGGGAGTTCCTTTTTGCCATGTTGTCTTTTGATCTGCCTGCCCACTACGTTTCTGAGTCTGTTCAGGGACTTCCAAGTTGCCCATTCTTGGTTTGCCCCTGGAGGAAGACCATCATAGAGGACCATCCAGTTGGGATTTCCTGGTTTAGCTGCCCAGAGGGATACTCTTGCTGTTCCTGGAGGAACATTAAGAGGAGTGGTGGTTCTTATTAAGCTTGTCCTTGATTTGAGTCTACTGGGAGAAAGCTGATAGCCATGCAGTGGATGGCTTTCAGTGTTCAACCTTTTCTCTGTCTTTCTGTCACACATCAGGAATGCCATCTAGCTTGTAGAGCCTATCAACAGGTGTAGGTTTGAGACATCCTGTGATTATTCTGCATGTTTTGTTCAGTGCTATGTTCACTTGCTTCACGTGAACAGACTGGAGTAGTACTTCAGGAGAACAAACATAAAATCTCTGCTCAGCCATGGAAACCTGATGGGTGATCATAGACAACTCACACTTTCTCAATCTAAAAGAAAGGAAATTCCAAACTTTTTCAGAATAAACCTTGCCGCCACCCCCACCCCCATGACAACAACAGCAACAACAGTGGCCACAGAAGTACGTTGTGCAGAGACACAGTGGACACCTCCTTAGGTTCATGGGTACTTTTGGTTACCGAATTGTGATGCCCAGGTATAGTCTTTCATGGCACATTATTTTGCCTTAGTAGATGGTTTCACCATGACAGTTCAATCTTACCAACCAACGTGAGGGAGACCGATGCAAATCCAGCAATATCTCCTGAACGTTGGTCTTCCAGATGTTTTGGATTTTGATTCCCCAAAATACTGACTGCTGACCAGTATTTTGGTCAGCTGGTTGGAGTTTCTGAATGTTGAAGTCCAAGAGAAGTAGAGGACCAAAGTTTGGAAACTACTGAACCAGAAAAAGACAGGGCCAGATATACCATTAGCAGAGAGAGAAGGTTGCCACAGTTGTCAGATGCCTGAGAAGCTCCAATGGCCATCCCTCTTGTGCCTCCGACCAGTTCTGTCTGTTTCCTCCCAGTCTTTGTTATTTCCCTAAACTGACCTGTTTTCTTCAGAAGGAGGAGGATGTTTTTGCATTGCTAGACTTCAGCTGACACTCTATTTACTCTATGTATTTGGAATGGGAAATTATTTACTGTATTGGCATTTGCTTCAGGCACCAAAAGGTGTTGGGCCAAATGCGTGACCGCATTTCTGTGTACGAAATCATCTGTGTTCGATCATCTGGAGAGGCCCTGCTCTCGCTCCCACCTCCGCAGGCGCGATTGGTGGGGACGAATGAGAGGGCCTTCTCTATGGTGGCCCCCTGACTCTGAAACTCACTCCCAAGGATATCAGACAAGCCCCCACATTGGCAGTCTTTAGGAGGAGCCTGAAAACGTGGCTGTTCCAGTGTGCCTTCCCTGAATAAAGGAAACAATTCCCTGCAAAATTTCCTGAGAAGCACTTTAATTACCCGTTGGGTTGCTCTCCCTACATTTTGTTTAAAACCCTCCTACTAGATACATCCTACCTCTGTTCATACCCAGCATTTATTTTTAAAAAATTAACTATTACATCTGGCCCGGCCATACGTTTTTAAATCTTTGTGTGTTATTGTCTATATGTGAGTTATATTAATTGTATTGTTTATTTGCTTATTGCTTGTTTTTACTGATGTGTTGTTGGGCTTGGCCTCATGTAAGCCACTCTGAGTCCCTTGGGGACAGCCCAGCACTGATTTAAATAAAATTATTATTATTATTATTATTATTATTATTATTATTATTATTATTATTATTAAGAGAAAGGGACTGGATGACAAAACTGGTCAGGAAGAAGCCCAACTGCTTCCCAGCAAAAGAATGCTCTTTGTGACAGTGCCTTTGCTTACTTTAACCCCAGACAGTTTACAGCTTTACAATAAGTAAACTCTTATAGCCTTCTTTAACAACCTTGAAGAATGGTGTTATTCTCCTTGCTGAGTTTTCTTGACACAGTTTACCTTACCCAGCACCCTTATACAAAAGGGCAAACTGCTTCTTAGGATATATTTAGAATAATGTTCAGTTAAGAGGGGTTTTTTTAATGGACAAAGTGTATGTTTGTTGGGAAGATGCACAAGGCTTATCCTGTTTGCCTCGGCAAAGCTCTTGTGTTGCAGCAGTCAGCATAATTCCTGATCTACAGATGTCAAACTGGAGAATATAGAGGGTTAATTTCACCAGTCTTCACACTGAGTGTTTAGGATTATGAATTTGGCATTAATCCACAGAAGTTCTGTGTGGTTTTGTTTTTCTCCCTCTGCTCATAAGAGAAAAGTGTGGTGTCATGTCCTCACGGAAGGGCCACCCCAGGGCATATGGCTCGAGGAACAATTGTGATTTGAGTTCTTCTGAGGTTGCTGAGGCAGCAGAGGGTCCCATTCGCACAGTGGTGAACCTACTTGTCAGCTGTGGCATACGAGTAAAAGTGATTTAAGTCAGGAAAGTGATCAAGAGTCTCGATCTGATGCTGTCAGAGTGGAAAAACGAGGGCTGATACTAAGATTTGGTGTAATGGAAGGCAGGAGTAATGGTATTGCCCCCTAAATAAGAATCCTGTCACTCCAAATGGAATTTTCTTTCTGTCTTCACATTTCCAGCATCATAGAGAGTGAAACATTGGAAACCATTCACACCTAAAGCCATCTGTATTTTTTTGTATTTGCCTGCCCCTTTTCATGAATAAGTTTTTGCTATTGGCCTTTGCAAACTATTGGTTCTTATCTCAGTTGATATGATTGACCACACCTGGAATATTGTGTCCAGTTCTGGGCACCACAATTGAAGAGAGATATTGACAAGCTGGAATGTGTCCAGAGGAGGGCGACTAAAATGATCAAGGGTCTGGAGAACAAGCCCTATGAGGAGCGGCTTAAGGAGCTGGGCATGTTTAGCCTGAAGAAGAGAAGGCTGAGAGGAGATATGATAGCCATGTATAAATATGTGAGAGGAAGCCACAGGGAGGAGGGAGCAAGCTTGTTTTCTGCTTCCCTGGAGACTAGGACGCGGAACAATGGCTTCGAACTACAAGAGAGGAGATTCCATCTGAACATTAGGAAGAACTTCCTGACTGTGAGAGCCGTTCAGCAGTGGAACTCTCTGCCCCGGAGTGTGGTGGAGGCTCCTTCTTTGGAAGCTTTTAAACAGAGGCTGGATGGCCATCTGTCTGGGGTGATTTGAATGCAATATTCCTACTTCTTGGCAGGGGGTTGGACTGGATGGCCCATGAGGTCTCTTCCAACTCTTTGATTCTATGATTCTATGATTTCTGTCCTATTCATCTGCCAGCATGGCTGCTGAAAGTTACAGGTGTTGCTGTCTGAGAATGAGAAAGGAAGAGGAGAGGAAGTGTCAGTGTCACGCGGGCTGGAAAGGGTTCCTGATAAGCTGTGCTACCCTGACGGAAGTAGCCTTTGATATTGAGATACTAGTCTGATAGTATAAATGTTACAAGCAAGAGCAAAATATGGCATGTGGCTCTTGAATACCACTTTTGTGATCCCAGAAGACACCCATCTGCCCTTCAAAATCCCCAGCTGCCTCCTAAAATTAAAAAAACTCAAACCATACAGAAAGCCTCCTAAACATCCTGCACCTTCACACCCTGAACTACCATCCAAATACAGGTTGAGTATCCCATATGCAAAATGCTTGAGACCAGGAATGTTTTGGATTTCCCCCCAGATTTTTGGAATAACTGTATTTGCATATATGAGGGTTGAATGAAAAGGAATGCCTCCACCTTCGTTACTTGGATTTGGATGGGAATATTTTAATAAATCAATCGCAGAAACAACCAGCGTCTCACAATTCTCTCAATGTTTTCATCAGAAGCATGATGATATCCCTGCAGATCTTCTTTCATTATCGGGAACAGATGGAAGTCAGATGGTGCTAAATCTGGACTGCATGGAGGATGCCGTACAGTGGTGAGATCCAGTCTCTGAAGTTCTGCTGTGTACCCATTGTGCACAGATCTTCCGATAGCCAAGCAAAGCAATAATGTGCCCCTCACGTTCCTGTGAAATGCAGATTATGCTTGAAATTTCTGAGTGATACGACGATCGTCCTGAATCAATCTGTCAACCTTTTGCTTGTGAATCTCAGTGGTTGTTGTCACAGGATGTCCAACTCTCTGTTTGTCACATAAGTCAGATGTTCCCACCTCAACATCTTTAAACTTACTCACCCAACGACGCACAGTACTCACACCAACATAATCACCATAAACAGCTTGCATTCTCTGATGAATTTCCTTTGGGGTGACACCTTCTGCTGTCAAGAATTCAATGACTGCAAGTCGCATTGACCGACCATCTGCTCAGGATTCCATACTTTGCACTTTAACAACACAACCGTTCAATGCTAAGGCATCCTGCCAAAATGGAACAGTAGGGGAGAATCTACTGAACAAGCCAGTACCTGCTGCATACCAGTACTGCCATCTGTTGAGGAGTTACGAAGGTGAGGCATTACTTTCCACTCACTTCGCACTTTAACAACACAACCATTCAGTGCTAAAGCTTCCCGCCAAAATGGAATTGTAGAGGAGAGTCTACTGAACAAGCCAGTACCTGCCGCATACCAGTACTCCCATCTGTTGAGGAGTTACAAAGGTGAAGGCATTACTTTTCATTCAACCATCATATGTACATCATGAGATATCTTGGAGATGGGACAAGTCTAAGCACAAAATATATTTCTGCTCCAAATACACCATATTTATATATAACTTAAAAGTGATGTTATGTTGTGTATGAAACAAAATGTCTATACATTGAACCATCATAAAAAAAGGTATCCCTATCTCAGCCACCTATGTAGATCATTTTGGGTTTTGAAGTGGTTTGGATCTAGAATGCTGGATAGGGCCAATGGGAATTGCCATCAAGCAATATCTAAAAGGTATACTTTTCCTATTTCTCATGGGATTCTCCACGCCTATGGGAAGCACAGTGCCTTTGTGGAAACCAGCACCCCAAAAGGAGGAAGACAATTCTTCCCTGGAAAATGTGGCTCCTGTGTGCATTGGATCTCGGAGATATGCATATGAAACACCAGCATGCGCATACAGGAGTTGCTGCTACGTGTGACTGCTGTGGAACGCTTACTCCTAATGCTCAGATGCCTATTCCTGCCATATTTACTGTGACATGTTTGCTAAAATCTTTGCAAATAGAACTCAGCCATACATTCAGCCAGACATAATTGTTAAGAAAACAAGACCCGTCTTTTACTAGATCAGACCAAGGTCTATCTAATCCAGTGCTTAGTTTACAATACTAGCTAGACAGGTACATCAGCAAACATGCAGGTGTGATTGTATGAAGATTGCCTAAGAGGAGTTGATGATATGTCTTATGGAGTGCTGAAACTGCCCTTGGCAACATTTTTTTAGACCATATGGCAGTGATTGTTATTTTGGCAGGCGGATTCTTTGAATGGTAGTCTAATAAATGTTATTAGACTGTAATCTTAACTCATACTATAGAAAATTGGGAATTTATTTTTACACTCACTAGCCATTTTTGGGGAAAGGTGTCTGAAATGCAGTGTTTTGTATTTACAGGCAGTCACCAAGTTACGTACAAGATAGGTTCTGTAGGTTTCTTCTTTTTTTAAAAAAAAGATTTTTATTGAAGTTTTAAAATAAGTACATATCGATGGGATGTCAATCATCGACGAAATATAATAAAAAGGAGGAGTAAGAAAATGAGAAAATAGGAGGATAGGGAGGGCAAGAAAGGGAAAAGAAGAAAGAGAAAAAGGAGGGGAAGGGGGAGAACCGAAGGAATGGGGGTGGTGATGTGCTAGCAGAGGCGGCCCTAGATAATTTTCAACAGTAAGCAAACAGTATTTTGGCGCCCCCCCCCCCAACCAATCATTGATATATATTTTCTGTTCGTCGTGGGAGTTCTGTGTGCCATATTTGGTTCAATTCCATCATTGGTGGAGTTCAGAATGCTCTTTGATTGTAGGTGAACTATACATCCCAGTAACTACACTTGCCGCACTTGCTCCCTTGCCTGGCCCGCTTTGGGTCCGGAGGCGTGCCTGAAGACCCCGGCGTGTGCACCAAAAGTCACCTCTTCTCCTGACTTTCTCCTCAACCATTGGGACCAAGAGAGAGAGAGAGAGAGAGTGGAGATGCCCACCTTTCCTGAAGGTAGGCACAAAAACAAAGGAGGGAGCGGAGGTGGGAAATACCTCCAGCCGGAGGGGCTCTCTCTCTCTCTCTCTCTCTTGGTCCCAATGGCTGAAGAGAAAGTCAGGAGAAGAGGCGACTTTTGGTGCACACGCTGGGGTCTTCAGACACGCCTCCGGACCCGAAGCGGGCCAGGCGCGGCGGCTCTGCCCCTTGGCCCACCCGCGGATTGGGGAGAGGAGAGGAGGCGGGTGGAGCGCCGGGGGATCGGGAAAGGGAGCCGGTCATGGGGAAGGGATCGAACGCGGAGAACGATTGAGCGCCGGCTCTGCTCGCACACCCGGTGGCCGGGTGGAGCAGGAACGAGAGGGGCTAGGCGAGGCTCAAGGGCCCGGCCCCTTTGGGAAGAGGATCGCCCGGCAGCGAGGCATAAGAAAGCTGAGGCTCTCCCTGGACTGCTAGGGCTGTTGTGAGCTGAGGGGGCGCTCCTCAAGTGGCAGTCGAGGGGCATTTACAGAGGTGCCTCTGCACCCCTTGCAAAAAAAAGTGTTCTGCGACCGCTTACTTCGCGTAATGGACGAGCCGCCCCTGTGTGCTAGTGAAGGATGGAAAGAATGGAGGAAGTGTGCGGTAGAAAGGAGAGTTAGTACAATTATTTACTGATTAGCTTCATTTGATTATGTTGCTTGTTGGTAATTTCTTCTTGTCTTCTCTCTCTTCTGCCTATGGTGGCTTAATGTTAATGTTAAAAAAAGTTTTTGACTGGGGACCAGTCCATCTTGTTCCTGTCAGACTTTTGTGTATTTGTCAAGTGCTGTGTTAGAACATCCATATTCATTATATCTAGGAGTTTTAGCAGAAATTCATCTATTGTTGGGATTTCTTTATTCTTCCATTTTTTTGCTGCTACCATCCTTGCCGCGGTTGCATTTGGAAGAAAAGTTTGCATTTGGAAGAAAAGTTTTTTTTCCATTTCCAAGTCAAAAATACCTAGCAGGTAGTATTCCGCTTTCATCTCTATTCTTGTGTCCATTTTTTTTAATGTTGTCACATGTCCACCATAAGTGGAAAAAGGTGCCTTTATTTCTTTGGCATTTCCAACTCAGGTCAGACATATTTTATAGTATTTTGCAAGTTTACTGGGTGTGATGTACCATCGGCAGTCAATGCCCCCAACAACATAAATACAGTTTAAAACATTACGTATAATATAAACCATATAAAAGCAATAAAACAATGACAACCATAAAACGCAAGTCCTCAGCATCTCATCACTAAAATCATTTTTCTGTCACATTGTCCAATACTTCTATGGATCTCAATTAGCCTGTTACATTGCGTCTGCAAATGCCCGCTCAAACAGCCAGGTTTTAACTCTCTTTTGAAATTTTAGGAGGGAGGGGGCCGATCTGATATCCCTAGGGAGGGTGTTCCATATCTGAGGGGCCACCGCTGAGAAGGCCCTGACTCTCGTTCCCGCCAATCGCATCTGCGAAAGAGGTGGGACCGAGAGCAGGGCCTCCCCAGATGATCTTTTTTTTAATTAAATTTTTCATTCTGAAGAAAAAAAATCTGTAGTGATACAATAAAAGAGGGAGAACATTTCATGGATATAGAAAAGTGGGAAATAAAGTGAGAAATAAAGAAATAAAACTAATTTCTAAAAGAAGAAGAGAGAAAAAAGAAAAGAAAAAAGAAAAGATTTCTAAAATAGAGCAAGAGTGGAACAAAAATTTGATACTTCCTACCTTTGCCTCAAAGAATTAATATCTAAGGTAAAGGTAAAAGAGAGTTATTTATATAGTGTTAGTCCTTTTAAAGTCTGAATTCAATCATTCAGTGTATAAAAGCTTCTTCTACTATTATTTCCAGATTTTCGGTTTTCAAAAAATATTTCAGGGATGTCCAGTCTGCTTTCTTTTTTAGGATTTGGGGAGTGACATGAGATTTGATATGTCAATATGTTCGTATTCATTATATCTAATAGTCTTAGTATCCATAGTGTTCTTAAGTGTCTACATGGTTCATAGGGAGAGATGCGTTCGAACAGAAAAACTCAGGAAGCTTTGTTTTTGTGGCTGCCTCAAACTATGTTGAATGGGTTGGGACTTGATGAGCTGTTCATTGAAAAACTATAGCAAAATGTACTGCTGGATGTCCTGCAAAAACCATTTTTTTCAATTTAATCAATTTTTCCATGTTTTTATGATAGAACCAATTAGGAAATTATATAACCCAGAGACAAAAATTGTGTTACATAGTGTAGTTGGTGGAGGAGAAGAAAAGGAAAGAAGGGTGGGGAGGCAAGTAGTCAGGAAACTCAGGCAAATCGAATGCTGCAAACTGATTCGTTCTTCTTCATTAATAGTATTAGGTATTTCTTTCAAATTAGGATGTTGTTTGGCCACATTCTTTCATCTGAAATGTTGGGGAGTATTTTAGTTTTTTAAAAGGTTCCCCGTTATTATAAAACCCAGTCCTGAGTCTGTGTCAGTCAGTCTTCAATGTGCCATGCGTGGTATACCCTTCAAACCTCTCCTGAAAGTGGCTGCTTGTACATAACCACTTCCTTTTGCTGAGAGCGCATAATGTATTCTCTATCAATTGCACTCACTTCCGGGCATGATTCAAAGAGCTGATAGTTACACTCAAAAACTTGACTGTCTGGATCTCTTATACTTGGTTGTGGCATATTCCCTGTTGCAAACTGTATATCCCTTCAACAGCAGCAGGTGAAATACTATCCTGCGAGCAGATACCACCTGCCAGCATATTGAGGAGGACCATTGTGGTCAAACTGACTCCCTAAGTTGACAAAACTGGATGCTGTTCTCTTTCATAAGCCAGGTAATGACATTCTGTTTTGCAGATGTTATTTGGATGTTTTACAATGTATTTTTAAGAAATGTTTTCTGGCAGATTTGTATTTGGGTTGCTGTGAGTTTTCTGGGCTGTATGGCCATGTTCCAGAAGCATTATCTCCTGATGTTTTGCCCATATCTATGGCCAGCATCCTCAGAGGTTGTGAAATCATAGATGTGGGTGAAACATCAGGAGAGAATGCTTCTGGAACATGGCCATACAGCCCAGAAAGCAACCCAGTAATTCTGGCCATGAAAGCCTTTGACAACATATATTTGTATTTGCTGTTCTGTAGTTTTGGGTACGTCCAGACTGATGGAAAAATCCCAGGTTTGTTCTTCCTGTTCTGATTTTATATTGAGTTAAATTGGCCTGGGAAATGTATCAGTATATAAATACAAATATATAAAACTCTTTGATTGGCCGATGAGTTGACCAAAAATATTCTGTGGGAAAAACGTATTAATCTTCAAAATAAAATTGGAAAGAACTGAAACAACATCTGGGACTTTTTGGTATTTTTAACCACATAATAAAACACAATTTTCTACAAAATCTAAGTGTTACACTGTAAAATTATTCAGGAAGATACACTAATGCTTTCAGCCCACATTTACTTGTGTCAAGCTCAATTGCAACACAAAAATGCTGGTGACTTAATATAACTCTTTTTCCATTTACAATCAAGCAGCAGTTAACCGAATGAAGTATGGTGATCACAGTATTTGGAAAGCTTACTTTTTTATGAATTTGTATTGTTGAAGGCTTTCATGGCTGGAATCACTGGGTTGTTGTAGGTTTTTCGGGCTATATGGCCATGTTCTAGAAGCATTCTCTCCTGACGTTTCGCCTGCATCTGTGACAAGCATCCTCAGAGGTTGTGAGGTCATTTTTATGAATTACTGGCCATCTAGGTATGAGATTATGGTATCTACATACAAAAAAGTAACTTTTGTGAACTCTGGAAGGAGGGCGTTGGAGAGGGAAATACTAGTGTGATGGTGCTATGTCGTGCATTTTGTTGGTGGCATGGTATTGGAGAGACAGAAAATGATGGCAGGGACTATGGCCCCTTCTATACTGGCAGATAATCCAGATTATCAAGTAGAAAATCTATATTATCTGATTTGAAATGGATTATCTTAGGGCCCCAGGTTGCACAGCGGGTTAAACCACTGCACTGCTGAATTTGATGACCAAAACGTTGATGGTTTGAGTCCGGGAAGCAGGGTGAGCTCCTGCTGTTAGCCCCAGCTTCTGACAACCTAGCAACTTAGCAACAACCTAGCAACTTTTTGCCCTGCCTCATGTACAGAGGAAGAATTGTTGGAGGCTACAGACAATGCCATTGCTGTTGCCCGTTTTTGGTCAAAAGATATTTAGCCACCTGCACTCCTTCTATTGTTATGGGTTTTATACTAATTTATGCAATGCTTTTGATACGAAATAAATAAAGTTTAAAAACATGAAAATGTGAGTAGATCAATAGGTACTGCTCCGGTGGGAAGGTAACAGCACTCCATGCAGTCATGCCAGCCACATGACCTTGGAGGTGCCTATGGACAGTGTCGGCTCTTCGGCATAGAAATAGAGATGAGCACCACCCCCCAGAGTTGGACACGACTAGACTTAATGTCAAGGGGAAACGTTTACCTTTACCTATCTTAGTCTACACTGTCATATAATCCAGTTCAAAGCAGATAATGTGGATTTTATATGGCAGTGTAGAAGGGCCTTTGTGCTCTTGCTAAGACACAGGATGGGGCTAACTCTTCCCTCTCAGACCAAAAAAATGATATAAATCTTAAAGATAAATAATATAAATTAATGTACCCAGGTGAAATACTGATGTTTAAGTTACAACATGGATGAGGAATACACATCCCTCCACCTGTTGATAGACTTAGTCTGTAGTTGTAATTTGTCACCATTGGTTCTGTTGTATAGGGCTGATATAGAATTGTAGCCTAACAATTCTTGGAAAGTCACTTCCAATGGGTCTGGACCAAACTTGGCACACAGACCCACCATGACCAACAGAAAATACTGGAGGGGTTTGAGGGGATTGACCTTGGATGATGGGAGTTATAGTTCACCGCATCCAGAGATCCCCATGACTCCCGGCCACAATGCATCTTGACCAAACCTGCCACACATACCCAACATGACCAACTTTAAGTACTGGCGAGGTTGGGAGGGAGCTACTCTTAGATGTTGGGAGTTATAGTTCACCCACATCCAGAGAGCACTCTGCACCCAATCAATTATGAATTTTGTCCAAACTTTGCACACATACCCAACATGATTAACTTTGAATACTGTTGGGGTTTGGTGGGAATTGACCCATGAGATTGGGAGTTGTAGTTTACCTGTCAGAGCATCGTGAACCTAACTGACAATGGATCTGGATCAAACTTGGCACACATACCCAACATGATTAACTTTGAATACTGTTGGGGTTTGGTGGGAATTGACCCATGAGGGAGTTGTAGTTTACCTACTGTCAAAGAGCATTGTGAACCGAACTGACAATGGATCTGGATCAAACTTGGCACATATACCCAACATGTTTAACTTTAATACTGTTGGGGTTTGGTGAGAATTGACCCATGAGGTTGGGAGTTGTGGTTTACCTACTGTCAAAGAGCACTATGAACCTAACTGACAATAGATCTGGATTAGACTTGGCACACATACCCAACATGATCAACTTTGAATACTGTTGGGGTTTGGTGGGAATTGACCCATGAGGTTGGGAGTTGCCGTTTACCTACTGTCAAAGAGCATTGTGAACCTAACTGACAATGGATCTGGATCAAATTTGGCACACATGCCCAACATGATTAACTTTGAATATTGTTGGGATTTGGAGGGAAATTGACCCATGAGGTTGGGAGTTGTAGTTTACCTACGGCAAAAGAGCACCGTGAACCTAACTGACAATGGATCTGGATCAGACCTGGCACACATACCCAACATGATCAACTTTGAATACTGTTGGGGTTTGGCGGGAACTGACCCATGAGGTTGGGAGTTGTAGTTCACTTATAGTCAAAGAGCACCGTGAACCTAACTGACGATGGATCTGGACCAAACTTGGCACACATACCCAACATGACAAACTGATTACTGATGAGGTTTGGGGGGAATTGACTCACGATGTTGGGAGATATAGTTCAGCTCTATCTTTATGCATTTTCTAATGGGACCATTCATAATATCAAAAAATAAACTGGTTATTTCCAATAAATATCATTATAATATCCCTAACCTGGGCATCACTACCTAAGTTGTAATATCATCAAAGGACACGACTGAGCCAAAGTGTTACACTTTGAAATCCCATTGATTTAATGTTGGCTCGATTGTGTTTGGTATGTATTATTTACAGAATGCCTAAATAAGTAGGCACCGAAAATCAATTAGAAAAAATGGAAAGAAACGTCATCATTTAATAATATTCATTGTCTTTATAATAATAGTTCATCTTGTACATTTGTCTCAGAAGCCTTTGTATAATAAAGTGGTTGTTACATACTGCAGATTAAGGAGAGCAACAGATCAATTATTTAATTTGTTGTTGTTCTTATTGTTGTTGTAAAATTGAAGAAAAATGTACCATATAAATTTAATAATCCAATTCAGATACTCAAATGTTTTGAACACAACTTAGACGTTCAAAAACAATGACCTGAAAAAAAAACACACACACCATATTTTTCAACTACAGGCAGTCCCCAAAATATGAACAATATAGGTTCTGTAGGTTTGTTCTTAAGCTGAATTTGTACATAAATCAAAACAGGTATATTTTTAAGTGTAACTCCAGTCAGAAATATATATTGTAAATCTCTAAACAGTTTCTCCACTCCCTCTCACTAATTATAAGGTACTAGCCGTCACGTGCCACGCGTTGCTATGGCCCACTCTGGTGGTCATGGGGGTTCTGTGTGGGAGGTTTGGCCCAATTCTATCATCGGTGGGGTTCAGAATGCTCTGTGATTGTAAGTGAACAATAAATCCCAGCAATCACAACTCTCAAATGTCGAGATCCTATTTTCCCCAAACTCCAACAGTGTTCACATTTGGGCATATTGAGTACTCGTGCCAAGTTTGGTCTGGATCCATCATTGTTTGAGTCCACAGTGCTCTCTGGATGTAGGTGAACTACAACTCCAAAACTCAAGGTCAATGCCCACCAAACCCTTCCAGTATTTTTTGTTGGTCATTTGGGCATATTGAGTATTTGTGTAGAGTTTGGCCCAGATCCATCAGTGTTTGAATGCACAGTGATCTATGGATGTAGGTGAACTACAACTCCAAAACCAAAAGACACTGCCCACCAAACCCTTCCAGTATTTTTTGTTGGTCATAGGAGAACTGTGTTCCAAATTTGGTTCAATTCCATCATTGGTGGAGTTCAGAATGCTCTTTGATTGTAGGTGAACTATAAATCCCAGAAACTACAACTCCCAAATGACAAAATCAGTTTTTTTAGTGAAGGACATACATTTGGTTGTTAAGTGTCTTGTGTCCAAATTTGGTGTCAATTCCCCCAGTGGTTTTTGAGTTCTGTGAATACCACAAACGAACATTACATTTTTATTTAGATAGATGGATAGATAGATAGTAGATAGATAGATAGATAGATAGATAGATAGATAGATAGATAGATAGATAGATAGTAGATAGACAGGCGTTCAAAAGACTGGGGAGGGATGATCTCAGACAATCATTTCTACAAATGAGCTCTATTTGAGAGCCCCCGGTGGCACAGTGGGTTAAACTGCTGAGCTGCTGAACTTGTTGATTGAAAGGTCACAGGTTCGAATCTGGGGAGCGGAGTGAGCTCCCACTGTTAGCCCCAGCTTCTGCCAACCTAGCAGTTTGAAAACATGCAAATGTGAGTATATCAATAGGCACTGCTCTGGCGGGAAGGTAACAGTGGTCCATGCAGTCATGCCAGCCACATGACCTTGTAGGCCTCTACGGACAACGGCAGCTCTTTGGCTTAGAAATGGAGATGAGCTCCAACTCTCAGAGTTGGACACAACTGGACTTAATGTCAGGGGAAAACCTTTACCTTTACCTTGAGTCACATCAGTCAATCATCCTTTATTATTTGCCCTATTGAGGCAATGTACTGGATAAAACAGGTTATGTGACCTGGGGAGGATGGGGGGACAGGTGGACATCACCATACAGTCACCATCCCACCAAAATGTAAATAAGAAAAAGGTTGATTAAGGATTCCTACTTCTCTTAGACCCAGAAACCAGAATCGGAAAGTTCCAAAGACAATTAAAATTACTGATTAAGGCCCCTTCTACACTGTCACATAAAATCCAAATTATCTGCTTTAAACTGGATTATATGAGTCTACACTTCAAAGCAGATAATCTGGATTTTATGTGACTGTGTAGAAGGGGCCTTAATCAGTAATTTTAGTTGTCTTTGGAACTTTTGGTTTACGGATTGATTGAGATTAACTTCACAATTCAGCAGCAGATCAGTTGCACAACTTCAGGGCTTTCCAGTAGCTTCTTCCTGCACAGTATTTCCAGTCAGCTGCTCCCACAGCCTACAGTCACTCTGGAACCTTTTACAGACACTTGAGCACATGCCCGGCCATTGTCAGTTTTATCATTGTCTTTCCCCCAGTCCAGATGATATTACAGACTTACCACAGCATACAGTTATATCTTGTCTTAGTAGACAGGTTCTTTTAATTACATATAGCCTTCGACTAACAACATCACAGCACAAGGAGAAATATACACTGTACATGACTTCCTTATATACAATTCATTTACACATAGCAATCTCGGATTGATTCCCAACTCATTGACTCAACTCAAACCCAGGATTGCATCATTCACAATCACCTGGACTAGGCCAGAACACATTCCCCAAATGAAGTTCTATATACAGTTAATGCATGACTCAGCATTCCCAATAGAAGCCCATTAGCAGTGCATGACACAGCTATATTACATTACAATACATTGTAAAACCTGACAAAATCAACTCCTAAAATGTTTGTTGGCTGTGCCGTCCTTGTGCAGCTGGAAAAGCTGGGGATAATCTCATACCTTGTTCGAGATTGTCTTCATTTGCAAATAAGAACCATTTCTGAACAGAGATCAGTATCCAGTGATCTCTGTTTCCCAGCCTGGATAAGACATTGCAATCTGTAGGTTTGCGGGGTTAGAAAGAAAAGAGTATGCACATGACTGTTTTCAACGTGCTTGTCTCTATTTTGTTCTGCATCTTCTTGACGAAATAGGCCCAGTGCCTGCTCAGTCTGACCACTTCTCTTGGAACTTGCAGAATTGTGTTACTTTATTGATTGCCCTGTGATGTGGAGAGCCAATATGAATTCATTTAGCCACACGAAAGCCTCAGAGTGTGTTTCTGTTGAAAGAGTAGTTTCTTCTTTAAATACAATGATCAAGGTTGCTTCTACTTTAGGCTGGATCTACACTTCCCTCTATCCCAGGATCTGATCCTGATTACCTGCTTTGAACTGAATTATATGAGTCTACACTGCCAGATAAACTGGGATAAGATAATATTATTATTTTATTTATTTATTATTTTATTTTATAATCATCTGAAATCAGATCCTGGGATATAGGGTAGTGTAGACCCAGCCTGTTTACAGTCAGCCCTTGACAGAGACCTTAGCATCAGATTGCTGCTGTCTATTGTTTCCTGTGTTATTTGATTTATGTGTGTGCTTGGCATACAAAAATATAACACAGTTTCATCACTACTGAAAATTTTCAAAGCTTTTGTACCTTTAGTTTCTGATACAAAACGTATGCCATCCAGTAGTGGCCATGCTCGCCCAAAGAAAACCATATTTAATAAGCCTCGGCACTATAAGAGGGTTTCACAAGAGTAATTGCTCTCATTGCAATGGTGTAATAATGGTGAGGCCACAGACCATATTTTAGTTATTGCAGACCACTGGTGGTTCACGGACCAAAGGTTGGGAACCACTGCTTTACCGCAATGTATTGTTTACATTTGTATGGCAAAGAGCTAGGAAAAGGACAGAAGGCAGAGCATAGTCACCATATCCTTGATCAACCCAATTGCCTATCATCCTCCCAACCAAAATAAATATGGATATCAAATAAATCAGATGAAATTATACAAATACACAACAGGACAGTGCATTTTGGACTTTTTTTCCTTACAAGTATCAGTAAAATGAATGGGGACTATAAAAATATTGAAATTATTCATGAACAAGAAAGGTTGTGATTTTATAGGCGGAATTTAGGTTTAAAATACAGTGGGACTTTGACTTAAGAGCATCCCAACTTAATAGCATTTTGAGTTAAAAGCTATTGCTAGGCCTGGTTTCACTTTGACATATTAACAGGGTTTTGAGATAAGAGCTAGCATAATGGTTTTGGGAGCTGGGAGCAGCCTCTGTGCCTCATGCCTCATTCGCTGTCTGCTTTGGAAGATTGTTGTCCACTTTGTTCTTGTTCACTTTGATGAACTTTGGGTTAGTTGATTTTGTGTGGTTTTCTTCCTGGTATGTTTGGCTTCATGAAGAGAGAGAGGGAGAGAGAACAAGAGGAAAGGAGGTTAGAATGAGTATGGTATGAAGAAAATGCTTCTGCCTCTTCACTTTGTGCTTTTACTATTGTGTCACAACTTTTGCTTCTACCATTTTAAAGTTGATCTTTCTTTTTTTATATTATTCCATGTAAATGTGCAAGTTTTGCCTTGTGGTTACACTAGCCAACACACATTTTGTTGTCTCAAATGTGTTTCTTTGCCACAACTTTGTCCTTCTACCATTTTGAAGTTCTTTTTTATTATTGCATGTTTATTTATCTATTATTTGCTATTTACAAAGTACATTTTCTTATTTAAAAACATGCAATAAAAATGAGGTGGGGGAAAGGGGGTCCAGAACGGATTAATAGCATTTCAATGGGAAATTCGCTTTGAGATAAGAATATTTGGAGTCAGAATGAATTATACTCTTAAGTCAAGGTATCACTGTACACTAAAAGCCAGAACATTAAAAATGCCTGTCGTTTTCATGGCTTGCCTAAGTGTGAGCAGATGTAACTCTCTTGAGAGGCCATTCTACCATCTGGGAGGTTTCTCTGTAAAAGCCATATCACTTATTCCACCTGTCTCAGATATACTGTAGAGTGAAATTATGGAGAAAGCACATTTATATGAAGGGATATGATCTGCCCAAACAGGACCTTTTTGTTATGGTCTGTTACCCTAGGTTGTAATTTTAAGTGTTTTGTATACAGACTTTTTATCAGATGATCAGGCCTGACATGCATGTGTGTTTGTGTTTGACTGGTTACCCTTTTCAGGTCCCTTCTGTTTGGATGTTTCCAGGGGGCCTTCCACACAGCCATATACCCCAGAATATCCAGGCAGAAAATCCCACAATATCTGCTTTGAACTGGGTTATCTGAGTCCACACTGGCATATATTCCAGTTCAAAGCAGATAATGTGGGATTTTATTCAGCTGTGTGGAAGGGGCCTTTGTTTACCTTCTTGCTTTCTCAAAGGTCTTGTCTTGTTCATTTGTTCAGTCACTTCCAACTCTTTGTGACCCCATGAACCAGCCCATACCAGAGCTCCCTGTCAGCCGTCACCACTCCCAACTCCTTCAAGGTCAAGTCAGTCACTTCAAGGATGGCATCCATCCATCTTGCCCTTGATCATCCCCTCTTCATTTTTCCTTCCATTTACCCCAACATAATTGTTTTCTCTAAGCTTTCCTGCCTTCTCATAATGTGGCCAAAATACTTCATCTTCGCCTCTAATATCCTTCCCTCCAATGAGCAATTGGGCTTTATTTCCTGGTTGGATCTTCTTGTGATCCAAGGCACTCTCAGAACTTTCCTCCAACACCAGATCTTGTCTTAGAATCATAGAGTTGGAAGAGATCTCATGGGCCATCCAGTCCAACCCCCCGCCAAGAAAGAGGAAAATCGCATTCAAAACAACCCCAACAGATGGCCATCCAGCCTCTGTTTAAAAGCCTCCAAAGAAGGAGCCTCCACCACACTCTGGGGCAGAGAGTTCCACTGCTGAACAGCTCTCACAGTCAGGAAATTCTTCCTCATGTTCAGATGGAATCTCCTTTCTTGTAGTTTGAAGCCATAGTTCCACATCCTAGTCTCCAGGGAAGCAGCAAACAAGCTTGCTCCCTCCTCCCTATGACTTCCCCTCACATAAGAAGGCTATCATGTCTTCTCTCAGCCTTCTTTCCTCTCTTTTCCCTCTGTCTTCATCTCTTTCTTCCCATCCTCCCACCGTTCTTTATTTCCATTGTCCTTACCACTGAATTCTAGAACAGAGCCTGTATATTATACCTTGTGTCCATAACTATGGTTCCCAAATACTTGGCTTAGAGATCAAAAGGTATTTGAATTCTGTTCCAGAAACAATTTGGCAACCAATATATTTTTTTGAAAGGCCAGAGGTGAACACTCTCTGGATTAAAGACCTCATGATCTTTATCCTGAACTTGTCTTCAAGAGAACCTCTATGTCAGTGGTTCTCAACCTTCCTAATGCCGCGACCCCTTAGTACAGGTCCTCATGTTGTGGTGACCCCCAACCATATTATTATTTTCGTTGCTACTTCACAACTGTAATTTTGCTACTGTTATGAATGGTAATCTAAACATCTGATATGCAGGATGTATTTTCAGTCACTGGACCAAATTTGGCACAAATACCCAATACTCCCAAATTTGAATACTGGTGAGGTTGAGGGTGATTGATTTGGTCATTTGGTAATGCTGGAGTTGTTGGGATTTATAGTTCACCTAAAATCAAAGAGCCTTCTGAACTCCACCAATGATGGAATTGAATCATACTGGGCACACAGAATTCCCATGACCAAGAGAAAATACTGGGAAGGTCTGGTGGACATTGACCTTGAGTTTTTGGAGTTGTAGTTCACCTACATCCAGAGAACACTGTGGACTCAAGCAATGATGGATCTGGATCAAACTTGGCACAAATACTCAATATGCCCAAATGTGAACACTGGTAGAGTTTGGAGAAAATAGACCTTGCCATTTGGGAGTTGTAATTGTTGGGATTTATAGTTCACCCACAATAAAATAGCATTCTGAACCCCACCGATAGAATTGGACCAAACTTTCCACACAGAACCCCCAAACAACAGAAAATACTATGTTTTCTGATGGTCTTTGGCGACCCCTCTGACACCCCCTCGCGACCCCCATGGGGGTCCCGACCCCCAGGTTGAGAAACACTGCTCTATGTGAAGTTCTTATAGCAATCTATATTACCAAACCCGTGTGTGTCATTCTGCACAGAACAAGGACACCCATGAAAGGCCTGTTAGCCATGGTGTGTGGAAGGCTCATCAGGCTGATATCGAGCTCCTTTTGGAGGGTTCTCCCTGCAAGGGGAGTCCCTAAGGACCGCTAATGGGGTCCTGGCCCTGGTGAGCTGCCAGCGGAGGCCAATCCAAAGACGCAAAAAATATTAAAAATCAATCTCACCAGGCTGAAGAGAAATTCCTGCGACCGAGGCGTTTTTATTGTGATTCAGCTGAGATCAGATGCATTACAGGGATATTTCCACCATAAGCATAAGGTACACTGATTTTCAGGCATATTTATACAGAAGAAACAAAGAAATCCTGGTTTGAATCTCCCGCCCGCCTCCTGTCAGTCCCCCCTGCCCTGATTGGCCGGCTCCAGAACAGCTGGGAGGAGGCTTGGCCGCTGGTCCCGCCTCCCCTCCAATCGCCGGCCGCTGTTGCCTCCAGGGGGCCAATGAGCGCTCTCGGAGCGCCTCCGGAGATTGTCCAATCACCGGCCGGGAGGCGGGATGTAGTTTTGACAGCGCAGAGGGGCGGAATGCCTGGGGGTGTCCGCCAGCTGATTGAACACCCTTTGTTCTTCGCACGGCAGGGAGGCGGAAAGGGGAGACAAGGGATTTCCTGGGTTCCGATAAAAGATGTGTATAGGGAAATAAGGGTGTCTATGGGCGGTGTCTGGATCTCAACCCTGTGGCGAAGGGGGTCCTTTGTCTCAGGGGAGCGTACACAAAACACCATGATTGAGTTAATCAGTCTGTTTTTCCGGGCTTTGGCTGACAGATTTCTGGCCTTTGTTCGTCTGACTCTGAAAACAAAGCCATAGATCTGCCAGTATTTGTCCATGCAATGTAAATATGAATGGAGTCTCTTCCAAGGAAATTGGATTCCCTTAACTGTAATCCCAGGTCACATACTCTTTTACAGGGTAAAATTCAAGAGGGGAAAAAGGTGGGGAAGGGGTCAGGGTACATTTCATAGATTTCATATCATACATTCCATATGCTTTTTCCATATTTTCCATAAAGGGGTTCCCCAGCTCAGCCCAGCAAAGTTTATTAGAAGAATACAGCAATTTGATAAAGGCAATCAGCAGAGTTCTTGAGGTATGAGCCTTTTGCAAGGGCACGCACACACACAGGTGGGGGCCACTCTCCCCCGAGAGGCTTGGTTTCGCGTTCGTGGAAGAAGTCCATGATGATAGGGCATCAAGTCAATCAGTGAGGGCAGAAAGGTCCGCAAAAGAAACTGCAAATGGTGGAGAGTGGAGCAATGTCCTTTGGGGAACTGCATTTCCCTGATCAGGGGCCAGGGTCCAGTGCACAAGCCAGAGAATTCACAGAGAGGAAACAGGAACCCAGTTATGTGTGCTGGGTCAGGAAGCAACAGAATCCATCGTCCGGCCCTTGGCAAACTACAAGTGCTTGGGGGGGAAGATGCTCTGCATCAAATCCTCCCTTCGAGGCTGGGAAATGGTCACACTCATTTCCTCAAGCCTCGACAATCCCCCCAAGCACCCAGGGCCTCTTTCTAGACTGATTAGGTTGTATTCTGTGGATTATTTTGGGGCCCAACTCAAGCAACAACAACAGGACCCAGCAGGGTGGGAGAGACCAGTGGCGGAGTGTTCTTTGGGTTGGAGAAAGAGAAAGAGACTGAAGTAAGAAGGTGAAGATGGTGGAGGCAGGGGATGATGGAGCCTGTGATGGCAGTCAGCGGGGGGGCACTCGGGGGTCCTGAGTGAATCCCCAATGGAGAAGGATGGCACATGGTGGAATTCTCCCATCTGGCAGTGGTCCTCAGGCCTCCTGGGGGCGCTGGCTCCTCCCTTGGTACTCGGGGGAGGGAGAAGATGGGGCACTGCCTTGCTACTCCTTCTGGCGTGGCGCCTCCTGGGGGCCGCAGACAGGTCCGGCTCTCCATCATCACAGAGACTCAGGGATAGTGTCTAGGACAGTCAGAAAGAAGGTTTTACAGCCCCCCCCACCCCCCCCTTCCCGGCCCAAGGGTAGTTAGTGGGGAAACAAAAGGGAAAAAAAAGACTTTCATACCTAGTGGGGGCGTCAGTGGTCTCCCTTGGGCCACCCCTCTGCACAGCTTCTGGAACGGGCAGGGCCTCCTTCCTTCATGGCAGTTGCTGTGGGATCCTGGTTGCTCCTCCTGCGATGGCATTCCCCCGTGGGGGGCTCAGATCAGCCTCTAGGAGGGGCTGTCTCTTCTGGGCGGCATGGGGTCCGGTCCCGCTCTCCTAGGATCTTCCTGTGCCATCTGGGTTCCACACAGGAAAGCCCACAGACCTCCCTTGTTCACCTCGCCCAGGTAGTTGTCCTCAGCGGCAGGAGTGGATTATGGGTCCCACAGTTCGATCAGTTGCTCTTTACTCTGCACAGAGGGGACCCCCGGACCTCGACGCCCCCTTCATATTTAAGGCAGTTAATGGGATAATTTAGACATACACATACATGCGCTCAGGGAAAGGGGAGGGAGAAAGGGCCAGGAAGGAGAGAAAGAAAAAAAGCACCAGAGGGACTGCGTGTGTGAGAGAGAGAGACTTAACCATAGGTGTGGGTGAAATGTCAGGAGGGAATGCTCCTGGAACATCCCTTCCTTTAGGTTTGAGAAGAAGGAGGTAAGAGGGACCAGCAGGATTTCCCTGGGAGATAGAGGGAAGAATTCACAGCATACTGACTTCTTGGAAGCTGGGAGGGGACGGAGAAGAGAGAGAGAGAGAGAGAGAGAGAGAGAGAGAGAGAGAGACCCAGAAAACTTTATTTGGCAAGAGGAAACAGGAACAGGAAAGGTCCCCTCTTACACCTCCCTTTGCAAGAGGAGAAAGGGAGGAGAGGTTTGGAAGCAAAAAAAGGGGAAGTTGGGGAGTGAAGAGAAAACAAAGGAAAAGGCAGGGACATTGGTGTCTGCCTCTGAAAAATGGGTTTTGTAGTTGCGCAGAAGAGAAGGGGAGAAGAAGAGAGCTCTTGGGTCAGGGAAACCAGGGGAGGGAGAGAGAGACAGACTTTTGCAAGGCAGCTGAGTCACATCAGTGGCAGGGTCTCTCCTGGTGGGGAGAAACACAAGGCACTGAAGATTTAGAAAGAAAAGGGATTTGTAGTAGCTTGGTGAAGAAGGGAATGAGCAATGCCTCCCTTTCCCATCTGAAGGAAGGAAAAAGGTGGCACAGGAGAAAGCAGGAGAGGAGGAGAGCAAAGAGTTCCCTTAGTGCATTTCCTCAAGGGGCGGAAAAACAGAAGGGGCATATAAATGCAGCTACATATCCTAAATGGGGAATAGGGAAATTGAGGGGTTGGGAAGGGAAGGAAGGAGCCCCGGGGAGATTGGGCAAGGGAAATGGGAATGGGATGGTAGGGGAACAAGCAATTTCTTCCAAAGGGAGAGGGTGAAGGGGTCTGGAGGGGGTTTCCTGGGGGTTGGGGCTTTGTTACCTTCCCCTTGCATGGTAGGAGTTGGCCACAACTACCCCCCTTCCACCTCCCTCCGGCACATGGCAAAAAAGCATGAGGCAGAGGCGAGTTCGGCCCCTTTGGCCCCTTCACAGCGATCCGACTGCCATGAGGGGCCACGAAACTCCACCTGCTGAGGGCCTGGTGGGCCACCTCTCCATGCGATTTTTTACCCTACTGGCCTGCGTCGGCGACGCAACCCTGCCCCATTCCGCCAGTACTCTTCCTAAAGGTGTTTCCGATGAGACAGGACGTTTGATCCCAGAATGACATGCGCCCATCTCTCAGCTGTCAGCCCCACAATCCAGTGGCTAATCAGGAGTAACCCCCCCCAACCGTAAGGCGGGCTAGAGCCTGAACGGTCCCTGAACAGGAGAGCTCGGGGTGATCAGCCCTTGGCAGCTAGGCAGTCCGAAAGGGAAGGGCTCCCTCTCCCACGTAGCTCCAGCCAAGGCCGCAAAAGCGAGCTGAATTGCTATTCTGGACCTCAAACGTGGATGTTCGCTACCTCCCGCCAGGAATTTGTTACCGAGACCTAGAGGATCCCTCCCCAGTGGGCCAACTCCGAAGCTGGTTCAGGAAGCCTAGAATCCCCTCCCACCTGGCAGCCAAGGCAGCCCGCGGTTGGTTTCTTACCCGTCCGGACGTTTTCTTCCCCCCTTTCCGCGTCGGTCGCTCCTCTTCCTGGAAGTCCTTAGATCAAGGCTTCCCTGGCGCTCCTTTGTGCTGAAACCCCAGGTCAGAGCTTGGGAGGAGGTGGCAGCGGGAGAATTTGTAGTTTTGGTTAGCTGGTCAAATGAAAGTCCGAATTGGGAGAGGCGCCTCTTTTCCCGAGCTGCTCCTCCTTCGCTGCTGGCCCAAAGAATCAGTCCAAGGCGCCTGGCACTGAAGATTTAGAAAGAAAAGGGATTTGTAGTAGCTTGGTGAAGAAGGGAATGAGCAATGCCTCCCTTTCCCATCTGAAGGAAGGAAAAAGGTGGCACAGGAGAAAGCAGGAGAGGAGGAGAGCAAAGAGTTCCCTTAGTGCATTTCCTCAAGGGGCGGAAAAACAGAAGGGGCATATAAATGCAGCTACATATCCTAAATGGGGAATAGGGAAATTGAGGGGTTGGGAAGGGAAGGAAGGAGCCCCGGGGAGATTGGGCAAGGGAAATGGGAATGGGATGGTAGGGGAACAAGCAATTTCTTCCAAAGGGAGAGGGTGAAGGGGTCTGGAGGGGGTTTCCTGGGGGTTGGGGCTTTGTTACCTTCCCCTTGCATGGTAGGAGTTGGCCACAACTACCCCCCTTCCACCTCCCTCCGGCACATGGCAAAAAAGCATGAGGCAGAGGCGAGTTCGGCCCCTTTGGCCCCTTCACAGCGATCCGACTGCCATGAGGGGCCACGAAACTCCACCTGCTGAGGGCCTGGTGGGCCACCTCTCCATGCGATTTTTTACCCTACTGGCCTGCGTCGGCGACGCAACCCTGCCCCATTCCGCCAGTACTCTTCCTAAAGGTGTTTCCGATGAGACAGGACGTTTGATCCCAGAATGACATGCACCCATCTCTCAATCTGTCAGCCCCACAATCCAGTGGCTAATCAGGAGTAACCCCCCCCAACCGTAAGGCGGGCTAGAGCCTGAACGGTCCCTGAACAGGAGAGCTCGGGGTGATCAGCCCTTGGCAGCTAGGCAGTCCGAAAGGGAAGGGCTCCCTTTCCCACGTAGCTCCAGCCAAGGCCGCAAAAGCGAGCTGAATTGCTATTCTGGACCTCAAACGTGGATGTTCGCTACCTCCCGCCAGGAATTTGTTACCGAGACCTAGAGGATCCCTCCCCAGTGGGCCAACTCCGAAGCTGGTTCAGGAAGCCTAGAATCCCCTCCCACCTGGCAGCCAAGGCAGCCCGCGGTTGGTTTCTTACCCGTCCGGACGTTTTCTTC
>NW_026845477.1:148175936-148261159 GCF_025583915.1 Anolis sagrei ordinatus | reverse complement strand
CAATCCAAAAGACGCAAAAATATTAAAAATCAATCTCACCAGGCTGAAGAGAAATCTGCGACCGAGGCGTTTTATTTGCGATTCAGCTGAAAAGGATGCATTACAGGGATGAGTCCTCTATAAGCATACGGTACAGTGATTTTCAGGCATATTTATACAGAAGAAACAAAGAAATCCCGGTTTGAATCTCCCGCCCGCCTCCTGTCAGTTCCCTCTGTCCTGATTGGCCGGCTCCAGAGCAGCTGGGAGGAGGCTGGCCGCTGGTCCCGCCTTCCCTCCAATCGCCGGCCGCTGCCGCCTCCAGGGGGCCAATGAGCGCCCTCGGAGCGCCTCCGGAGATTGTCCAATCAGCGGCCGGGAGGCGGGATGTATTTTGACAGCGTGGAGGGGCGGAATGCCTGGGAGGCGTCCGCCAGCTGATTGAACACCCTTTGTTCTTTGCACGGCAGGGAGGCGGAAGGGGAGACAAGGGATTTCCTGGGTTCCGATAAAAGATGTGTATAGGAAAATAAGGGTGGCTATGGGTGGTGTCTGGATCTCAACCCTGTGGCGAAGGGAGTCCTTTGTCACAGGGGAGCGTACACAAAACACCATGATTGATTTAATCAGTCTGTTTTTCCGGGCTTTTGGCTGACAGGTTTCTGGCTTTTGTTCGTCTGACTCTGAAAACAAGGCCATAGATCTGCCAGTATTTGTCCATGCAATGTAAATATGAATGGAGTCTCTTCCAAGGAAATTGGATTCCCTTAACTGTAATCCCAGGTCACATACTCTTTTACAGGGTAAAATTCAAGAGGGGAAAAAGGTGGGGAAGGGGTCAGGGTACATTTCATAGATTTCATATCATACATTCCATATGCTTTTTCCATATTTTCCATAAAGGGGTTCCCCAGCTCAGCCCAGCAAAGTTTATTAGAAGAATACAGCAATTTGATAAAGGCAATCAGCAGAGTTCTTGAGGTATGAGCCTTTTGCAAGGGCACGCACACACACAGGTGGGGGCCACTCTCCCCCGAGAGGCTTGGTTTCGCGTTCGTGGAAGAAGTCCATGATGATAGGGCATCAAGTCAATCAGTGAGGGCAGAAAGGTCCGCAAAAGAAACTGCAAATGGTGGAGAGTGGAGCAATGTCCTTTGGGGAACTGCATTTCCCTGATCAGGGGCCAGGGTCCAGTGCACAAGCCAGAGAATTCACAGAGAGGAAACAGGAACCCAGTTATGTGTGCTGGGTCAGGAAGCAACAGAATCCATCGTCCGGCCCTTGGCAAACTACAAGTGCTTGGGGGGGAAGATGCTCTGCATCAAGGCAAAATTGTTTTTTCTCTCTCTTTCTGAGCACATATATTGGCTATTCCTCTGCTGCTGGAGACTATTGTACCTGCAGATTTGCAGAGTCAGAAGTGCTCACGTGACTTGGCCCCGAGTCCCTTTTGGAAGTGTCTTGTTCTTTTTTTAAAGCAACTTGAAACTTCCATCCTCTCCGGCACATTTTAAGCCGTTCGAGCAGAATTGTGCGGTTCTACCTCCAGCCGTGGAAAGGTCCAAATAAACTCAAACGGAGGCAACCTGGGGAGGGGTCCAAGGGATGGAGGAAGCCCAGGGAGGAGACCCTGCCTGCCGACCCCCCCTTCCCCCACCATGCCTGGGCTTGTTGCTGAATGACATGAATGTGCAGTGACCAGATGTCAGGTGTGTGGGGGGAAGGGAGGGAGAGAGGGGGCTCTATTTGTGCAGCAGGGATCAGAGCAAGGAAGAATGTGAGACGAATGTTGGGGGCGAGGAAGGAGAAAGAAAGAAAGAAAGAAAGAAAGAAAGAAAGAAAGAAAGAAAGAAAGAAAGAAAGAAAGAAAGAAAGAAAGAAAGAGGAAGGGGGGGGGGAGAGAAGTTGCATGCTGGCATCCAACTAGCATCCAATGTCCTCTGGACACATCCCAAGAGGCTCTGTTTGTCTTTCAGAGGGAAAATGGCAGAGAGCTCCCTGTTTGCGCAGCGCCTGCAAGCCATTATGGTAAGTGATCTCTTCCTTCTCCTTTGCCCCACTTCTACTCAGATGGGCCCCCAAGATCTCAGCCAGGGACCCCTGCCTCAGTTCCCCCAGGGAAGGACCCAACAGCACTTCAAAAGGCTGCATATGGGATGCAGTTGGGGACGAGAGGGGGATGGATGGCAGTGCACAGTGGCCAGATCAATACTTCTAAAACAGGATATCCTCAGATAGAGTAGCACACTGTAGATGCTACAATAAGCACGTCCAGAATGTACCAAAATCCAACATGGGACATGAAACAAATGAACTATATTTTGCAGTCATGTGACCTCCCCCCCCCACCACCACCACCACCACCACCTTCATAGTGATGGTGGTTGCCATCGTCCAAACTGGAAAGGGTCCCTGCACCATTCATGGTTGTATAGAAGAGGGAATTTCAGCAGGTATTACTTCTTACCTGGTTGCCTAACAGACTGGCAGAAATCCCCTCTTCTATGCCCAGACAGTAAAGGTACAGGAGCCCTCTTCACTGAGGAAGCTCTCGGCCCCTTCCACACTGTCATATAATTTTAATATATTATTTATTTATTTACAGCTTTTATATTCCGCCCTTCTCACCCCACAAGGAACTCAGGGCGGATCACAGTGTACACATATATGGCAAACATTCAACGCCAATTTTGACATACAAACATATACAGACATACACAGAGGCTATTTAACTTTTTCTGGCCGCCAGGGGAGCTGTCGCTTTCATCATCCATCTGCGACGCTGATGAAGTGCTTCCGCATTCCCCGCATGCTTCCCCGCTGGAATGCTCTGCTGGAGTCTTCTTTATGGCCTCATAAATTAGTTAATTTAGCCTCCCCACACTTTAAGGTGGTACCTAATTTTCCTACTTGACAGATGCAACTGTCTTTCGGGTTGCAAAGGTCGACAACAGGCTACACACAATTGGTTGGAAACCCACTCCAACCCGGGCTGGCTTCGAACTCATGACCTTTTGGTCAGAGTGATCTTAATGCAGCTGACACTCAGCCAGCTGTGCCACAATCCTGATTATCAAATCAGATATTCCACGTTATCTGCTTTGAACTGGAATATATGAGCCTACACTGCCATATAATCCAATTCAAAGCAGATAACCTGGATTTTATATGGCAGTGTAGAAGGGGCCTTTGTTATGATAGATATTTTAACAGGGTGCTGTTTATTTTTTAACAAACCAAATATATGTTTGATCAGAAACTTGGGCCCCATCTACACTGCCATATAATCCAGTTTCTGAATGCAGATTATCTGCTTTAAACTGGATTATATGGCATTGCAAATTTATATAAGCCAGTTTACACTGACCATATAATCCAGTTTCTGAATGCAGATTATCTGATTTAAATCAGATTATATTAATTTGCACTGCCATACAATCCAGTTTAAAGCAGATAATGTGCTGGTCTTAAGCACAGCTGGTTAATCACCAGCAGCAATACATTTTACCAATTGAAAGGTCGGCAGTTCGAAGCCTGGGTCAGGGTGAGCACCTGACCTTCAGCCCAGCTTACTGTCCACCTATTTATTTATTTATTTATTTATTTGGAGTGCTTCTACCCTTCCCTTCTCAACCCCCTAGGGGGGACTTAGGACGGCTTACAAAAGGCACAATTCGATGCCCAACAAATCACAAAATACAATATACAAATTACAATGTAACGACAACAGTTCTAACTAACTAAAACAGTCGAATTAAAATAATAGCACCTAAGCAGTTTGAAAACAGCTGTAAGCTGTGAGTAGAGAAATTAGGCACCGCTTAAGCAGAGGAGTGTTTTATGGTATCATAAAATAAATATTAGAGATGGAGTGACAGCACCCCCTGTGGCCGGAATTGAGCACAACACCCAGGATACCAAAGTTAGGAAAGTTGCCGACATCTGTTATCTGTCCTGTCTCTTTAAAGCAGGGGTCCTCAAACTTTTTAAGCAGAGGGCCAGGTCACAGTCCCTCAAACTGTTGGAGGGCCGGATTATAATTTGAAAAACCATGAATGAATTCCTATGCACACTGCACATATCTTATTTATAGTGCAAAAACACTTAAAAACAATACAATAATTAAAATGAAGAACAATTTTAACAAATATAAACTTATTAGTATTTCAGTGGGAAGTGTGGGCCTGCTTTTGGCTGATGGGATAGGGTTGTTGTTGTTGTGGTGTGCTTTCAAGTCGTTTCAGACTTAGCTTGACCCTGAGCGAGGGCCAGGTAAATGACCTTGGAGGGCCACATCCGGCCCTCGGGCCTTAGTTTGAGGACCCCTGCTTTAAAGGCATTGAATGTTTGTTGTGTATGTGTTCTGTAATCTGCCCTGAGTCCCCTTTGGGGTGGGAAGGGCAGAATGTAAATGCTGTAAATAAATACATTCAGAAACTGGATTATATGGCAGTGTAGATGGGGCTTTGTTGGGGGTGAGAGGAGAGGTCCACTAAGTCATATCATTCATCATATGCCTGCAATCGAACACAGTAACAGGCTATTCCATCACTGGTTGGAAGGGGAATGTCTGTGTCCTGTGACTGAGGTCACAATGTAAGTGGAGGTTCTATGCATCATTGCCTCCTAACTCACTTACTACAAGAGGCAAGGAGCAGCATAGCTGAGCATTGGAAAAATGGCCTTCCAGTGACATTACTCAGTCCTTACCCATCACACTCATGGGGTCAGTACATGCGTCAGAAATAACTTGAAGGGTGCTGTTTATATTTTAACTTCTTTAGGGAATGATATAACACTCAGAAAGGACGACGGCCTTTGGAATCTTTATAGTTTCCAGAGAAAGAGGCCCTTTCTACACAGCGGTATAAATTCAACATTATTTGCTGTGTAGAAGGGGCCTAAGTTTAAATCAGATAATGTGTATTTTCTGCTTTGATAATCTGGGTTTTATGGCAGTGTAGGATGGGCCAGAAAAGCAAAGGGAATGGAAGGAAATGCCTCAGGATTTGAAATGACTAGGGCCCTTCCACACAGCCCTGTATCCCAGAATGTCAAGGCATTAAATCCCACAATATCTGCTTTGGACTGGGTGATCTGAGTACACACCCAGATAATATGGGATTTTCTGCCTTTATACGCTGGGATATACTACTTACTTACTTACTTAGGCGATCCCTCATTGTCTGAGTAGGATAGTCTTCCAAGATCAATGTTCTGATGGGTCCGTAGGTGACTGTGGAGCCCTCTTCTTGATCTGCATCTTCTTCCGCAGTGAGGGCATTGGTTTCCAGGTGGAAGGCGGTCTCGGTCGAGGTTGGCTTGACGCGCCTTCCTCTTGGCACGCTTCTCCCTTTTGCCCTCCATTCGTGCCTCTTCAAATTCTGCAGCACTGCTGGTCACAGCTGACCTCCAGCTGGAGCACTCAAAAGCCAGGGCTTCTCAGTTCTCAGTGTCTATGCCAGAGTTTTTAATGTTGGCTTTGAACCCATCTTTAAATCTCTGTTCCTGTTCACCAACATTTTATTTTCCATTTATGTGTTTGGAGTAGAGCAACTGCTTTGGGAGATGGTGATCGGGCATCTGGACAACATGGTTGGTCCAGCGGAATTGATGGCGGAGGACCATCGCTTTAATGCTGGTGGTCTTTGCTTCTTCCAGCACGCTGACGTTTTTCCGCTTGTCTTCCCAAGAGATTTGCAGGATTTTCCGGAGGCAGCGCTGATGGAAACGTTCTAGGAGATGCATGTGAAGTCTGTAGACTGTCCACGTCTCACAGGCGTATAGCAGGGTTAGGAGGACAATAGCTTTATAAACAAGCACCTTGGTATCCTTATGGATGTCCCGGTCTTCAAACACTCTGCGCTTCATTTGGAAAAATGCTGTACTTGCAGAGCTCAGGCAGCATTATAGGATATCTGTGATATATCTGGGATATAGGACTGTGTGGAAGGGGCCCCAGTCACAGCTCAGTTTTATAGTGGGGTTACATGATTGATTTGTTAGAATTGATTTATGAAGTTGCTTTTTTTCTATTTACTTGTTGGGTTCTGGAGTTAGGAATAGTCCCTGGATCTTTTCATATCACTCTAATTAGTTTCAGGTGGATCTTAGGTTTTCCCCCCTGATTTCCGAACCGGTATGCCTGCTGGCAAAGAGTGGTTCTGTTCTAAGCAGAGTGGTTAGATGTAAAGAAACCAAGGTTTCTTGTAATAGCTGCTTGTAATAGCTGCAGAGAAGCTGCAATTGTGAAATGCTTTCTTCAACACAAGCCTTATGAGTGTTACACCCTTCTGTCCACTTTTACAGCTGGCCTCCTTACTTTCATATGGATCTAGATGATATTTCTAGACTTATACATGAGTATACACACAACAGTGTGCAAAACTGTAATCTCCAAAAGTTTTCCCATTGTCTTACCATAATCATGCGGAGCCCCCGGTTCGAATCCGGGGAGAGGCGGATGAGCTCCCTCTATCAACTCCAGCTCCTCATGCAGGGACATGAGAGAAGCCTCCCACAAGGATGATAAAAACATCAAATCATCCAGGCGTCCCTTGGGCAATGTCCTTGCAGACGACTAATTCTCTCACACCAGAAGCGACTTGCAGTTTCTCAAGTTGCGCCTGACACGACAAAAAACAAAAACAAAAAAACCATAATCATGTGCTCTTATAACACAATACTTTTGTATTATTGTGAATGAATGTAGAGAGATGGGTCAAAACTAACAAAATAACGTTCAACAGGAGACTAGGACGCAATGGAACAATGGCTTCAAATTACAGGAAAGGGGATTCCACCTGAATATTAGGAAGAACTTCCTGACTGTGAGAGCTGTTCAGCAGTGGAACTCTCTCTCCTGGAGTGTTTTAGAGGCTCCCTCTTTGGAGGCTTTTAAACAGAGACTGGATGGCCATCTATCAGGGGTGCTTTGAATGTGATTTTCCTGCTTCTTGGTGGGGGGTTGGACTGGATGGCTCATGAGCTCTCTTCCAACTATGATTCTGTGAAATGCAAGATACTCCACTTAGGTAGAAATGCAAAGACACAGAATGGGGCATGCCTGGCTCAACAGTGGTACGTGTGAAAAAAATATTGAGTCCTCACGGACAATAAGTTAAACATGAGCCAGTTTCATGTGGCAGCTTTAAAAGCCAGTGGGATTTTAATAATAATAATAATAATAATAATAATAATAATAATAATAATCCTTTATTTATACCCCACTACCATCTCCCGCAGGCAAAACAATAACAAAAATATCACGGCGCATTTAAAAACCTGTGGCAGGGCATTTTTTAAAAAATGCAGCCTGCATCAATAGGAGTCTAGGCCCCCTCCAGACAGCGGGGGAAAATCCCACATTATCTGCTTTGAATTGGGATATATGATCATGTGGACTCAGATAACCCAGTTCAAAGCAGATCTTGAGAGATTTTCTGCCTTGATATTCTGGGATATACAGCTGTGTGGAAGGGCCCCCTAGTGTCTAGATCTGGGGAAGTCATGTTACCTCTCTATTCTACCTTGGTCTGACCACACCTGGAATCACACTGTGTCCAGTTTTGGGCACCGCAATTGAAGGGAGATGTTGACAAGCTGGAATGTGTCCAGAGGAGGGAGACTAAAATTATCAAGGGTTTGGAGAACAAGCCCTATGAGGAGCGGCTTAAAGAGCTGGGCATGTTTAGCTTTCAGAAGAGAAGGTTGAGAGGAGACATGATGAGGGCCATGTATAAAGATGTGAGGGGAAGTCATAGGAAGGAGGGAGCAAGCTTGTTTTCTGCTGCCCTGGAGACGAGGACCAATGAAACAATGGCTTCAAACTACAGGAAAGGAGATTCCATCTGAAAATTAGGAAGAACTTCCTAACTGTGAGAGCGGTTTAGCAGTGGAACCCTCTGCCCAGGAGTGTGGTGGAGGCTTCTTCTTTGGAGGCTTTTAAACAGAGGCTTGGTGGTCTTCTGTCAGGAGTGCTTTTAATGCGATTTTCCTGCTTCTTGGCAGGGGGTTGGACTGGATAGCCCATGAGGTCTCTTCCAACTCAATGATTTTATGATTCTATGATCCCAGAACTTAAAGCAATAGATTCCATGGGAGAAAGGGACTTACTTTTTCACAGTTTTAGTTTTCATTTTCAGTTTGCAGGTTTAGCAGTTACCCCATCTGTTTATTTACAACACAAATAACATTGGTCTAATTAGAGATTAGGACTGGGAGAAGTTACTTCTATGGAATACAACTGCCAGACTCCTCCAACCAACACAGCTCCTTACTATGCTGGTGGTGGGATTTTGTGTATTGTAGTCCAAACTCAACTGAAACAGAGATAACTGTTTCTTATTAGTTTACTCTCTTCGTTGTTAGTTTCCTGCTTGTGAGAGCTTTGTTGAATGTAACTAGAAAGATAGGGAAAAAATGTGATCCCCTTCCTTGCACCTTTAATCAAAAGCGGATGTTATTATTTTATCACTATAGTAGTATAGGGTACATAGGACTGTACAGAGTTCAAAGATCATGGCCTCCTCTACATAGGCAGATTAATTCGCGGCCAGCCTAGGACAGAAATGGCTGTGGATGCAGGCACGTACTCAGTCCTCAAGAATAAAAACAAAGGCATTGCTGTAGATGCAACAGAAGGCAATGGGGATCCTTTCCTACTACACAATTACAGCACTATGATTCTCCAGTAATATACTGTATATACTCAAGTATAAGCCTAGTTTTTTAGCCCCCTTTTTAGGCTGAAAAAGCTGCCCTCGGCTTATACTCGAGTCAAAGTTATTTATTATTTTACCCTGTTATTACTATTATTTTTATTACATTTATTATTTTCCTCTATTATTGGTATTATTACATTTGCATTATTTTACTCTATTATTATTTTATTACATTTATTTTACTCTATTATTATTATTATTATTATTATTATTATTACATTTATTATTTTACTTTAGTATTGTTGTTATTACATTTATTATTTTACTTTCTTTATTATTATTGGAAGGATACGTAAGCACATTGACACTGAAAAAGGTTAGAATAATGGTTTAATCCAGTGGTGCTCAACCTGGGGGTCGCAACCCTTGGGGGGGTCGTTTGGCCATTTTCGGGGGGTCGCGAAGCTGCCTTGCCCAGCCCAGCCCCTCTAAAATGGCCCCCTGAGCCAGCCAAATGGCACTCATGGCAGGCAAAATTATTTATGAAGTAGCAACAAAAATATGGTTGGGGGTCACCACAACACGAGGAACTTTAGGGGTCACCGCATTAGAAAGGTTGAGAACCACTGGTTTAATCAAAGTTGGTCAGTCGTATTTTAAATTACAGTTTTATGTAAACATTTAAAAACATTTAACCTACTGTTTCCTCAATGTAATTTTATTGGTATCTATATTTATTTTGTATTACCTGTAGCTGCTGCATTTCCCACCCTCAACTTATATTTGAGTCAATAAGTTTTCCCAATTTTTTGGTGGTAAAATGAGGGTTGGCTTATACTCAAGTATATACGGTAATTGCTATGGCAATCTCTTATGGGATTCTGGGATTTGTAGCTTTTGGAGGCATATTTAGAATTCTCAACCAGAGAGTTCTTCCTCTGGTGTCTCTGACCAAACTCATCATCATCATCATCTTTATTTATACCCCTCCACCATCTCCCCAAGGGGACTCGGAGCAGTTTACATGAGGCCAAGCCCAGCGATACATTACAGCAACATAAAATATAAACAACAAAATAACATCACAATAAAATAAATAAACTAATCAAGTAAAATAAACAGTACCAAATAACATAATGGAAAATAAAACACAGTGGGCGGGCCAAATGCACAACAAACTACAAATTCCAAGATGCTATAAGATGTGGCCATGGCAGTTAAAGCCCTATCATTGCCCTAAATATCTCAAAGGTGCAAGATCCTGACTGGTCTTGGAAGCTAAGCAGAGTCAGCCCTGGTTAGTACCTGGATGGGAGACCATTAATGAGACTCTATTTCAGAGGAAGGAACTGGCAAACCCAGTTGTGAGTATTCCTTGCCTGAGATGAAACTATGACATTCATGGGGTCCCATAAGTCAATGCGGGACTGGAAGGCACATATTTATTTATTTAGACCATTTCTACCCCACCCTTCTCACCCCCGAGGGGGGGACTCAGGGCGGCTAACACAGGCAACAATTCAATGTTGTTGTTTTTACTGATGTACTTGGGCTCGGCCTCTTGTAAGCCGCACCGAGTCCTTCGGGAGATGGTAGCGGGGTATAAATAAAGCTTTATTATTTATTATTATTATCTACTCACATTTGCATGTTTTCGAACTGCTAGGTTGGTAGAAGCTGAGGCTAACAGCGGGAGCTCATCCTGCTCCCCGGATTCAAACTGGTGACCTTTTGGTCTGCAAGTTCAGCAGCTCAGCGGTTTAACCCACTGTGCCACTGGGGGGAGTTTACACACCAAAAAAGACAAACATTCAATGCCCTAGGAAAATACAAACATCTCAAAAATAATACTTCAGAATGAAACTGTGTTATGAATCTGAAGTCCCTGGATGTCACCTGAAAGCATTCCCCAACTTCTCACAATGCAGGGTAAAACTAGTTTTACCCTGTGTTGTGGACCAGTAGTTCTTAGACATTGTCTGAATGTCCAAGTTCAACTTTTGGTCAAAATTGAGATTTGGGGTCAGTATAGATAAGCTCCTAGCTATAATCCTTGAATCTCAATGGATTGTCAGGTTTGGGCTTAATCCGGGCTCTTCCTCTGATTCCTTGGGAAGCACTGAGCAAGCCTCGGGTAACCTGAGCTCTCTTTCCTTTGCTCATCCTGTCTTGAAACAAATGAATTATTCACCAGGCAGTCATTCCAACCTGAACCAAACAGAAGGAGAGAGCCCTGGAGCCCTGCCCAGGCTTTTGGGGTGGGAGGGGATGGGGGGGGGGGACGGGGACTGAGAGATGATGCCTGCAATACAGCCGGGTTGCCCTTCTGTGTACAGCCACACGCACGCATCCAGATGGAGATGCTGTCATGAACTGTGCAGGCCAGGGAACGTAGTAAACATTTATTGTTGTGAGAAATATTTTAGCAGATGTTTATGGGTACAAAGAGAGCGAACAGTGGGGCAAGGGGGTGGGTGAGACGGAGGCTACAAATAGCAGCAGAAAATGCACAAGGGCCTGGAGGACGTGAATAGCAGCAGACACTTCCACTGCCATATGTCTGTGGCAGGGCGCCTCAGCGCATGCATGGGCCCCGTAAACAGCAATTGAGCTTTTGTGCACGGAAGGTGCCACCTCTAGAGGCACACGCCTGAGCGCCACATCGGGCATCACACCCTTGTACTCAGCAATTCATTCATCAACATAAAGTAAACACCACTCCTTGTTGTCATATGCCCAGTCACTAATGCAGGTTGGGAACCTCCTTGTGTCTGTAGGCATGGGTGCCGAGGAAGCAGGCCAACCTAAGGCAACCCAACAAACCCGTAGGTGTATATCCTCATGAACATCACATCAGACCTGAAAGATCTCCTGCTGAGATTCTCATTTAAGCATGCATTTTCTCAACATTACTTGGAGGAACTTTCTAATGAGTTGTGTCTTGTGGCTGACTCTTTCGTCCTCAGTTGCTCCCAACATACATACATATGCAGACTTCATTTAAGTCAATTGCTTTAACTTGCATTTTACTGAGGCTAGATCTACACTGCCCCCCCCCCTTTTTTTTGTCGTGTCATGAGCGACTTGAGAAACTGCAAGTCGCTTCTGGTGTAAGCGAATGAAGTGGGTTAAGTCATGGCATTGAGATCCCTCTCAACAATGTGATGTGACGGCAAAAAAAGCCAATGGGATTTTGGTCTGTATAGACAGGAGTATAGTGTCTAGATCCAGGGAAGTAATGCTATCCCTCTATTCTGCTTTGGTTAGACCACACCTGGAATATTGTGTCCAATTCTGGGCACCACAATTGAAGAGAGATATGGACAAACTGGAATGTGTCCAGAGGAGGGAGACTAAAATTATCAAGGTCTGGAGAACAAGCTCTATGAGGAGCGGCTTAAAGAGCTGGGCATGTTTAGCCTGAAGAAGAGGAGGCTGAGAGGAGACATGATAGCCACGTATAATATGTGAGAGGAAGTCACAGGGAGAAGAGAGCAAGCTTGTTTTCTGCTGCCCTTAGACGCAGAACAATGGCTTCAAACTACAAGAAAGGAGATTCCACCTGAACATTAGGAAGAACTTCCTGACTGTGAGAGCCGTTCAGCAGTGGAACTCTCTGCCCCAGAGTGTGGTGGAGGCTCCTTCTTTGGAAGCTTTTAAACAGAGGCTGGATGACCATCTGTCAGGTGTGCTTTTAATGCAATTTTACTGCTTCTTGACAGAATGGGGTTGGACTGGATGGCCCATGAGATCTCTTCCAACTATGATTCTGTAAAAAGAGAAAGCAGATCTAGGAAGAGTAACTTTTTGGACCATAACTCCCAGCATCCCACAGCTAGCATAGCCACAGGCTGAGCAGATTCGGAAACTGTAATGCAAGCCCTGAAGAGAGACATTGTTACATAACTGCTCTAGGAATGCAAAGCATAAGGAATAGCAAGGGCAGACGGAGGGAGCATCAGACACTCTCCTCCCAAAAAACACCTGAGGGAGGCAACTGATGGAGAATGACCTAGGATTCCCAAGCAGCCGCCATGTATATCTCTCCTGACTTTTATTTCATAATTTTATTTTCAGCAATGCTAATTGCTGAGGGTGGCTCAGCATTTTAAATCAGCCTCGAGCCTATAATTGGAGGTCATTGTGATGCATAGACTTGCATTCCAGAGGTTACCCAGCTGTGCTGACAAAGGGAGCAAATACTTAGCTGACAAGGGAAGAGTAAAAGGGAAATGTCCATCTGCCCTATCTTGTGTAGGCATGTGCATGACATCCTCCCCATTGTAATAGAATCATAGAGTTGGAAGAGACCTCATGGGCCATCCAGTCTAACCCCCTGCCAAGAAGCAGGAAAATCTCATTCAAAGCAACCCCAACAGATGGCCATCCAGCCTCTGTTTAAAAGCCTCCAAAGAAGGAGCCTCTGCCACACTCCAGGGCAGAGAGTTCCACTGCTGAATGGCTCTCACAGTCAGGAAGTTCTTCCTCATGTTCAGATGGAATCTCCTTTCTTGTAGTTTGAAGCCATTGCTCCACGTCCTAGTCTCCAGGGCAGCAGAAAACAAGCTTGCTCCCTCCTCCTTTCACATATTTATACATGGCTATCATATCTCCTCTCAGCCTTCTCTTCTGCAGGCTAAACATGCCCAGCTCTTTAAGACGCTCCTCATAGGGCTTGTTCTCCAGACCCTTGATCATTTTAGTCGCCCTCCTCTGGACACATTCCAGCTTGTCAATATCTCTCTTCAACTGCGGTGCCCAGAATTGGACACAATATTCCTGGTTTGGTCTGACCAATGCAGAATAGAGGGGTAGCATAAATCATAAATCTATATTAATAAAAATGTGGGATTAACATAACTAAAAAACCAAATTGACACCAAATTTGGACACAATACACCTATCAGGCCAAGGAGTGACCATCACTCATAAAAACACTGAAAAAACACAGCGGAAGAGACTTTAAAAGCCACAAAACACCCCATTACAATGCATGCGCAAAACTATATATATATATATACACACACACACACACAAACACACAAATACACACACAAAGCATATATTCACAGACTGGGTCAGAGCAACGCATGGCAGGGGACAGCTAGTATAAATAAAATAAAAATGTAATGTATAAATAAAAATGTAATGTTTGTTTGTGGGATTAACATAACTCAAAAACCACAGGACGAATTGACACCAAATTTAGACACAATACACCTACTAGGCCAACGAGTGACCATCACTAAAAAAATTGATTTTGACATTTGGGAGTTGTAGTTGCTGGGATTTATAGTTAACCTACAATCAAAGAGCATTCTTAACTCCACCAATGATGGAGTTGAACCAAACTTGGCACACAGGACTCCCATGACCAGAAAAAACTGGAAGGCTTTGGTGGACATTGGCCTTGAGTTTGAGAATTTTAGTTCACCCACATCCAGAGAGCACTGTGGACTCAAACAATGATGGATCTGGACCAAACTTGGCACAAATATTCCATATGCCCAAATATGAACACAGATAGAGTTTAAGGGAAATAGACCTTGACGTTTGGGAGTTGTAGTTACTGGGATTTATAGTTCACCTACAATCAAAGAGCATTCTGAACCCCACCAACAACAGAATTGGGGCAAACTTCCCACACAGAACTCCCATGACCATCAGAAAATACTTAAGGCCATCCAGTCCAACTCACTTCACCAGGGCAAGAAAACGTAATCAAAGCCCTCCTGACAAAGAGCCATCCAGCCATAGATAGATAGATAGATAGATAGATAGATAGATAGATATGATTCACACACACACACAGATATAGTATCATAGATTTGAAAGGGACCCCTAAAGAAGGACAATTATATGTTGCATGTTCCAGAGTAGGCAAACCAGACAATCTCCATATCAACACTGACAAAGAAACAGCAAGAAATACTGTTTAGCCACAAGCATAAAGAAATAATATATATTAGAAACCAACACTTTCACACTACTTTATTTTCCAGATCACCAGACTGGGCCACAGCAATGTGTGGCAGGGGACAGCTAGTTAATCATAAATCAGGAAAATAGCTAGGAGAGCTAGGATGCTGGTATCTTTGGATGTAAGGGACTTACTGTGATACAAAATCCCCTGCATCAGCATGCAGACAGGGGATTATTTCTCCTCAAGTGGGCCTTCACTCCCAATCCCATCATCTTCCAAGCCTTTGCGTCCTCTGGCAGATTCACACCTCCTTCTGCAGTCTCACACCTAAAGCCAAAAGAAAGGGGGGGAAAGTCAGAGAAAGCACTAGATCACCATAGGAACTGATCTGTGTCAGCGAAGGAGGCTCCCACACAATAAAAATGGACCAAAGCACACCAGTGTGTTTACATTCCCAAAGATTATTAGCCATAGATGGCACCTTAAAGAAATCAACGGGTTTATTATGGCGTGCATTTCGTGCATTAGTGCCCGTAAGTGGACCCTGTGGTCTACAGAACTATTCAGTTAAAAACAAAACAAAATCATAATGGTTTTATAATGCAATAGTATCACTGTTGGCAGAAGCCTGCAGAAAGGGTCTGCAAAACTTGGCAGTGTTTCCTTTTGGACTACAGCTCCAAGCATCCCCACGCAAGTTGGACATTCTGGGAACTGTAACAACAAAAAGGACTTTTTGCAAGACTGAAAGGCCAATTAGTTTTCTAATTCTTTAGTTAACATATGTATTTATTTATTTATTGCACTGGCTACTATGCAAAGTATTGTGGCAACCTTAAAAACCTGAATGTTTTCTTGTCAAGATACTCAAAAGAATGCCTTCTCCATAAGAGCTTTCCTACTTAATTAAAGTTCCTCTTCTTGTGTATCGCAAATTAACCGAAGGGAAGAAAGATCTGAAATTCCCAAAATAATCATTCCTCTTTAAAAAGTTTTTAAACGCTGTTCTCTTTTCCAATATGTTCACTATTTTGACTGGCCTTGTGTTCCCCCTTTCCCTAATTGAACTTTTATATTTAAACTAGCTTGGGTACCCAGCATTGCCTGAGTTATTTCAAAAAGTTTTTTTTAATTGTACAAAATGCATAAGGTTGTGGGTAAACTACAACTCACATCATGCCAGGTCAACCCCGCAAAACTCCACTGCTCTAGATGCATCATCGGTGGGGTTCAGTGTGCTCTCTGGCTGTAGGGTAAACTACAACTCCCACTATGGTGAGTCAGTCCCCTCATTTATTTATTTAGAAGTTTTATATACCGGTCTTCTCACCGGTTCACAACATGTGTTCATATACAGTAATATACAAAACAGCACAATGCACCATCATTCTACATTAAAATATAAGTACAATAAAAACATCATCATCACATTACACAAGCCAAGTCGTCAAATACAGTCACAATTCATCGCCATCCTTCCATGTGGACAAGGGTTATTGACTCAATCCTCAAAGGCCATATTCCAAAGCCAGGTTTTTATTCGTTTTCTAAAGGTCAGAAGGGAGGGAGCAGATCTAATCTCTGGTGGGAGGGAATTCCAAAGCCGAGGAGCCACCACCGAAAAGGCCCTGTCCCTCGTTCCCACCAAACGCGATTGTGAAAGTGGTGGGACCGAGAGCAGGGCCCCTTCTGAAGATCTTAGTAACCTTGATGGTTCATCGGGAAGAATCCATTCTAGTAGGTTGGGTTAGTTGTGGGGGTGCTCCTCAAACTTCTCTAGTATGCTCAGTTGCTGATCAATTTCTCTTGTTTGCTGTGTGCCATAGAAAAGAATAGGAAAGGGTTAAAGGAAGAGGCAGTGGGTGGGGTCATGCAAATTCCACACTAATGGAGAGAGTAAGAAACACTGAGATGTCTGTGGTGGAGGAAACACATAAAATCTAGGATGAAATTGTCCCCATATGAAAGCCTTCACTTGGGTGGTGGGCAGTATTGTGTTTTTGGAGGACATAGGCAGGTCTCTTGTACATGTTCATGGCACTCACTATAATCTGCAATGTCATTGGAGGGAGGGTCACTGGTGTCTCCTGAGTAGTGGGAGCTATAGCTGTTTGTGGAAGCAGGAGCTTGTCTGTGTAAGTGGACACTTCAACCATAAACACACACACACATTTACACTTTTATGTGTATAGATCAGTGGTTCCCAACCTGTGGTCCGTGGACCACCAGTGGTCCGCAAGAACAACAATATGGTCCACAGCCTCATTATTACTACACCATTGCTTCACAACCAACGAGAGCAACTGGTCTCGTGAAATCTTTATAGTGTCGAAGCAACACGGATGTCAGGAGGGGAGAGGGCTGACTACCCTCGAAAGATTACTACGTCCACATCAGCTCCAGATTATTAAATACGATTTTATGCAGGTGAGCAGATGGTGACTACTGGATGGCATAGGTTCTGTATCAGAACTAGAGCTGGTGTGGTCTGTCCAATGCAATTTTCTGAATAAGCACCCCAAATAACCAAACTGAATCTAAAGTTGACCAAAAACTGTTTTGTAACCCTTTTGGTACTAATGTTGGAGAGTGGTCCATAGTCAAAATGGTCCCTGGTCAAAAAAAAAGTTGGGAACCACTGGTATAGATAGATAGATAGATAGATAGATAGATAGATAGATGGATGGATGGATGGATGGATGGATGGATGGATGGATGGATGGATGTTCATCTTGTGAATTGTAAGGATTTTGTTTAAAAGGTTTTTTTTTTTGTTTCATTCTGGTTTACAAAGCTCCCGTCAATACTAGTGTGTGGGATTTTAAAAATACTACATAAACCTGCCTTTCTATTATTATTATTATTATTATTATTATTATTATTATTATTAATCCCACCTTTCCTCCCTGAAAGAGACTCAAGGTGGCAGACAATATTAAAAACAATACAATATCTAACTTAAAGCCTAAAGCATTTGTAGGGTACCAACGCTGGCTGTTGTTTCAGCCGTGACAAAAAGTGACAGTAAGGGTGCATTGATGATGAAGAATTAATACCGTCTGACACCACTTTTAAACTGCCATGGCTCAATGTGATGGCATCCTGGGAGTTGTAATTTTACCAAGTGTGTTGCTGTTGTTGTTCATTCGTTCATTTGTCTCCAACTCTTCGTGACCTCATGGACCAGCCCACGCCAGAGCTCCCTGTCGGCCGTCACCACCCCCAGCTCCTTCAAGGTCAGTCCAGTCACTTCAAGGATGCCATCCATCCATCTTGCCCTTGGTCGGCCCCTCTTCCTTTTGCCTTCCACTTTCCCCAGCATCATTGTCTTCTCTAGGCTTTGCTGTCTCCTCATGATGTGGCCAAAGTACTTCAGCTTTGTCTCTAGTATCCTTCCCTCCAATGAGCAGTCGGGCTTTATTTCCTGGAGGATGGACTGGTTGGATCTTCTCGCAGTCCAAGGCCTTCTCTGTTAAAGAGTGCTGTGTCTCACCAAACTACAAATCCCAGGATTCCCTAGCACTGAGCCAGGGCACTGCATTAATTCTACAGTTTAGATCAGTGGTTCCCAATCTTGTGCTGTCAGGACTGATGACTGACAGGTTGGAGGTTCGAATCCAGAGAGAGCGGGTTGATCCCCCTCTGTCAGCTCCAACTTCCCATGCAGGGACATGAGAGAAGCCCCCCACAAGGATGGTAAAACATCAATCATCAGGGCCTCCCCTGGGCAATGTCCTTGCAGAGGGCCCATTCTCTCACACCAGAAGTAACTTGAAGTTTCTCAAGTTGCTCCTTTTATGAAAAAAAACTGATTTTAATGTATGTATACTATATGCGTAGGAGCCCCCGGTGGCGCAGTGGGTTAAAGCACTGAGCTGCTGAGCTTGTTGATCGAAAGGTCGCAGGTTCGAATTCCGGGGAGCGGCGTGAGCTTCCGCTGTCAGCCCTAGCTTCTGCCAACCTAGCAGTTCGAAAACATGCAAATGTGAGTAGATCCATAGGTACTGCTCCGGCGGGAAGGTAACGGCGCTCCATGCAGTCATGCCGGCCACATGACCTTGGAGGTGTCTATGGACAACGCTGGCTCTTCGGCTTAGAAATGGAGATGAGCACCACACCCCAGAGTCAGAGGACTACCTTTACCTTACCTACTATATGCGTATGTCTATGTTTGTTTTGGCATTGAATTATAGCCAATCTGGAAGCTGCTCTGAGTCCTTTTCAGGGTCGAGAAAGAGCAGGGTAAATAAATAAACAATAAACAAGCAAAACAACAACAACCCAACTGTCGCCTGGAGAGTTAAGAGGGCTGGACCTTTGGAGCCAGAGCTGCCCTCCCTCTTCAAAGCTTTGGGTTGCCTCTAAAAGGGCTGAAAACAGGGCTGGTATTGAAGACCCTTGATAAAAACCTGTGGAGGCGGAGGGAGGGTGCCAGAGAGAGAGAGAGAGAGAGAGAGAAGGCGCAGAAGGAAGGAAAGAAGGAAAGGGGGAAGGAAGGAAGGAGGAAGCATCATCTGGAAGAAGGGAAGGGAGGGAAGGGTGCCTTGCCAGCACACAAAGGAGTGGAGCTGGAGCAAAGGGAGTGGGGAGCTCCAAGGCCAGCCCTGGCGGCTCCTTGAGCCTGTGGTGTGCCTTGGGCTTCCTCATTCTTCCTCCTCTTCCTCCTCTTGGCTCAGGGAGAATCCCCACTCGCCTCTGGGTCGCCCACGTGGGGCTCAGGCAAACCTTTGTCCGCCCCTCTGCAGGGCGGCTCCTGCCTCGCCCAACCCCTTCTCTCTTTCAACCTCTCTCTCTCTCTTTCTCTTTCCCCTTCCACCTTTCTTTCTCCTCCGGTCCCTTTCGGCTTTGCGGCAGGAGCGGCGCCGGCTGCAGGAGCGGATCTTGGCCACCCGCCGGGAGCTGGAGGAAGAGAGACTCCGAGCCCAGCGCCTCAAGGTACACCAGGAGCATCTTCCCAGGGATGCAGGGGTGGATGGACCAGGCGGCCAGGGGGGGGGGGAGGGAAAAGCCGGGTCCCAAAGGGAGACATCGCCAATCACTGGAATCGAAGAAGAGGGAGTCTCAGGGATGAGCTCAGGGAGAGGGACCAGTTTGTGGGTCTCCATCATGAGAAAGGGGGTGTTCATCCATCCTGTCAAAGGGACTGGGGAAGAGGGGGAATGGATCTTCATGCATATAGGCAGAGCTCAGGGAGAAGAACCGATTTGTGAGTCTCTTTTATGAGAAAGGGATGTGTATCCAGGCAAAGGGACTGGGGAAGAGGGGGTGTGGATCGTCATGCATATAGGCTGAGCACAGGGAGTATTATGAGGGTCTCCTTTATGAGAAAAGGGGTGCATATCTGATCAAAGGGATAGGGGAAGAGTGGAGCTTTATGCATACAGGCTCAGCTCAGGGAGAAGAACCGATTTGTGGGTCTCCTTTATGAGAAATGGGCTGCATATCCAGTCAAAGGGACTGGGGAAGAGGGGGTGTGGATCTTCACGCATATAGGCTGAGCTCAGGGAGTATTTTGAGGGTGTCTTTTATGAGAAAGGGGGTGTAAGTCCAGTCAAAGGGATAGGGGAAGAGTGGAGCTTCGCGCATATAGGCTCAGCTCAGGGAGAAGAACCAATTTGTAGGTTCTCCTTTATGAGAAATGGGCTGCACATCCAGTCAAAGAGACTGAAGAAGAGGGGGTGTGGATCTTCATGCATATAGACTGAGCTCAGGGAGAATTTGTAGGTCTCCTTTATGAGAAAGGGGGTGCATATCCAGTCAAAGGAGTAGAGGAAGAGTGGATCTTTGTGCATATAGGCTCTGCTCAGGGAGAAGAACCAATTTGTGGGTCTCCTTTATGAGATCACCCAGTTCAAAGCAGATATGGTGGGATTTTCTGCCTTGATATTCTGGGTTATATGGCTAAGTCTCCTTTATGGGAAAGGCGATCTATATCCAGTCCAAGGGATTGGGGGAGAGTGGATCTTCCTGCACACAGGATGAGCTCAGGGAGAAGAAGCAATTGGTAGGTCTCCTTATTGATGAAAGCAGGTACAGCTCTAGTGGAAGTGAGGAAGAGAGGAGTGGCAAGGGCCAGGGATCTTCATGCACACACAATCATCTTAGTGAGAGGGACCCGTTTCAAGGTCTCCTTTCTGGAAAGGGGGAGTCAACCAGAGTGGGGAAGGAGGGGGAGGAGTGCAGGGATGAGGGATTCTCACCTTCCCATAGATAATCAGTCTGATTTGTAGGTCTCATTTATGAGAAAGGGGATGCACATCCAGTGAAAGGGATTGGGGAAGAGGGGGAATGGATCGTCATGCACACACGATGAGCTCAGCGGGTTCGTTTCTGAAAAAAGGGGGAGTACGTATCTAGTGGGATATGGGAATTGAGGAGCGGCAGAAGCAATGGAACGTCATGCACACACAATGCGTTCAGGGTGAGGGATCAATTTGCGAGTCTCATTTATGAGAAATGAGTGGGACTGTGGAAGAGAGGACGAGTGGGTGGGAGGGTGGGTTTTCATGCACATGCCATGTGCTCAGTGAGAGGGACCCATTTGTGGGTCTCATTTCCAAGTCAGTGGGGTTGAGGAAGAGGGGAGTGGCAGGGGCCATGCATCTCCACACACATCTGTATGTGGATCACCGTGTGATGTGCTCAGTGAAAGGGACCAGTTTATGGGTCTCATTTGTGAGAAAGGGGGAGTCAGTGAGATCGAGGAAAAGAGGGTGTTTGGTTTTCACGCACATCTGTATATGGGTCTTCATGCACATCTGCATATGGGTCTTCATGCACATCTGTATATGGGTCTTCATGCACATCTGTATATGGCTATTCATGCACATTTGTATGTGGGTCTTCATGAACATCTGCATATGGGTTTTCATGCACATCTGTATATGGGTCTTCATGCACATCTGTATATGGGTCTTCATGCACATCTCTATATGGGTCTTCATGCACATCTGCATATGGGTTTTCATGCACATCTGTATATGGGTCTTCATGCATATCTGTATATGGGTCTTCATGCACATCTGTATGTGAGTCTTCGTGCACATCTGTATGTGGGTCTTCATGCCCATCTGTATATGGGTCTTCATGCACATCTGCATATGGGTCTTCATGCACACCTGTGCATGGATCCTCCTGCACATGGATTTTCACACACACCAGTATTCCCCTCCCACACATGCTAAGGAACCACGGCTCAATGCAGTGTCCGTTCCCATTCTATACAAAGGGGCCTGATTTCCCAGAGGTGCAAATAATCAACGGTATGTCCTTGTGCTCCTCATAATCTGATTGTGGATGGTGGGTGTGTGAAGGAGAAACGGAAGGGAGGGAAACTCTGCCAGCATGATGGTGGAGTATTTGCACTAGTGGGTGTGTTCAGCATCTGCTCTCAGGCCACATAGCTTTATCCGGAATGGGTCTGCCAGTGTGCGGTTATAACTGTTCTGAATGTGCCTAGGGACTGAACGCTTGACATGCGTGTCTATGCAGATCTGTATGCATGTGTGTGTATGTGTCTGGCTGAAGGTCGATCGTCTGGTCTTGATGCGTTCTGACAGCCCACGTGTCCACCTCGCATGCCTGTCTGATCCAGGATAGCTGATCCAGGCATTCTCTGTCTCTCCTCGCAGAGGAAATCCTTGCGTGATCGGTGGCTGATGGAGGGGATGTCCGCACCCACTGATGACGGCGATCACGTGTCGTCGGTTTGGGAGGCACAAACTCGCATCCAAGAATTAGAAGATGATCTATCCAGGTGGGTGTGCTAGAGGGGTGATGGTGGGCTGGCGGCGGGCAAGCACAGCTCAGAGGGTTTTACGCTTCCGGCATTTTGGCACAGAGAAAAAGTCACTTCTTAGATGAAGCAGGGTGGCTGTTTGAAGAGCAGCATAAGAGCTCACATTTTCCATTTGCCTAGCAAGGTGATGATACTTCAAGAAAGCTGATAATCTACCTTCATTTATAGCCACTTCTGGAATGTAACTTTAAATGAATATTTGTAATACAACTGACATTAAAATTGTCCTGTTGTGACCTTACTTTCCCCAATCCTACTATCCTCAACTATCTGAGATCATTCCTTGTTTCCAGCTCTGTATGACTAGGACTGCCTGTCAGAATAGCTCTGTGACACTTCCATGTCCTTTACTTCCTTTACATCAGTACTATTCAAAGTTGTCCTTAGACCATTGGCTAGCCTCTAGACCAGGGATCCTCAAACTATGGCCCGCGGGCCGGATACGGCCCTCCAAGGTCATTTACCCAGCCCTCGCAGGGTCAACCTAAGTCTGAAATGACTTGAAAGCACACAACTACAACAACAATCCTATCTCATCAGCCAAAAACATAATAAGTTTATATTTGTTAAAATTGTTCGTCATTTCAATTATTGTATTGTTTTAAAGTGGGGTTTTTGCACTACAAATAAGATATGTGCATAGGAATTCATGTTTTTTTCAAATTATAATCCAGCCCTCCAACAGTTTGAGGGACTGTGACCTGGCCCTCTATTTGGAAAGTTTGAGGACCACTTCTCTAGACCATTGGCTGCAAGTCCATTGAGTTTTTTAGGAAAGAAGGAAACATTGGCAAGCAGTGAACACAAATATGGTGGTGGACCTTGGCACAGTGAAAAGGAAATAACTGGTCCCCTGCTTCAGATGACTGGAAGTACAAAGCCGACCTTTATCTTGGAAGTTTTTCAAAAGAGTCCCTTCTCTCCAATCCAACTCCTTCTCTTGCAATCTCCCCATATTGATCTCATATGATGATTGGGGATAATAATAATAATATGGAACTTCAAATCCTCTAGCACAAACCAGTCAAGGTGATCCCAGTGGTGATCGGCACACTGGGTGCAGTGCCTAAAGACCTTGGCCTGCACTTAAAAACAATTGGTGTTGACAAAATAACCATTCATCAGCTGTAAAAGGCCACCCTACGCATTATTCGCCAGGGAAATGTCCAATGCGTGATCAATTACAAAAGCCAGCATAGTGATCTTAGAATCATAGAATCAAAGAGTTGGAAGAGACCTCATGGGCCATCCAGTCCAACCCCCTGCCAAGAAGCAGGAATATTGCATTCAAAGCACCCCTGACAGATGGCCATCCAGCCTCTGTTTAAAAGCTTCCAAAGAAGGAGCCTCCACCACACTCCGGGCAGAGAGTTCCACTGCTGAACGGCTCTCACAGGAAGTTCTTCCTCATGTTCAGATGAAATCTCCTTTCTTGTAGTTTGAAGCCATTGTTCCGCATCCTAGTCTCCAGGGAAGCAGAAAACAAGCTTGCTCCCTCCTCCTTGTGACTTCCTCTCACATATTTATACATGGCTATCATATCTCCTCTCAGCCTTCTCTTCTTCAGGCTAAACATGCCCAGCTCCTTAAGCCGCTCCGCATAGGGCTTGTTCTCCAGACCCTTGATCATTTTAGTCGCCCTCCTCTGGACACATTCCAGCTTGTCAATATCTCTCTTGGTTGTTGTAGGTTTTTCCGGGCTATATGGCCATGTTCCAGAGGCATTTTCTCCTGACGTTTCGCCTTCATCTGGCTACCAGTATTAAAAAACTCAAAAATTACAACAGCAAAACAACAGAGAGTAAACAATCAGGCACATCAAATCACTCTCAACAAAAGATTCCCCCCAGGCACTTCCAAGCCATTAAATGCTAATCAAGGTGGTCAGTTGATTTTTTTGTTTTTTATACAAATACAGAAGATCTTCAAAGAACAGATAGAAGTCCGACCAAACTTTTTTAAAAATAATTTTATTATTATTATTATTATTATTATTTCTCTTTTTCTTTTTTTTTCTTTTTTACCTCTTATCACTTTTTGCTTATTATCATTTCCTACTTTCCTATCTCCTTCACAATTATTCCCCCACTTTCCATGTATTTACACTATAACATTAAATGCTAATAAAGGTGGTCAGTTGAAACATTCACACCTAGCTCCAGCAGACAAAAGTCCTTTGTCCCAACCTGGTCATTCCACAGATATATAAACCCATTTTCCTACTTCCAACAGACCTCACTACCTCTGAGGATGCTTGCCATAGATGCAGGCGAAACGTCAGGAGAAAATGCCTCTAGAACATGGCCATATAGCCCGAAAAAACCTACAACAACCCAGTGATTCCGGCCATGAAAGCTTTCGACAATACAATATCTCTCTTGTTTGCTGTGTACTAATTTTGTTGTGTATCAACAACAACAGCAACAACTTTATTTGTAACCTGCCCTATCTCCCTGGGGGGACTCATTATGGGAAGTATCATTGAATGTATCTGAAGGTCGGAAAACAGAGGCCACAAAAAAGTAATTTCTCACCCCATTTTCATGCAACTTCGTGTGTATATAGACCTAACTGTCTAAAGCACATTCTTCCATGTTTATCCCTGTCTCCAGCTCCCCCTTTCTCTCCCACGCCAAATTTTAGATCGTGAGAACCTCCAGACCGAGATTTGTTCTCCTTACCCTGATGGGGATATATAAATAAATAATAACAATGGCAACAGTAACAACAATGTGCTATTCCGGTTGGAGCCACAGATAGAAACTGATGATGGCATTGAGGTCCTCAGGGGACACGGAGAAGGGCTGTTTAGCTGGCACGTTGCATTTCCACTCCCGCCTCTGTGACTTCTCCTTTCCGGAAGAGAAGATGCTTTAGACTAAAAAAGAAAAAGCCACGAGAGAGAAGCCTGAAACCACCGCCTGGCTTGAGGGAGCTGAAGTGACGGAGGATGGGGATTGGGGGAGACGGACTAATGATGAGTCAGCAGCCGCCCTAAGGATTAATTCGCCCTTTCCTAGCAGTAGCCCCCAGGCAGAACCAAAGGGGAAACTAACTGGAGTACAAGGAGGACGGGGAAGGCTCCTGATGTTGCTTATAAATTTGGATGCATATATAGAAATATAGATTCATAGGAACCGAGTTGGAAGATGGGTTGCTCTGAGTTTTCCAGGAAGTATGGCCATGTTCCAGAAGCATTCTCTCCTGATGTTTCACCCACATCTATGGTAGGCATCCTCAGACGTTGTGAGGTCTATTGGAAACTAGAAAAGTTGGGTTTACATATCTGTGAAATGTCCAGGGTGGGAGAAAGAATTCTTGTCTGTTTGAAACAGGTGTGAATGTTGCAATTGGTCTCTTTGATTAGCATTGAATGGCCTTGTAGCTACAAAGTCTGGCTGCTTCCTGCTTGTTGCTAGATCATTCAATGCTATCTATTTATTTATCGTGTCATCCGCAACCAGAACATTGTATTACATTTCTAACAGAACAAAACAAACAAACAGATTAAAAAAAAACACAAATTTTGCAAACTTGGTAGCTGATTAAATGTCCTTTGACCAGTATCTGACCACTTGGAGTGCCTCTGGTGTTGCCGCAAGAAGGTCCTCCATCATGCATGTGGCAGGGCTCAGGTTGCATTGCAGCAGGTGGTCAGTGGTTTGCTCTTCTCCACACTTGCATGTCGTGGATTCAACTTTGTAGCCTATTCAATGCTAATTCTACCCATCTAGAATATTGTGTCCAATTCTGGGCACCACAATTGAAGGGCGATGTTGACAAGTTGGAACGTGTCCAGAGAAGGAAACTAAAATGATCAAGGGTCTGGAGAACAAGCCCTATGAGGAGCAGCTTAAAGAGCTGGGCATGTTTAGCCTGAAGAAGAGAAGGCTGAGAGGAGAGATGATAGTCATGTGAGAGGAAGTCACAAAGAAGAGGGAGCAAGCTTGTTTTCTGCTTCCCTGTAGACTAGGACGCGGAACAATGGCTTCAAACTACAACAGTGGTTCTCAACCAGGGGTCCCCAGATGTTTTTGGCCTACAACTCCCAGTTTACCAGGTGTTAGGATTTCTGTGAGTTGAAGGCCAAAAACATCTGGGGACCCCAGGTTGTGAACCACTGAACTACAAGAAAGGAGATTCCATCTGAACATGAGGAAGAACTTCCTGACTGTGAGAGCCGTTCAGTAGTGGAACTCTCTGCCCCGGAGTGTGGTGGAGGCTCCTTCTTTGGAAGCTTTTAAACAGAGGCTGGATGGCCATCTGTCAGGGGTGATTTGAATGCAGAACAATGGCTTCAAACTACAAGAAAGGAGATTCCATCTGAACATGAGGAAGAACTTCTGACTGTGAGAGCTGTTCAGCAGTGGAACTCTCTGCCCCGGAGTGTGGTGGAGGCTCCTTCTTTGGAAGCTTTTAAACAGAGGCTGGATGGCCATCTGTCAGGGTGATTTGAATGCGGAACAATGGCTTCAAACTACAAGAAAGGAGATTCCATCTGAACATGAGGAAGAACTTCCTGACTGTGAGAGCCGTTCAGCAGTGGAACTCTCTGCCCCGGAGTGTGGTGGAGGCTCCTTCTTTGGAAGCTTTTAAACAGAGGGTGGATGGCCATCTCAGGAGCGACTTGAGAAACTGCAAGTCGCTTCTGGTGTGAGAGAATTGGCTGTCTGCAAGGACGTTGCCCAGGGGACGCCCAGATGATTTGATGTTTTTATCATCCTTGTGGGAGGCTTCTCTCATGTCCCCGCATGAGGAGCTGGAGCTGATAGAGGGAGCTCATCCGCCTCTCCCCGGATTCGAACCTGACCTGTCGGTCTTCAGTCCTGCCAGCACAGGGGTTTAACCCACTGCTCCACCGTTTAACCCAATGGCCATCTGTCAGGGGTGCTTTGAATGCAATATTCCTGCTTCTTGACAGAGGGTTGGACTGGATGGCCCATCAGGTCTCTTCCAACTCTATGATTCTATAATCAAGGTTGCCAATTGCAACATTCACACTTGCCTCCAATAGACAAGAGTTCTTTCTCCCACTCCAGCCATTCCACAGATATATAAACCCTACTTGCCTAGTTTCCAACAGACCTCACAACCTCTGAGGATGCCTGCCATCGATTCTTCTGAAAACATACATCCCAGAAAATTTACAGCAACCCAGTGATTTCAGCCATGAAAGCCTTCAACAACAGCAATTGTGGAGTCTGTTTCCAAAATGTACCAAATCCAAAAGAATTGAAAACTTGAATTATAGATGGCAGTACATTGTTGGCTAGAATATTATGCACAGATCAAAACTATCAAAATGTATCTAACCATTTTGGTCCTGGGCTTGGAAAACCACATTTTATAGCAAAATAATGCATATCTTCCACATTTCTTCAGATGAATTTGGTACAGTTTTGAAGTAAGTGCATGAGTCCATCTCTCGAGCTGTTTCATGATTTAAAGAGGAAAACCAATATCTTAGGTTGTTCCTGACAACCATAGAACTAGTCTTATTAGATTGCTATTTGCATGCTCTTAAAACATCAATGGACTAGTTTTAATTAAGGGTTAATTATTTACTGTTTAATTTATTGTATTAATTATATTTCCATCCTATTTTTATTCTGTTGTCTATTTATAACTATATTTTGGAGCCAACCCAAGCTAAAAAGAAGGGCAGAACTTTCCAACAAATGCATCTAAATTGAGACTAGAGTTCTGAATCCCATCTGAAATTTCCTCAAAAGACATCAGATCCTTTCTGATCTTGTGATCTAAACAGAGTCAGCTCAGGTTAATACTTGGATTGGATCTCCCCAATTAATCCAAGACGCATTGCCCTATATTTCAGAGAAAGGAACTGCCCCAAACACTTTTGAGTATTTCGATGTATTTCTTTGAGTATTTCCCATTGGCAAAAAAAAGCCAATGGGATTTTGGCCTGCATCAATAGGAGCATAGTGTCTACGTCCAGGGAAGTAATGCTACCCCTCTATTCTGCTTTGGTTAGACCACACCTGGAATATTGTGTCCAATTCTGGGCACCACAATTCAAGAGAGATCTTGACAAGCTGGAATGTGTCCAGAGGAGGGCGACTAAAATGATCAAGGTCTGGAGAACAAGCCCTATGAGGAGCGGCTTAAGGAGCTGGGCATGTTTAGATAAGAAGGCTGAGAGGGGATTTGATAGCCATGTATAAATATGTGAGAGGAAGCCACAGGGAGGAGGGAGCAAGCTTGTTTTCTGCTTCCCTGGAGACTAGGATGCGGAGCAATGGCTTCACACTACAAGAAAGGAGATTCCATCTGAACATAAGAACTTCCTGACTGTGAGAGCCATTCAGCAGTGAAACTCTCTGCCCCGGAGTGTGGTGGAGGCTCCTTCTTTGGAAGCTTTTAAACAGAGGCTGGATGGCCATCTGTCAGGGGTGCTTTGAATGCAATATTCCTGCTTCTTGGCAGGGGGTTGGACTGGATGGCCCACGAGGTCTCTTCCAACTCTTTGATTCTATGATTCTGTGATCACTATACTGGCTTTTGTAATTGATCACACATTGGACACTTCCCTGGCGAATAATGCATAGGGTGGCCTTTTACAGCTGATGAATGGTTATTTTGTCAACGCCAATTGTTTTTAAGTGCAGGCCAAGGTCTTTAGGCACTGCACCCAGTGTGCCGATCACCACTGGGATCACCTTTGAATGCAATATTCCTGCTTCTTGGCAGGGGGTTGAACTGGATGGCCCATGAGGTCTCTTCCAACTCTTTGATTCTATGCTTCTATGTAAATATTATGAAATTCATGGGAGTTAACCAGTTAAATATGCTGACTTGGAGTGCAGTAGACTCTCCTCTGGTTTTTTAGACAGAGGCTGGATGGACATCAGTTGGGAGTGCTTTGATTATGTATTCCAGCTTTGGCAGGGGTTGGACTGGATGACATTTGGAGTCTCATTATGTCATTATGTTTTGGTTTCTATGTTTTGTGTATATTGTTTATATGCTTTGATGTTTTATACTTTATTGTTATGTTGTTTATTTTACTGCAATTTGTATTTTTATACTGTAATTTGTTGTTTGGGCTTGGCCCCATGTAAGCCGCTCCGAGTCCCCGTTGGGGGAGATGGTGGCGGGGTATAAATAAAGATTATTATTACTATTATTTAAATAATTTAAATAAAAATAAATATATAAATATAAAATATAAAAAGAGAGGGGGAAATGGGAAAAATGATATTAAAAGTATATATATCTTTAAAATGGTGAAAAAAAATAAAGAAGGAAAAAGAAAAAAGAGAAAAAAGGGAAAAATAAATAAAAATCTTCTTATTGACCTCCAAATTCTTTTCATTTCTGGGCAATTAGTCTCTTGCATATCAATTGTAATTAGTCTCTCCGTCTTCTCATAATTTCACCACCCAAATGCCCTACAGACTGGACTTTACTGGACATTTTTTTTCTATTTCCCTTTTCTTAATGGGCCGCAGGAACTTGGGACATTGTTCATAACTTGATTTTTTGTTCCTGGGTTATAAATATAATTTCCTAATTGGTTCTATCATAAAAACATGGAAAAGGTTTACAAAACGGCACAAACTTTGTTTTTGTGGGACATCCTGCAGCACATTTTACTATAGTTTTCCAACCAATTCAACATAGTTTATGACACAAAAATGAACTTTCTGGGGTGTAACAACTACATTCGAAGTATGTAGCACACACTTAAACAGGAAATAACATTTTCAAACCAGGAACAGAAATTATTTCAAATTTTGTTACATAATGTGTTGAATGTCTCTTTCTCTGAAGTCTCCAATCTCAGATGCAGCAGCTGGACAACCCAGAGCTTCAGCAGCCAGAGGAGCCTGCAAAAGCAGTGAAGGAGACCAAGCAGTCATCACTGGATGGCACTGCAGAGGTATGAACCAATTAAAGCAAGTGTAGAATTCACTTTCTGAAACCCATTCCAAACAGCTGAATAATAAAATCCCACATTATCTGCTTTGAACTGGAATATATGGCAGTATGGACTCAAATAACGCAGTTCAAAGCAGGTCTTGTGGGATTTTCTGCCTTGATAATCTGGGTTATAGGGCTGTGTGGATAATCTGGGTTATAGGGCTGTGTGGATAATCTGGGTTATAGGGCTGTGTGCTGAGGCAACACCCACTAATCTCTTTTATATTCCTGTGTTTGTTGCTCTTACGGTTCTCTCTTGGCTCTCCTAATGTATGTATTCCTTCCTCCCTGCATTTTGTCAGGATTTGGCATAAATTTGAAACTACTTGGAAACCTGGATCTTGGGTGATGTCACTGCCTTCATGAGGACAGATACCATTGATTTTTCAAAATCTAATCTACATAATAGAATGAATGCAGTCTGACAGCACTTTATAGAATTATAAGCTATACAACCCAGACCTGGCTGAATTATATGAATGTGTAGTTTTACAAGGTGTTCACCCTTCTCAGACAAAGAGTGCTGGCGCCTCACCAAACTACAAATCCCAGGATTCCATAGCATTGAGCGATGGCAGTTAAAGTGATGCCAAATTGCATTTATTCTACAGTGTAGATGCACTCTGCTGCCTCTTTTGGAAAATATTTTTTTCAATAATAATAATAATAATAATAATAATAATAATAATAATAATAATAATAACAACAACTAGCCATCTCCTACCACGTGTTGCTGTGGCCCACATGGGGGTTCTGTGTGGGAGGTTTGTCCCAATTCTATTGTTGGTGAGGTTCAGAATGCTCTGTGACAGGCATGTAGCTGGGGGGGGGGGGGGGGTTGAGGGGATTCAGCCCCCCCCTCAAATTCTCAGGGTGGTCTGCGAGAAGGCCTTACTAGTACATTATTTAAACTGATCTGATCACCATTGCTCAATATATCCCATATGCATGGGGGTATTGGGGTAATATATCCCATATGCATGGGGGTATTGCTAGGGTAGACCCTCTTTCACTCAGACCCCCCCCCCTCAGCCCCCCTGAAACAAAATTGTTGGTGGGGTTCAGAATGCTCTGTGCTTGTAGGTGAACTATACATCCCAACAAGTACAACTCCCAAATGTCAAGATTCTATATCCCCCAAACTCCACCAGTGTTCACATTTGGGAATACTGAGTATCTGTGTAGAGTTTGGTCCAGATCCATCATTGTTTGAGTCCACAGTGATCTCTGGATGTAGGTGAACTACAACTCCAAAACCAAAGGACACTGACCACCAAACCCTTCCAGTATTTTCTGTTGGTCATGGGAGAACTGTGTTCCAAGTTTGGTTCAATTCCATCATTGGTGGGGTTCAGAATGCTCTTTGATTGTAGGTGAACTATAAATCCCAGCAACTACAACTCCCAAATGACAAAATCAATTTTATTGAGTGTAGGACATGCATTGGGTTGTTAGGTGTCCTGTGTCCAAATTTGGCGTCAATTCATCCAGTGGTTTTTGAGTTCTGTTAATCCCACAAACGAACATTACATTTTTATTTATATAGATAATAATAATAACAATGACGACAACACTTTATTTATATTTCGCCCTTCTCCCCAAGGAGACTCAGAGTGGATTACAGCATATAAACAGACACAGGCAAACATTCAATGCCTTGTTACAGTGAAATATAATGAAACACACCAACACAGACAAAGGCAAAGGCTTCTCCTTTCATTTCTGGCTCTGGAGGCAGTGGTCAACTCCATCTCCATTTCCAATTTATCTCTATTTATCAGTTCTATTTTTCTCCTCACATTTTGCATGTTTTCGAACTACTAGATTGGCAGGAGCTAGGGCTAACAGCTGGACCTCACCCCATCCCGTGGATTCGAACTGCCCACCTTCAGATCAGCAGTTCAGCAGCACAAGGGTTTAACCCATTGAGGCACCACAATGGGTCTTGATTATTTTAGGTTGGATCAACGAAAGTCTCATTTAACTCGTGTGCTTACTTTGAGCAAATTTGCTCAAGATCAAGCTGACAAGATCTCTAGCTCCAAACTTAAAAACAGTCCTACTCAGTCCCTGTGAAACAAAAGTAGATTAGGTAGACTAGACTGCCATTCCTTTATCTCAGGCCAGCTACCACTCCCAGCAGAAAAATCTGACCAGTCCATGAGTCATTATTCGCTCAGCTCCCCTCCCTAGTTCTATCAATTCTGTTATGATTGAGCATCAAGGAAGCCAGAAGTGGGAAAAGTTACTTTTTTTAGACAATGGCTTCCTGAATCTCTCGGCCTGAATTAAACAGTCTTAGGTAGCCTTAGGTAGGACCTAAATAGTGCCCACCAAAGGCACCAGATCCCATCTGATCATGGATGGTAGACCACCAATGGATACCAGAAGCTGTTGACTATATTTTAGCAGCAGGGGTGGGCAAAATCATCTATGTGTATTCCTTATTTAAGAAACATCTATGCGATGCATGGGTTGTCATAAGTTGGTAGGTGATTCGAGGGCACATACATGTGCAGACTCACTTAGGAATCTGGCTGTGAAACAAATTTCTTCAGCTTTGGGGAGAAAACGTTTCCACTGCTTAAAAAAATTAGGTGGGATGATATGGCCTGATAAAAGAATGATTGAATCATCTATGGCCCCTTCTATGCTGTCATACAAAATCCAGACTATCTGTTTTAAACTGGATTATATGGCGGTGTAGACTCATTTAATCCAATTCAAGAGAGATATTGACAAGCTGGAATGTGTCCAGAGGAGGGCGACTAAAATGATCAAGGGTCTGGAGAACAAGCCCTATGAGGAGCAGCTTAAGGAGCTGGGCATGTTTAGCCTGAAGAAGAGAAGGCTGAGAGGAGATATGCTAGCCATGTATAAATATGTGAGAGGAAGTCACAGGGAGGAGGGAGAAAGCTTGTTTTCTGCTTTCCTGAAGACTAGGATGCGGAGCAATGGCTTCTCACTACAAGAAAGGAGATTCCATCTGAACATGAGGAAGAACTTGCTGACTGTGAGAGCCGTTCAGCAGTGGAACTAAGGCTGGATATACACTGCTATATAATCCAGATTATCAAATCAGGATTATCCACATTATCTGCTTTGAACTGGATGATATGAGGCCCTTTTTACGCTGCCATATAAAATCCAGATGTTCTGTTTTGAACTGGATTATATGGCAGTATATTTTATTTTAATTTTTTTATTACCTTGCCCTTCTCTACCCCTGAAGGGGGACTCAGGGTGGCTTACAACTGGCAACAATTTGATGGCCCACATATACAACAAATAAAACAATTACATAATAAGTAAAACATTAAAAATTAGATGAAAAACCATTTAAAATAGTTAGATGAAAAACCATTTAAAATAGTGCAAATTAAATTAGTTGGCATGTCAAGTCCAAGTTCTACGATCAACAACTTAATCCAAAGCCTGTCCATAGTCCATTTTCCATAGCATTGTCGTCATTTTTATTGCCAGCCTGCTATCCGAATTCCTGGTCCCATAGCCATGTCTTCAACTTTTTCTTGAAGGAAAGGAAGGAAGCCGTTGACCTAATTTCGTTAGGGAGCAAGTTTCACAGGCAGGGAGCCACCGCCGAGAAGGCCCTGTCCCTCATCCCCACCAAGCACCATTAGACCCATATAATCCAGTTCAAAGATGATAATGTGAATTATCTGCTTTGATAATCTGGTAGTGTAGATTTTGAAAAGAGCATAAAACAGACTGGTTAACAAAGGTCGGCCTGTCTCAGGATATGGGGTATATGGGTCAGTCTTTGCATGAAATGAGCTGGTCCAGGGTGTAATTCAGGGGTGGAGGACTTTTCTTTTGGTTGAGGGTGTGCCACCCACTTCAAGTCAGGCCAGCCCGAAATGTGAGCAAGACCATCCCCTTTTCTGCCTGCTAAGCATCCTGCCTTCACCTCTCTCCTGCTTTCCCCACCCAGTAGACTGGTAAGCAAGTGGCAGGTTGCTCTTGCCGAGGGCTTGGAACTGTGACTCATAGAAGCCTTTTGAAATTAGGCCAAAGTCCAGAGGTTGTTGCTCCAAGTGTAATGGATTGTGGCTTCTTGCAGGGAAGCCTGGATTCCGATCCTTGTCTGTAGGTGTCAAGGAAATTAGACCCTCTTTCTGAGCAAGGACAGGAATAATATCGAAATAGAAGACATAGGCTGGATCTTCATCTGCTTTGAACTGGATTATATGAGTATACACTGCCAGATAATCTGGGATAAGAAGATAATCTGGGATCTGGGTTGTTGTAGGTTTTTTCAGGCTATATGGCCATGTTTTAGAGGCATTCTCTCTTGACATTTCACCTGCATCTATGGCAATCATCCTCAGAGGTAGATGCAGGCGAAACGTCAGGAGAGAATGCCTCTAGAACATGAACATATAGCCCAAAAAAACCTACAACAACCCAGTGATTCCGGCCGTGAAAGCCTTCGACAAATCTGGGATCTGATCCTGGGATATAGGGCAGTGTAGATTCAGCCATAGAGATCTCTCATTGAACTTGACAGCAGTTCAGACCAACACCAAGCTGCTTGGTTTCAAAAGTGAAAAATTCACTCTCAGTCCAATGACAACCTACTATGTAGCAGAAGAAGAATTGATAAAGTCTTGGAAACATACACTGTATTCCTTGTCTCTCACTCCCCTAGTATCTTGTCATTCACCATAAATAAATATTGCATTGGGTTGTTATAGGTTTTTCAGGCTGTATGGCCGTGTTCCAGAAGCATTCTCTCCTGACTTTTCACCCACATCTATGGCAAGCATCCTCATAGGTTGTGAGGTCACAATGCAGGCGAAACGTCAGGAAAGAATGCTTCAAGAACATGGCCATATTGCCCGAAAAACCTACAACAACCCAGTGATTCCAGCCATGAAAGCCTTCGACAATACAAATATTGCATTGTTGTGTGTCTCCAGATTGTTTCTATTACAGGGGTTTCGTTGGGGAGTGAGTTCCACAGGCAGGGAGCCACCGCCGAGAAGGCCCTGTCCCTCATCCCCACCAAGCACCATTAGACCCATATAATCCAGTTCAAAGATGATAATGTGGATTATCTGTTTTGATAATCTGGTAGTGTAGAAGGTTCGTTCAGAGAGGGTTTGCCTTTAGCCTTCTCTAAGGCTGAGAGACTGTGACTTGCCCACGTCACCCAATGCATTTCTATTTCCAAATAGGGTTTTGAACTGTAGTTCTGTATAGGTGTAGTCCGACACGCCATTACACGACGTGGTTATATAAATAATTGAACAAGTGCATAACTTACACAAATGTGTATTGAAATGATGGTGCTTAATCCAAATATAACTCAGGCCACTAATAAGATAAAATAATGCCCCTAAAATTACCAATGCATGTCAGGGAGAAGGCATGAATATAAACAATACATGCTGAGACATTCATAAAGATACATGCAAACCGAATTTATTTAGATCAGAGGTGGGCAGCTCTGGTGAATCCAGCAGCCAACTTTCCTCCTCCCTGAAACCTTCTAAAGACTGGCCTCCTTCCAGAAGCTGTGCTGATTAGATTTGGTGCCTAACTCCACTGCCAAATTTCAGAAGCAGGCCAAGAAAACTTAAACAGGAAATTCTCATTTTGACCAAGGACCACTTGACCAGGGACCACTTAAACCACTCTCCAACAATAGTCCAAAAGGGTTACAAATCAATTTTTGGTCAATTTTAGATTTGATTTGGTTATTTGGGGCGCTGATTCAGAAAATTGCATTGGATAGACCACATCAGCTCTAGTTTCTGATACAGAACTTATGCCACCCAGTAGTTGCCATCTGCTCGCCCACAGAAAACCAATTGAAGAGAGATATTGACAAGCTGGAATGTGTCCAGAGGAGGGTGACTAAAATGATCAAGGATCTGAAGAACAAGCCCTATGAGGAGCGGCTTAAAGAGCTGGGCATGTTTAGCTTTCAGAAGAGAAGGCGGAGAGGTGACATGATAGCCATGTATAAATATGTGAGAGGAAGTCACAGAGAAGAGGGAACAAACAAGCCCTATGAGGAGTGGCTTAAAGAACTGGGCATGTTTAGCTTTCAGAAGAGAAGGTTGAGAGGAGACATGATGATAGCCATGTATAACTATGTGAGAGAAAGTCACAGAGAGGAGGAAACAAATTTGTTTTCTTCTACCCTGGAGACTAGGACACAGAACAATGGCTTCAAAGTACAGGAAAAGAGATTCCATCTGAACATTTAGGAAGAACTTCCTGATTGTGAGAGCTGTTCAGCAGTGGAACTCTCTGTCCTAGAGTGTGGTGGAGGCTCCTTCTTTGGAGGCTTTTAAACAGAGGCTGGATGGCCATCTGTCAGGGGTGCTTTGAATGCAATATTCCTGCTTCTTGGCAGGCGGTTGGACTGGATGGCCCATGAGGTCTCTTCCAACTCTTTGATTCTATGATTCTATATTTAATAAGCCTCGGCATTATAAGAGGGTTTCACAAGACCAGTCGCTCTTGTTCCAATGGTGTAGTAATGGCTGTGGACCATATTTTAGTTCTTGGGGACAACTGGTGCCCAATTACCACTGTTTTAAAGTAACGCCATGGTTTGCAGATTAATTTAAATGGCAAGAAGAGGGAAAGTTGGGGCTACAAAGAGGACCTTGTGTGGCCATGTATGCCCCTAGAATAATAGGATAATAAAATTGTAGAGTTGGAAGAGACCTCGTGGGCCATCCAGTCCAACCCCCTGCCAAGAAGCAGGAACAGTACAAACAAGATGAATAAAGTGTAATTTGAGTTGGAGTAAAACAAATTTTCTCTTTTTTTCTTAGGTTCCTCTGATATCTTCGTCTTCTCCTCAAGGTAAGTCATTCTTTGTCACATTTGCCTGGGGAAAGCACGATGGTACAAAAATGGCCCTGAAGGTTACTTGCCAAAGAGATTTCTGCAATTGACTTCAAATATGCCTTAAAATACTCGCATATGTGTAACTGAAAATATTTTACTTCAAAAGACCTCTGAGATTTGGTATTACTTGCAGTCAATATTATCTCTGATTCATGTTTATCCTGGGAACAGCAGGTGAGGAAAGCTGGAGTTCTTTGAACCTCTTCGTTCGTTGATATGGTTTTGAAAGGCATAGAGATAAAGGCAGATTTCCCCCCCAATATCTTCCAGTTGTGTTCCTTCTTTGCCTTCTATAATCAGGTGTTTGAGTATTTATTTATTTACTATATTTGTATACCGCTCTTCTCAGCCCTCGGGTGACTCAGAGCGGTTCACAATAGCAAAATTCAAGGCTTAAAACATCATAAAAGTTAAAATAGCATTATAACAATAAATTAAACATCATATAACATCTCATATCATCTCATAGCTAAAATCAACATCCAGTCTCATCATCCAATTGTTCCATATTCCTATATTAATTTCACTGCCTATTCAAATGCCTGCTCGAACAACCAGGTCTTCACTTTCCTCCAAAATGCTAACAGGTAGGGGGCCAATCTAATTTCTGTAGGAAAGGCATTCCACAGCCGAGGGGCCACCTCTGAGAAGGCCCTGTCTCTCGTCCCCGCCAAACGTACTTGTGAGGCAGGCGGGATCGAGAGCAGGGCCTCCCCAGACGATCTTAACATCATAGCTAGTTCATAGGAAGAGTATTGGCCATCTAAGCAGCCTTTACCCCACCTTTGACCATCATTCAATCCCCTTCTACACTGCCATATAATCCAGATTATCAAATCAAATAATCCACAGTATCTGCTTTGAACTGGATTATATGAGTCTACACTGCCATATAATCCAGTTCAAAGCAGTTAATCTGGATTTTGTATGGGAGTGTAAAAGGGGCCCGAGTCCATCTCAACATGGTATCCTCAAATTTCTTCACATTTTCCATTTAACTAAGCAAATTAGATTGCCCTTCATCTATTCCCCCAACCAATTGCAGTTCACCTCCTTCTTACTATCTTCAGGCTGCATCTACACTGCCACATAATCCAGATAATCCACATGATCTGCTTTGAACTAGATTATTTATTTATTTATTTATTTAGAACATGGGTCCKCAAACTTTTTAAACAGAGGGTCAGGTTACAGTCCCTCAAACTGTTGGAGGGCTGGATTACAATTTGAAAAAAAAAATGAGTAAATTCCTATGCACATTGCACATATCTTATTTGTTGTGCAAAAACACCCTTTAAAACAATACAATAATTAAAACAAATATAAACGTATTAGTATTTCAATGGGAAGTGTGGGTCTGCTTTTGGCTGATGAGATAGGATTGTTGTTGTTGGGTTTTTTTTGTTGTTCTTGTTGTTGTGTGCTTTCAAGTAGTTTCAGACTTAAGTTGACTCTGAGTGAGGGCTGGGTAAATGACCTTGGAGGGCCGTAGTTTGAGGACCCCTGATTTAGAACATTTGTATCCCATCCTATTCTCAACCCCTGAAGAGGGACTCAGGGCGGCTATGTCTACACTGCCATATAATCCAATTCAAAGCAAATAATCTGGCATTTTAGATGAGCCTTCTTACTATCCCCACCTTTAATTTTAGTGATACTAGAGCACTTGAGATTTACTATAGTCTGCAAGTTGCTTTTCAACTCTCTTGTTTTGGGCATCACAGTTGAGGTTAGGGAATGGAATGGGGGAGGGGAGTTCAGCAAAAGGGTTATTGAAACCTTGAGCATAGGAACTCGAATGGGCTTGGCAACGTTTTCTGAATCTGATTTAATGAATTCTTTACAGGGAGAAATAGCCCTGAGTCCAGACTTGAATTAGCTCCTGTCCCACCCAAAAGACCTGAAAAGGAGGCAGCAAAAGAGAAACTGCAGAATGGAGACATGTCAGGAGATGGTGGGTACTACTACTACTACTACTATTATTATTATTATTATTATTATTATTATTATTATTATTATTATTATTTACAACATTTCTACCCTGCCCTTCTCAACTCCCGAGTGGGGACTCAGAGTGGCTAACACTGGCAGTAATTTGATGCCACAAATCACAATATAACAACAATATAAACCATAAATACATAATAGATTAAAAACAATAACATTGGTTATCTATATAAATAAAAATGTAATGCTTGTTTGTGAGATTAACATAACTCAAAAACCACTGGACGAATTGCCGCCAAATTTGGCCACAAATTTGGCGGCAATTTTTTTTGTCCTACACTAAAAAAAATTGATTTTGTCATTTAGGAGTTGTAGTTGCTGGGATTTATAGTTAACCTACAATCAAAGAGCATTCTGAACTCTACCAATGATGGAATTGAACCAAGTGTGGCACACAGGACTCCCATGACCAACAGAAAACACTAGAAGGGTTTGGTGGGCATTGACCTTCAGTTTGGGAGTTGTAGTTCACCTACATCCAGAGAGCACTGTGCACTCAAACAGTGATGGATCTGGACCAAACTTGGCATGAATATTCCATATGCCGAAATATGAACACAGATGGAGTTTGGGGGAAATAGACCTTGAAATTTGGGAGTTGTAGTTACAGGGATTTATAGTTCACCTACAATCAAAGAGCATTCTGTCCATCAACGACAGAATTGGGGCAAACATCCTACACAGAACCCCCATGACCAACAGAAAATACTTAAGGCCATCCAGTCCAACTCCCTTCACCAGGGCAAGAAAACGTAATCAGAGCCTTCCTGACAAAGGGCCATACAGCCATGTTGTACACTGCTGCGAGTCGCCCTTGGGCTGAGAACAGCGGTATAGAAGCAAAGTAAATAAATAAATAATATGATTCACACACACATAGATATAGTATCATAGATTTGAAAGGGACCCCTAAAGAAGTATAATTATATGTTGCATGTCCCAGAGTAGGCAAACCAGACAAAGAAGCAGCAAGAAATATTGTTTACCCACAAACATAAAGAAATTACATATATTAGAAACCAACACTTTCTCATTACTTTTATTTTCCAGCTCACCAAACTGGGCCACAGCAATGCGTGGCAGGGGACGGCTAGTACAATGATACAGCCGTTTCCATTATCATAACAATCATATGGTCCAGTTCAGTGTCCAAAGTGCCGTTATACCTGGTAGCCAAAGCCCTGGTTCCAAAACCACAATTTCAGTTTTTTTCCTAAAAGAAAGGAGGGAGGACGCCGATCTATTAAGAGACAAGGTCTACTGTTGAGTTAGATGCTCAGATAGGGTTCTAGCTGAGGTCCGTGGGGCCAAACTTCTGCTGTCCAGCAGAAGTAAGAAGGCAACGCGCAAAAGTCCTAAGTAGGACAGTGACCATTTCCCCGCAAATATAAACTCTGTAGGTTGGAATGATAAAGAAGCTGGCTTCCTGCTATCTTTTTTTTAACTTTGATACCATAAGACATGGTCAGATGTAAATATCTGCAGATTATACTGGTGAACTATAATATCCATCTCTCAGGTAGAATATCCCCATTTATTTCACTCTTCTTGGTACCTCTTTTATTTTTCACTTCCTGTTGGACATTGCACTTTCCCTCTCTGAGCAAACTGGTAACTACAGGAAATTGGTTTGTTGCACGAAAAACAGCAAAAGCATTTACATAAAATAAATAGCTATAGCTATTTATGTTACATGCGTTTTATATCTGATTCTAGTCTGCCCTCATGAAAGAGTTATAGATTTTCTGAAAAGCATAAGCCCACCCACCTTATGCATTTCAGAAAATCTATAACAGGAAAGAGAAGCCAATTATGCTGGGGAAAATAGAAGGAAAAAGGAAGAGGGGCCAACCAAGGGCAAGATGAATTGATGGTTTCCTTGAAGTGCTCATTGGAGGGAAGGATAGTAGAGGTCAAGATGAAGTACTTTGGCCACATCATGAGAAGAAAGGAAAGCTTAGAGAAGACAATGATGCTGGGGGAAATGGAAGGAAAAAGGAAGAGGGGCCGACCAAGGGCAAGATGGATGGATGGTATCCTTGAAGTGACTGGATTGACCTTGAAGGAGCTGGGGGTGGTGACGGCCGACAGGGAGCTCTGGCGTGGGATTGTCCATGAGGTCACGAAGAGTCGGAAGCGACTGAACAAATAAACAACAACAAACATAAATCTATAACTTCAGAAAATCTATAACACCCCCTCCCCAGGTGGTTAAGAAACATAGTCAAGTTGAGAAGCAGACAATATGGGGTTGTGACACAGATATTTATTTATTTATTTCCAGCATTTCTACCCCATCCTTCTCAATCCCCGAAGGGGGACTCAGGACGGCTTACATTTGGCATAATTTTATGCCATTAAATATAACAAAGCAATATAACAACAATTAAAACAATAAACAGAACATTAATTAAAACAATAAAAACAGTATTAACCGTCGTATCACCATTCCAGTCAAATTCCATATCCAAAACACTATTTATGTCTGCTGCCCAAAAGCCTGGTCCCAGAACCACGACTCCAATTTCTTCCTAAAAGACAGGAGGAATGAAGCCAATCTTACCTCGTTGGGAAGTGGGTTCCACAGGTGGAGGCCACAACCAAGAAGGCCCTGTCTCTCTTTCCCTCCAGACATATTTGCAACCTTGGCGGGAGTGAGAGCAGGGTCTCCCTAGATGGTCTTAAACTGCAAGGCGGGACGTAGAGGGAGATGCGTTTGGATAAGTAAGCTGGACCAGAATTGTATAGAATTCATACCAGATGCCATCAAATAGCTTTTCTTGTTAAAGTAGCTTAAAGAAGGTCCAGGTATTCTGGGACCAAGGTGTTTGACATCCTGTTGTTTTTTCTTTCCAAAGATGTGTTTGGCGTTGAATGCAGCCCTGAACAGGTGGATTACAAAGTCAATCCTGTGGTTGTCGAAAGTGGGGATCTTCAGTCTTATCAGGACAGTTCCGAAGTGTCTCCTGCCACAAAGCCACCTCTGCAGAGCCCGAATCCCACTGAAGCTGCTCCCAGTCACCACAGGAAGCTGGCTGTGGAGGAAATGGTCATCCGTGACCATTTGGGACAGGAAGTAGGCAGCATGGATGCTGTTGGGCAGAAACAGAGCTCAATTGTGAAGGAAGATGAGAATGAAGAGCCTGCTCCTTTGAGGAATGGTTGTGAAGAGGGGAGTGAGCCGGCTCCCCTTTGCGATGACTTAGGTCAAGAGATGTCCCCGACTGCTTTAGGAAGCCAACTGGATGGCGAGCTTGGCAGCCGTGAAGGCCCAGAGGGAGAGTCTCCCACATCACAGGATGAACATCAGCAGACTTCCTCCAAGCAGGGCCAGGATGTGACCAGCTGCCTTGATTCCTCTAAGCAGCAGGCGGACGGAGAACCGGGCAAAGAGACAGCTCTGATGGGAGCAGGGCAGACAGAGCTGCCAGGGCAGGGTGCCAGTGAAACGGAGCCTACCCAAGATCCAGCAGCTAGTGATGCTCTGGCAGCAAATTCAATAACATCAGGACTGTCAACTCAAGAGAAGAAGAAGGAGCCGCAAGCATCCCATGAAGCAGAGATCCCAGTGCTGGGGCAAGGAGGAGAGGGACTGTCCACAGAGCCACCGTTTCCAGACCAGACCTCTCCTGTTCCTGAAGCCTCTTCAAAAGAGGACAAATTGTCATCATCTCCTGTAGAACAGATTGCGCTCGGTGCTGAGAATCTAATCCCATCTCTGCAAGACACAGAGGAATCCCTTCTAGATCAGATCCCTTCATCTCTTCAGGAAATGGAGGGTCCCCTCCTGGATCCTGTGGTTTTGTCACTGCCGAATCAGAGTCCATCAGATCTTTTGAACCAGGGTGCTCCTCCTTTGCAAGAAACTGAGGGACCTCTTGTGGCTCAGATTTCCTCTTCAGTGCAGGAACCCATTTTAGATCCAATCCCACCATCTCTGCAGGACTCTTTCCCTTCTTCTTCAGAACAGAAGGCGCCTTCATCGCAGGGTGCGGCCACTGCTTTGCAGGAAGCTAAACACTCCTCGTTGGACCAGATCCCATCCCCTGTGCACGAAACTAATGGAGCCTGTCTGGATCAGATCCCAACCTCTTTACAAAGTGCTTCTTTGCCAGATCAGATACTATCACCTCCTTCAGACCAGCTCGCATCTCTGTCAGATGACATCCCCTCCACTTTGCATGAAAAAGAGAGATCTTCCCAGATATCATCAACTCTCGAGAGTCAGGAATCGTCTGTGATGGAGGTTAAAGATGCTTTCCCAGATATCACCTCCTCACTGCCTAATCCGCTTTCTTCTCTGCCTGATCAGGTCAGTCCCCTTCAAGATGCTGAAGGGCTGACTTTGAAAGACATTCAAATAGAACTGGAGCACCAAACAACAACAGCCCCAGAGACTCAGATTTCTTCTTTGCCAGAGGCTGACAGTATTCTTGAAGGCCAAGCCCCATCCTCTGTGGGTGGTGATGAACATCTGATTCCCAAGGAGACTCCAGTCTCTGGACCAGACCAGGTCCTGCAGGTCCAGACATGGCCATTTGTGGAAGGACAGGTCCTTTCTTCTCTGCCAGAGGTTGGAGAGTCTTCTGCAGAGGAATCTCAGGAGCCCCTGCCCAGTCAAACCTTACCCAGTCTCCCTGAAGCCAAGAAGTCACTTCCAGGTGAGGCCCAAATAGTGTTGGAGGATCTGATGCCAACCTCTGCTCAAGATCAACCTTCTCTTGGGGAGGTAACAAAGACCGTGTCAGAAAAGGAGATGGTCCCATCTGATGTCGAAAAAATACCTGCACTGCCTGACGAAACCCCATCCCTCAAGCAAGGCCCAAATGCAACACTGCAGGATATATCAAATGTCCCTGATGTTTTGCTCTCGTCCAGCCAAGAGCATGCCCAATCCATTTTGGGCAAGACTGCCCCCATGGCAAACCAGGAAGTGAAAGGAGGTGGAGATGCTGCCCTGTCCTCAACAACAGCAGAAGAGACACCAGAAGTCCTGGGAGATCTCCATGCTGAGCAGCAGCCCTTGCTGAATTCAACAAATGCCTCGGTAGCCCCTCCAGAAATATCTCTAGGAGACCCGCAACTGTCCAAGACAGGGATCCTAAAGTCCCAGGCAGCCCCAAGCCAGGAAACCCCAACCTACACCACCGCCTCTGCCAACACTGCCTCATCCCGCCAGCTCCAGCCCGCTGGGTCCCGCCAAGAGGAAGGCGAAGACCATGGCCAGAGCAGGCGCAAGCAGAAGTCGTGCCAGTGCTGTTCCGTCATGTAAGCCCCGGGCTCCTTTGCCCAGCTGAGTTGCCCTCCATTCCTCTCCCTCAGGAATAGGAGTTGTTGATTTGGTCCCAGCAGCAGGCTCTGGAACTGGTAATTTGCCCTGCCAGTAGTCTAGTGTAGGCAGAACATACACATACACATGAGCACACACAACACACAAACCCCACATCCTTTGGTTCTTTGGAGCAACAGAGTTGCTAGTTTGGAGCTGCCCCCCAAACAACGCCGTGGATCTGTCTCTCCCCCTCCCTCCTCCTACTACACAGCTTATCCACCCTTGCTTTTCTGGAGGTGGTGATGGGGAGAAACAGCAATGCCATGCCCTCACTTTTAGAGAGGTTCCTGCATGTTTTGGTGTGTCCATATTCATGCATGCGCACTTGCACATGGGTATTCTCACACACATGCCACAACACCCTATCATCGTGGGCCTATTTTTCCTTCCACAAACCAAATCCTGGGACCTCAGCACCCAAATCTTTTCTGTATCCTTCAAGAGCATGCCTTCCACCCACTTTGGCGTGCATGGGTTCTCATTTGCACCTTTAGAACGCACTCATTTGTGCAGAGGTGTTGGAACATTCAGTACCGATACTATACAGTCCTCTGTTTGCTCTCACAGGCTTGCACAGCAGCATATTTACTGTCACGTGCCATTAGTCAATTCCGCGCTCCCACATAACTTGTAGATAATTTTCACAGGGCTGGGCATCAAGGCTATACACATGCATGCAGCATTCTTGACATCTCCACCCTTTACATGTGCTTGAATCCCTTGGTCAACTTGGCATGACTTCCCAAAGCAGTCTAGGCACGTTCCAGATGTGGAGCACCACCTTATTCCTGCACCTCTGCTGAGATGGTCCAGTTGCGCTCGATGGATCTGGATCAGCACTATGACACCGCGGGCAAAAGAGGACTCCTTGCCGGTTGGCGATGCGCTGGAAGAGACTTTGGACTGGGCGCTGCTGGAGCCCTTCCTCCTGAATAGAGCCTCTCAGCCAAGGCCTCCTCTGGGGCAGACGGACTTCTCTCCCTCACAAGGCCAGAGGGAGACATCTTTTCCTGACTGTGATCCTTCCATTCCTCTAACAACCACTGGGCCGATGCTCTGCCTGCCAGGGCACAAAGACCCCCAGCCCTTTACCTCCCTTTCCCATGACTGTTTATTCTATGCACTTTGTTTGAATTCTAATTAGTATCTAACCTTGTTTAGGGCCCCCACCAAAGCCAGTAAGAGCCTTTTACATGTCAATTCCTGGGCAGTTACAGAAAGATTCTCAATTAAAGTCAGATGCAATGACAAGGTGAAATCTGTGACTGTGCTTGTGGGCAGGAAGCAAGCTGCGCACTCCAGCAATAACAGCATTAACTGGGGAATCAACATGGTGTACACAACAGGCTCGTGAAAGGGATGCTTTTGGAATCAACCCCTGTCCTGGGACATGGCTGAGCTTGGAAAAGTTCCTTTTGAATTGCAACTTCCCTTTGTCACACTAGAGAATGAATCCACTTCAAATCCAGTTTCTGCCTCCTGCAGAATTCTGGGGTTTGTAGTTTAGTGAGACTGTTAAAGGCTCCCCCCTAAACTACAAACACCAGAATGCGGCAGGAGGCAGAAACCGGATTTAAAGTTGTTATTATTTCGTATCAAAAGCATTGCATAAATTAGTATAAAACCGATAAAAATAGAAGGAGTACAGGTGGCTAAATACCTTTTGACCAAAAACGGGCAACAGCAATGGCATTGTCTGTAGCCTCCAATAATTCTTCCTCTGTACACGAGGCAGGGCATAGTGGACAAGCATACAGATGCAGAGTTGTCTGGATTTAAAGTTATTATTTCATATCAAAAGCATTGCATAAATTAGTATAAAACCGAGAAGGAGTGCAGGTGGCTAAATATCTTTTGACCAAAAACGGGCAACAGTAACAGCATTATCTGTAGCCTCCAACAATTCTTCCTCTGTACACGAGGCTACAGATAATGCCGTTGCTGTTGCCCGTTTTTGGTCAAAAAATATTTAGCCACATGCACTCCTTCTTATTTAGCCACATGCATAGTGAACAAGCATACAGATGCAGAGTTGTCTGGATTTAAAGTTATTATTTCGTATCAAAAGCATTGCATAAATTAGTATAAAACCGATAAAAATAGAAGGAGTGCAGGTGGCTAAATATCTTTTGACCAAAAACGGGCAACAGCAACGGCATTATCTGTAGTCTCCAACAATTCTTCCTCTGTACACGAAGAAGGGCATAGTGGACAAGCATACAGATGCGGAGTTGTCTGTTCTGCTCCACAGTCACACAAGATGTGGGATTCTTTTGGGTCTTGCCATTTTGCCAGGTTGTCTTTTGATCTGCCCACTCCACTTCTGAGTCTGTTCAGGGAATTCCAAGTTGCCCGTTCTTGGTTTGCCCCTGGAGGAAGATAAATTTAAAGTGAATTTATTCTCTATTGTGATGATGTGACCAGGATGGAAAATTTGAAAGTTGTAGTAACCCCCCCTCCCCCAAGTCAGTTTTCAAAACTTTGGAAAAAGGAACAACTTTGCAGGCAATTTTTTTTACAGTACAGGGAGGGGTAGTTGTCATCAATAACTTTTCAGGATGTTTATATTTATATTATAATATATTATGTAGCATTGTTGGTAAGCTTTACAGCATGGATGGCCCTTCAGATGTTTGACTGCAGCTTCCATAATGCCTCATATTAGTTGTATAATACATATCACCACCACCCCATGACAGAAGCCTCCCACAAGGATGGTAAAACATCAAATAATCTGGGCAGCATCCTTGCAGACTGTCAACACTCTCACACCAGAAGCGACTTGCAGTTTCTCAAGTCGCTCCTGACACGGGGAAAAAAACCCACCCTCATCCAATTGGTGTCATTTTGCCTCAAGTTCTCCTGATCCAGGAATAGTACAGAGGTATTCAGAAGAGTTGGCCTGGCTGTGCCACTACTGCCAAGCTTTTGGGCCTCCTGCATTTATGGACTGCCTACATATAGCTTCAGATCAGGGATCCTCAAACTTTTTAAGCCAAGGGCCATTTCACGGTCCTTCAAACTGTTGGGGGCCAGACTATAGTTTGGAAAAAACATGAATTCACATCTTATTTATAGTATAAAAAAACCATGAAAGAACAATACAATATTTAAAATGAAGAATAATTTTAACCAACATACACATATAGAATCAAAGAGTTGGAAGAGACCTCATGGGCCATCCAGTCCAACCCCCTGCCAAGAAGCAGGAATATTGCATTCAAAGCACCCATGACAGATGGCCATCCAGCCTCTGTTTAAAAGCTTCCAAAGAAGGAGCCTCCACCACACTCCAGGGCAGAGAGTTCCACTGCTTAACGGCTTACCAGTAATTTAATGAGAAGTGTGGACCTGCTTTTGACTGGTGAGAGCGACACATTAGGATTGTTGTTGTATGCCTTCACATTGTTTCAGACTGAGGGTGATCCCAAGGCTAAAGTTTAGGGTGTGTGTGTAAATAAGCTTAGAGGGCTGCATCTGGCCCAACAAGCCTTAATTTGGGGACCCCAGCTTTAGAGAGTACTCCTCTTTGACACTCACCTTGAGATTTCCCCCAGAGCGCATACAATAAGTGGAGGTAGGTTGGTGCTGTGATAGTAACATTTGGAGTGTATGAACTCATCAGACAGTCCTGGTAGCCATACAGACAAGGCGCATAACAGTCATGTTGATCCAGAGTGAGAAACTTGTTTAAGGGATTTCTATCTCTTAATAAGAATGTGGTCTTGTGTGAAGCAAACAGTGTTATTTGCAAAACTGAAGCCACCCTAAAAATACTTTTCTAAACATATTGAGCTCACAACGACCTATTATCCCCAGCAAAGACAATATTATTTTCGAAGGCTTTCATGGCCGGAATCACTGGGTTGTTGTAGGTTTTTTCAGACTATATGGCCATGTTCTAGAGGCATTCTCTCCTGACGTTTCACCTGCATCTATGGCAAGCATCCTCACTACCTCTGAAGATGCTTGCCATAGATGCAGGCGAAACGTCAGGAGAGAATGCTTCTAGAACATGGCCATATAGCCCCCAAAAACCTACAACAACCCGAAGCCAATTTTCTTCCTATTAAATCTAACAGAAGAACTGGAGCTAAGCTCAGGGGGAACAAGACGCATTTGAGATGGGGTTAGGAGATGGCAACTTTCCCCCTACTAATGAAGAAAGTGTTGTTTATTTATTATTATTTATTTCAAATATTTGTACCCCGCCCTTCTCTACCCCCGAAGGGCAGCTTACAGCTGGCAACAATTCGATGCCTCCCATATACGCACAGATAAAACAGCAATTACAAAATAGATAAAGCATTAATATAAATTAAAACCCATTTAAAATAGTGCAAATTCATTTAGTTAGCCAAATCTAAATCTGAGTTCTACAATCAAACTTGGTCCGAAGCCTGTCCGTAGTCCATTTACCATAGCATTGTCATCATTTATTTATTTATTTATTTATTTATTTATTTATTTATTTATTTATTTAGTACATTTCTATACCGCCCCTCTCAGCCTTCCGGCGACTCGAGGCAGTTTACAAGGCAAGAATTCAATGCCACCAAGGACACAATTACAATACAAAATATAAAAAACACCAGCAACAATAAAATCAAACATTATAATGAAACATACTTCAATCGATAATCATTAAAACAATGTCCATATAGTTATATCCGATTACTCCGTATTTTGAAATGCCCGCTCAAATAGCCATGTCTTAAGCTTCTTCCGGAATGATAGGAGCGAGGAAGCCGATCTAATCTCCCTAGGAAGGTCATTCCATAGCTGAGGGGCCACCACCAAGAAGGCCCTGTCTCTCATTCCCACCAACCATACCTGTGATGATGGCGGGACCGAGAGCAGGGCCTCTCCAGATGATCTTAAAGTCCTTGCAGGTTCATAAGGGGAGATTCGTTCGGACAGGTAAGCTGGGCCAGAACCGTTTATTAACCTACTATCCAAATGCCTGGTCCCATGTTTTCAACTTTTTCCTGAAGGACAAGAGGGAAGCAGTTGACCTAATTTCGCTGGGGAGCAAGTTCCACAGGCGGGGGGCCACCGCCGAGAAGGCCCTGTCTCTCGTCCCTGCCAAGAGCACTTGTGATAAAGGTGGGATCGAGAGCAGGGCTTCCCTGGAAGATTGTAAGCTTTGAGGTGGTACGTAGGGGGAGATGCGTTTGGTCAAGTAAGCTGGGCTGGAACCATGTTGTAGCTTTGACCCTTGAAGCATTGGCTCTGCTACCCCACAAAGGAGGAAGGCACCACTCCATGATCATAATGCAAAGAGGATACTCTTATTGTAGAATGAGGCATTGCATCTTAGCTTTCTCACCAGAGCCCATACTTGCTCTCATGCTGATCCCAAAGTGAGTTGTGAGTCAGAGCTCTAAATCCCAGAATATCAAGGCAGGAAATCCCACATTATCTCAGTGTGGACTCAGATAACCAAGTTCAAAGCAGATATTGTGGAATTTTCTGCCTTGATATTCTGGGATATAGGGCTGTGTGGAAGGGCCCTGGGAAGTATTTGGGTGGCATTAAGAGAGCCCCCGGTGGCGCAGTGGGTTAAAGCACTGAGCTGTTGAGCTTGTTGACCGAAAGGTCGCAAGTTCAATTCCGGGGAGTGACGTGAGCTTCCGCTGTCAGCCCTAGCTTCTGCCAACTTAGCAGTTCGAAAACATGCAAATGTGAGTAGATCAATAGGTCCCGCTCCGGCAGGAAGGTAACAGCGCTCCATGCAGTCATGCTGGCTACATGACCTTGGAGGTGTCTATGTGCAATGCTGGCTCTTCAGCTTAGAAATGGAGATGAGCACCACACCCCAGAGTCAGACATGACTGGACTTAATGTCAGGGGACAACCTTTACCTACCTTTAAGAGAAGTGTGAGAGAAAGATGTGGCTAGCAGAGAACAGCCCAAAACCCCATAAAAATTGTACCAAAACAAGATACAACAACAATAATTTCTTTATAGATAGCCCTATCTCCCCAAAGGGACTCAGGGCAGTTTCCAACATGTGTGGCAAACATTCAATGCCAAAAATGGGGGGGAAATTCAGACAAATTACATCAGGACAAATATCATTTCCCCTACTTGTCAGTGGGGCATGTGCACAGAAAGAGGCAGAAACTTAAACCAGGATTTATGCCTGTCCAAGTGCTTTGAAAGTGGTAGTCAATTCAATTGGGTAGTCAGTTCAATTAGATTCCTTGTAAGGGGAAAACCTGGCATCAAATTCTCACATAGGCACAGACAGAAGTAGTCCGTAATTTGACAAGAGAGAGATGTGAAACTGATCAGGCCAAGCTTTTGTTCAGTGCCCAGTGAAGCAGAGAGATCAGCGGGCTTGCCAATTCAACAATGCCAACAACTGATTTCCTCTTTCTTTTTTTTTCTTTTTTTTCTTTTTTTGAGATACAGAGGCTTTCATCTCATGGACAAAGGAGAGGGTGCGACTTGTCTCTCTTTAGTCCTGCTGGAAATCGCAAGCCCAGACATCCCACAGAGGTTCCCAGACCTCTCCCCCTTGTTGAATTGAGTGCTAACTACTTTTGCACTTTGACTTCAGTTTGTGGCAATTGAAATAAGCTGACGATAAACAGGAAAGTGGAAGGAGTGGAGAGAAACTGGGACATTTTAAAATCAGCTGAAAAAGTGGGATGAAAGAGGATCAAACCACTCTGCTAAACCAGGAATGAGTGCAGCCCAACGAAAACAGTTTTCCTCTCTGATTTATGGCTGTAACTATTTACATATTAAATTAGCCCAATTCCATAAAAAAGACAGAGACTGCCCTGAGGTTTATAATTGCGAAGCCGTGACTCCCACCGCTTGTTACTAAAAATTTAAAACCGTTCACTTGCTGCCACCAAAATATGTGAGGAAGTCTCCAAAATGGAATAATGGTGTAAAATCCCAAATAAATAGGATCACCACACAGATGTAATAAAGATTTGAGACTTCTAGCTTAAATTGCCACCATAATATAAGTGATATTGGTAAAAATGATCTCTGGTTATCCTTATCTGTGTTGTGAGGCACCTTGGGTAGTGTGGAATGCTTCAAACGTGGAAAACAGTGAAGGAGGCAAGTTTAAAACACAAAAAGAACAGGTTTATTGTTATCAGAGCGTAAATTGTTGCAAAATTAAACTGTTGAACTTGGCACAAGCCTGATGGACACAAAATGGCTTGGTTGAGTTACATTAAGTCTTCCGATGTTACAATCCTTTAACTCTTTCTACAGTGAGGTACTTTATCATTTCAGTGTTCCCTATTGTGAATATTTACAACTGTTTGTCCTTCACCGGATCAAACCAACGATCTCCAGATTTTCACCACTGGGATCCCTGAAACCCTTTCTTGTTAGATTCTTTTCTACTCAAGCAATCTAACGAGTTTCCACCTTCAGCTTCCTAGCTGGAATAATATTCACAAAACCTAAGAACTAACTGAATTTACACTACTCCACAGAGCCTCCTTGACTCTGCTACTCTCCTCAGGGTCTCATCCGCCTGACTGAAAATAAACTGTCGCTTTCAAACCTTTTTTACCTAAGCTCCGCCCACCTCCTCTGGCTTGTCACCATGGCAACCTATCTCTCTCTCAGCTAGGCCCTGGCCACAATGTAAAGCCTAAACACAGTTTGAAACACAGTATAATGAACACTTCTCTACACCTTCCCCCCCAGAAAAAGTATTTTTGCACCATTTCTTAGTCCTAGAAGGGCAAAAATAACTTCATACATTACTCAACAATAAATACATATACATAACATTCCTGAAAGGGAAACACATTATGGTTAAACACATTTATATTGCACATTTATACAAACCTCCAAACTATGGAATCCTAGATAAAGCGTCCGCAACTACATTTCGTTTACCTGAAACATGTTTCATTTCAAACACAAAATCCTGCAAACACAAACTCCATCTCAACAACTTATTATTCGTACCTTTTACATTATCCAACCATCGTAATGGAGCGTGGTCTGTTTGTAATATAAACTTCCTACCCCATAAGTACGGTTTAAGTTTCTTAACTGACCAGATAATGGCATAGCATTCCTTTTCAATAGTTGACATACTATACTCGTTAGAATGCCATTTTTTACTTAAAAACAATATGGGTCTGTCTTCTCCTTCTATATCGAGTTGGCTTAGGACAGCTCCTAGCCCAGTATCTGAGGCATCACACGTTAACATGAAAGGCTTGTCAAAATCTGGTGCCATTAGGACGGAATCTGAAGTAATGGATTCCTTCAATTTATCCATGGCAGTTTGACAATTTGGAGTCCAAATTACCTGGTTCGGGTTCTTCTTTTTTTGTAAGGTCCGAAAGAGGGGCTGCCAGATTACTAAAGGATGGGATAAACTTTCGATAGTATCCAGCCAATCCAAGGAATGCCCTAACCTGTTTTTTCGTTTTGGGCACTGGCCACTGGTGAATAACTGCCACTTTAGTAGGATCAGGTCGAATATGACCTCCTCCCACTAAATGTCCTAAATACTTGGTAACATTGTACCCTATCCTACATTTAGAAGCTTTAACAGTTAATCCTGCTTCTCTCAACCTGTTTAGAACCAAATCCAGATGTTCGAGGTGACTTTCCCAAGACTCGCTAAAAATCCCTATATCATCAATATAGGCCACACAGAAAGACCCCAGTCCACTTAAAACATTGTCCACTAATCTTTGAAATGTGGCTGGGCTATTTTTAAGTCCGAAAGGAAGGACACAGAACTCATACAATCGACTTTGGGTCCGAAAAGCGGTTTTGTGTCGATCCTGTGGTGCCATTGGCACTTGCCAAAATCCCTTAGTTAGATCGATGCTACTAATAAAGTTGGCCTTCCCCATCCTTTCTAGTAGATCGTCCAAACGTGGCATAGGATATGTGTCGGTTTGGGTTACTTTATTTAACTTTCTATAGTCTACACAAAACCTAACTGTTTTATCTGGCTTCTGCACTAACACTATAGGTGAAGCCCAAGAGCTAACCGAAGGAACAATAATGCCTAGATCCAACATTTCTCTAATTTCTTTCTCAATACACTCATTAATTCTTCCAGTAACCCTGTAAGGTGGAGAGATTATAGGAGTGGCATCACCGGTGTTTATCTGATGCTGAACCCCTTGGACTTTTCCTGGCAAATCCGAAAATATGCCTCTATATTTACTTAACACTTCTACGACCTCTCTACGCTGCTTGTTAGACAATTCTATGTTCATATCTACCCGATCCAAATTTTTACACTGTTCACGATCACCCTCCCAAAAAGAAAAGGGACCGGATTCTTCTTCCGCAACAACAAAACATACATTCGCAGACCTTACAACATAAGGTTTTAACATATTTACATGGACTCTCCTTTCAACATTTAAATGTTCATCATAGATGTCATAGTTCACTTGATTGTGCTTTCTGGTGACTTTCCATGGTCCCGACCAATCTAGTTGAAGCTTGCTGGTTCTGTTGGGCGACAAAAACAGGACTTCGTCTCCCACATTGAAGTTTCTTGGTTTGGCCGTTGCATCGTAATAGTCTTTTTGCCGATGTTGTGCTGCAGTTAGATGCTCTTGTGCAATGTCTCTGACTAACCGCATTGTTGATTGAAGATCTCTCAAATAATCATCTACAGGAACCGGTTCTGTTACTGGGCTGGCTTCCCAGAATTCTTTAACCAAATCTAACGGTCCTCGAGCCTTCCTGCCATATAACAGTTCAAAAGGACTGTATCCTGTACTGTCCTGAGGGACGGTTCTATAAGCAAATAATAGCTGTTGAAGCTTATTGTCCCAATCAAATGGTCTTTCTTGGCAATATGACTTCATCATCTTAATCAGTGTCTTATTCAGATTTTCAACCAACCCATTGGTTTGGGGGTGGTATGCCGTTGATGTAAGATGTCGAATTCCGCATAGCTCAAGCAGTTTTGTCATGAGCTTTGAGGTAAACTGGGTCCCTAAGTCAGATACCAGTTCCTTGGGGTATCCAGTCCTTTCCCAGATAGACAATAAAGCATTAGCTACAGTTGTAGTCTCGATGTTAGTGAGAGCTATTGCTTCGGGATACCTCGTAGCATAGTCTATCATAGTTAAGATGTATCTATAGCCACGTCTGCTTGGCTTGTTGAGGGGACCAATTATGTCAATTCCCACTCTGTAGAACGGCTCTCCAATTAAAGGCATAGGGATAAGAGGTGCTTTGGTCTTATCCCTCCCTGTAGTTTGTCTTTGGCATGTATCACATGACTGGCAGAATTCTTTTATTCTCTGGAACATGCCAGGCCAATAAAAATTCCCAGTGATCCTACTCGTGGTTTTTCTCACACCCAAATGTCCACCTTGAGGGTTTTCGTGTGCCACCCTCATTAGCTGTTCTCTAAATTTTTGAGGCACTACAATTTGACTATCTGACACTGATCCTTCTGTCGAGGGTACTCTTCTGGTTTCTCTGTATAATACACCCTTCTTTAGCACAAACTCAGAGGGCTGTTCCTTTGTTGATACCTGGGTGTTTTGAGCTGCCGCGAATAGAGGCTTAAGAGAATTATCGGCTCTTTGTTCCTGCCGAATCTCCTCAACTCCTCCCGTCTTACTAACAAGCTCAGCAACTGTAGAACTGGACTCCGGACCCTCACTTCCATCATGCTGTACGGCAAAACATAGGGCTGCTGGTTTAGGGGTTTCGATGTTATATTCCTTCTCCTCACATGCCATCTTCTCACTCTTAATCCTCTCAGCCAAATCGTTTCCAATTAAGCATTCGTATGGTATGTCAGGACTAACTGCAAAGTCCCACATACCTTTCCATCCATCATATTCTATTGGTAAGGTCACGACCGCAGTTGGAATCGCAGGTCCTAAACCTTTTAGCTTTACTTCAGAGGTTGGCTGTTGAAATTCCTGAGGTACTATTTCAGGATTCACTAAACACACTTCTGAACCTGTGTCTCTGAGTCCCTTCCGGTCCTTGTTGTCAATACTGATGGATTCCAAGTAATCTTTAAATGGGCTGCCTGACAGGATGAACAAACATTGTTTCTCTTGTGGCTCCAAGTCTGAACTCTCTTTCGAAACAGTATCCTGTCCTGCCTGTGGTGTTTCTTTCATCTTGCTCACAAAGAGGGATGTTTTTTCTTTCCTTAACAGAGGACATTGATATTTTATATGATCCAATTTTCCACATTGAAAGCAACGTCTTTTTACCTCAGGAGAGGTTTGTCTTGTTACACTCTGCCTCCTATAGATGGTGTTTTCTAAGTCAGAAACCTTCCCTGGTTGTGGGCGCGTTTGATGTGGATAAAATGGCGGCTTGTTTACTCTTCTTTCGCCTGGTGGATCTTCTCTTTTAAATCCCTCTTGGCACAAGCCTGATGGACACAAAATGGCTTGGTTGAGTTACATTAAGTCTTCCGATGTTACAATCCTTTAACTCTTTCTACAGTGAGGTACTCTATTATTTCAGTGTTCCCTATTGTGAATATTTACAACTGTTTGTCCTTCACCTGAACAAACCAACGATCTCCAGATTTTCACCACTGGGATCCCTGAAACCCTTTCTTGTTAGATTCTTTTCTACTCAAGCAATCTAACGAGTTTCCACCTTCAGCTTCCTAGCTGGAATAATATTCACAAAACCTAAGAACTAACTGAATTTACACTACTCCACAGAGCCTCCTTGACTCTGCTACTCTCCTCAGGGTCTCATCCGCCTGACTGAAAATAAACTGTCGCTTTCAAACCTTTTTTACCTAAGCTCCGCCCACCTCCTCTGGCTTGTCACCATGGCAACCTATCTCTCTCTCTCAGCTAGGCCCTGGCCACAATGTAAAGCCTAAACACAGTTTGAAACACAGTATAATGAACACTTCTCTACAATAATCTTTTAAAAAGACACGACACAGAAGAAGAGATGAGAAAGGAAAAGGAGAACACACATAGGCAGTGCTTCAGTTACAAACACGATAGGTTCCTTAGGTTGTGAAGTTGAATTTGTTTCAAGTACCCTTTTAAAGTGTAACTCCAGCTATAGATAGATAGATAGATAGATAGATAGATAGATAGATAGATAGATAGATAATGTAATGTTCGTTTGTGGGATTAACATAACTCAAAACCCACAAATTGACACTAAATTTGGACACAATACACCGAACAGTCCAACGAGTGTCCATCACCCCTAAAAACACACACACAAAACCCCAACAGAGCAGACTTAAAAACCCCAAAAATACACCATAGATACATATACACATTCACTCATATACATATTCACATGCACACATTCGTACATATATGCACAAACATACACATATATACACATGCACACACAAAAATACATATATACACACATATACACACACACACATATACGCAGAAATATGCATATAGACAAGCACACACATATACACAATATGCATGTAAACACGCAAATACACAAATATATACACATATATATACACCCCCACACATACATATACATATATATACACACAAATGCACATATATACACACACACAAAACGCATATACACAGACTGGGCCACAGCAACGCGTGGTAGGGGACAGCTTGTGTGTGTGTGTGTGTGTGTGTGTGTGTTACTTACATACTTACTTACTTAGGCGATCCCTCATTGGACGAGTAAGATGGTCTTCCATGATGGGTTTCCTTGTGGTGGCTGTGGAGCCCTATTCTTGACCTGCATCTTCTCCCACAGTGAGGCATTGGTTTCCAGGTGGGAGGCGGTCTCGGTGGTTGGCTTGACGCGCCTTCCTCTTGGCACGTTTCTCTCTTTCACCCTCCACTCGTGCCTCCTTGAATTCTGCAGCACTGCTGGTCACAGCTGACCTCCAGCTGGAGCGCTCAAGGGCCAGGGCTTCCCAGTTCTCAGTGTCTATGCTAGAGTTTTTAAGGTTGGCTTTGAGGCCATCTTTAAATCTCTTTTCCTGTCCACCAACAGTTCCGTTTTCCGTTCTTAAGTTCAGAGTAGAGCAACTGCTTTGGGAGACGGTGGTCAGGCATCCGGACACCGTGACCGGCCCAGCGGAGTTGATGTGAAAATATATATTAGTGATTGGTTGGGGGGGGGGTACTGTTTGCTTGCCGTTGAAAATTACCTAGGGCCACCTCTGTTCATGGCATATATCCATCTACCCTCAATGCACCTGGTTCCAATGGGTAAATTTCATGGCTCTAGCTAAAAAGCAACATAATCCTATTAATCTTCCCAGTCGGGCCTTTATTCCCAGAGCTGGTAGAAGAAACCAAGCTTGAGTGGGAACCGTATGCTCATTGCTTTCTGTCCTGCTACACAATGTCTTAATTTATCCTTTATTTGTGTATGTGTGTGTGTGTGTGTGAGAGAGAGAGAGAGAGAGAGAGAGAGAGAGAGAAAGGAATTTGTTTAGGTGATTAGAAATTTTAGAACTGGGGAGAAAACTGATCAGGTTAAAAACCCTGGAGAAAAAATAAGAACCTGTGGGAAAGGCATGAATAACATACTCTTCAACCATCCCATTTTGGCAGGGACTGTTCCAGTTTTTTTCAGTTGCTTGTGCAATGTCCATGTTTTCTTTTTCTTCTCACTTTCCCCCTTTCCCCTTATCTTATTTCAGTTGCAGCAAACAGAGTTCAAAGTACAAAGTACACTCAATAGGTGTGGGGGACAAAAAGACGGAGTCTCGTCCTTCCCAGGAAGCTCGGGGAAAAGCAAACTCCTGCAACCTTCCTTATTTATTTATTTACTGTGTTTACTGTATTTACTGGGAGCCCTCGGAGGCACAGTGGGTAAACCACCAAGCTGTTGAGCTTGTTGACCGAAAGGTCACAGGCTCGAACCCAGGGAGCGACGTGAGCTTCTGTTGTCAGCCCCAGCTTCTGCCAACCTAGCAGTTCAAAAACATGCAAATGTGAGTAGATCAATAGGTACCGCTCCGGCGGAAAGGTAACAGCGCTCCATGCAGTCATGCTGGCCACATGACCTTGGAGGTGACTATGGATGATGCCAGCTCTTCGGCTTAGAAATGGAGATGAGCACCAACCCCCCAGAGCCGGACACGACTGGACTTCATGTCAGGGGAAAACCTTTACCTTTACCTTACTGTATTTATTTATTTATTTATTTAGTGTATTTATATACCACCTTTCTCATCCCTGGGGGAGCCCCCAGTGGTGCAGTGGGTTAAACCCCTGTGCTAGCAGGACTGAAGACCAACAGTTCACAGGTTCGAATCCGGGGAGAGGCGGATGAGCTCCCTCTATCAGCTCCAGCTCCTCATGCAGGGACGAGAAGCCTCCCACAAGAATGATAAAACATCAAAACATCCAGCCGTCCCTTGGGCAACGTCCTTGCAGACGGCCAATTCTCTCACACCAGAAGCGACTTGCAGTATCTCAAGTTGCTCCTGACATGACAAAAAAAAATCCCTGGGGGGACTCAAGGGGGTTTACAACATACTAACGGCAAAAATTCAATGCCAGCACACGGTACACAAAGGAATCATAATTACTAATTACGTACTACATATAACTATGAACTTAAAATCATTAAAACCATTAAACATAAGACATACATAAAATTAAAACATTATGACAAGCATAAAATCATCCTAGTATAAACATTAAAATTCCATGGTTCAGAAATCATATACTATTGCCATTCCAAATTGTTATTGCACATGTTCCTTAATTATTGTTTATACTGCATTATTTATTAGCCAAAGGCTAGACCCCACAACCATGTCTTTGTTTGCTTTCTAAAGGCCAGGAGAGAGGGCACTGATCTAATCTCGCTAGGGAGGGAGTTCCAGAGCCGAGGGGCCACCACTGAGAAGGCCCTGTCTCTCGTCCCCGTCAACTGCATTTGTGACGGAGGCGGGACTGAGAGCAAGACTTCCCCAGATGATCTGAACCTCCATGATGGTTCATAGAGGGAGATACGTTCGGACAGGTAAGCTAGGCCGGAACCGTTGAGAGCTTTATAGGCTAAAGCCAGGACTTTAAATTGTTCTCAGTAGCAGACTGGCAGCCAGTAGAGCTGGCATAACAGGGGGGTTGTATGCTCCCTGTACCCCATTCTAGTGAGTAATCTGGCTGCTGCCTGTTGGACCAATTGAAGCTTCCGAACAGTTTTCAAAGGCAACCCCCTTCCTTAGCTTGCGTGCTCTTCCGCATTAATAATATTTGCCATCTTGGCCACACTCTGATGTTGGTTAGTGATTCATGTTCTGGTGTTCTTATTGAAATGGTGACAGGCATGGAACAAATGATAGGGAATTGTGGGAATTTCACATAACACTTTTCTTTTTTAGAAGAAACAAGTTTGTGTTGACCCACTGCAAGTCTCAAATATCTAGAACTCTCCTGCCCTCTAGTGGGGAGATTGAGATTGTATTGTCGAAGGCTTTCATGGCTGGAATCACTAGGTTCTTGTGGGTTTTTTCGGGCTATATGGCCATGTTCTAGAGGCATTTCTCCTGACGTTTCGCCTGCATCTATGGCAAGCATCCTCAGAGGTAGTGAGATTGAGATTGTTGCTACTCTTTTTCTTTCACTTCCCTCAAAGTGGTCCTATTCCTCAGGAATTGGGCGACTGATATGATCCTGTCATCTATGCGGATTGGATGAAAAGACATGAGAGAAGCCTCCCACAAGGATGGTAAAACATCAAACATACAGGCAATTCTTGGGCAACGTCCTTGCAGATGGCCAATTCTCTCACACCAGAAGTGACTTGCAGTTTCTGAAGTCACTCCTGATATGAAAAAACCCCAACAAAAAACCAGTATCATTTAAACCAAGGATGAGAAAATTGTGCCACATGGGGCCCATGGACACTCTGTATCTAGCTCTGTATCTATCTAGCTTCTTTTGGTGTTATTTTTGGTGGCAAAATAGAATCATAGAGTTGGAAGAGACCTCATGGGCCATCCAGTCCAACTCCTTGCCAAGAAGCTGGAAAATTGCATTCAAAGCACCCCTGACAGATGGCCATCCAGCCTCTGTTTAAAAGCTTCCAAAGAAGGAGCCACTATCATACTCTGGGGCAGAGAGTTCCACTGCTGAACGGCTCTCACAATCAGGAAGTTCTTCCTAATGTTCAGATGGAATCTCCTTTCTTGTAGTTTGAAGCCATTGTTCCACGTCCTAGTCTCCAGGGCAGCGGAAAAAATGTTCGCTCCCTCCTCCCTATGACTTCCTCTCACATATTTATACATGGCTGTCATGTCTCCTCTCAGCTTTCTCTTCTTCAGGCTAAACATGCCCAGCTCTTTAAGCCGCTCCTCATAGGTCTTGTTCTCCAGATCCTTGATCGTTTTAGTCGCCCTCCTCTTGACACATTCAAGCTTGTCAATATTTCTCTAGAAAGTATCTAAATCTAGAAAGCTCTTGCGAACACTTAGCTCAGCTTTAGAGGGCAGAAATCTTCTGTAGTGGAAACGTCCTAGGTTCCATGGTAGGAAAAAACTTGGTCCCACTATAATAATAATAATAATAATAATAATAATAATAATAATAATAATAATAATAATAATTTTATTTATACCCCGCCACCATCTCCCCAAGGGACTTGAAGCGGCTTACATGAGGCCAAGCCCGACAACACATCAATAAACAAACAAAAAAATAAACAAAAAACAATACAATTAATATTAGTCACATATAAACAATAACACAGAAAGATTTACAAACCTATGGCCGGGCCAAATGTAATAGTTTAAAATTAAAAAAATAAACGCTGGGCATGAACAAAGGTAGGATATATCTGGTAGGAGGGTTTTAAAAGAAGTGAAGGGAGTGCAATCCAATGAATAGTTAAAGTGCTTCTGAGGACATTTTGCTGGGAATTATTCCTTATTCTGGGATGGCACACTAGAACAGCCATGTTTTCAGGCTCCTCCTAAAGACTGCCAATGTGGGGCTTGCCTGATATCCTTGGGAAGTGAGTACCAGAGCCGGGGGGCCACCACCGAGTAGGCCCTCTCCCTCGCCCCCACCCATTGCGCCTGCGAGGGGGGCGGAAGCAAGATCAGGGCCTCTCCAGATGATCGAAGAGATCATGTGGGTTCATACACAGAAATACAGTCCTTAAGTTCATCTACTCCTTCTCAAATTGGATTCTGGGACAAATTTAAGACATTTATAAGCTACACTCCAAGAAGAAGGTTGCAGGCAAATAGGTAATAATAACACAAAATATAAGAAATAACAATGTTTATTTTTTAAAAAAAAAAAATCTAACAAAACTGTTCATAAGTTGTAACAAAATACTTGGGCAAATGAACCAGACCCAAGTGAATACTGTACATGTTTTTAAAAACAGTTCTTCTCCAAAGAAAGCAAAGTTCCTTCAGTTCTTCCCTATGGTTCCTTCAGAGCTGTGAACCACAACTGTAAACTGGTTCTGTCAGCCTGCGCAATACAAAGTAGGGTTTGAGATGAATCGAGTCACTACATAGGTAATAAGAACCAATGCTGTCCCCAAGACTGTCAAGATCAAGATAGAATCTATCACGGGCTCGGAAGGAGTGCTATATTCCTGAGATCTGCCAAGTTCACCACAGCTATAGCTCTTTTGAGGCCACCTTGGAAGCAGCAAATGCAAAATTCCCTCCCAAATCCTAAAGAAACAGAAGATGCATTGAGCAGGTATGTGCAGCCTCACGTCTTGATTATACTATTTATCCAAATCTCAATTCCATGTATACCATAATTGTGAGACTTGTTTTTTTTTTCTTCCCACAATTAAATGTGTTGTTTTGATGGCAGTTCCCCTCACATGCATTTTTCTGTCCGTGTACACTTTTCTCCACTGATTACAGTGTGTTTCTGCAATTGTACCCATTTTACCAGTTCACATTTTAAAACGTGCACACTCTTTCATGTGCACTTAATTTCTCCAAAACACTCTGTCAGCTTTGCAAATGTATGATTTGCCAAGGCATGGTACATTCCTTCTTCTCACTCATCTCAGGAGGTGCAAAAGGACAACCTTTGTTAAGAATGTCAGCTCTGAGGAACATTTCCCCATCCCAAGTTTGTAAGGCAATGACATGATCCTTCATCAGTAGATCAATCTCATCTGCAAGGACAAGCACCTTAGTACACATGAAATACGATGCCATTGGTCTCAAGAAGTTGAAGTGTGACTTTCTTCTCAAGTCAGTTGCTGCATTTCTTCTGCAGTCGGCATGAAATGTTTCTCGTAGCCAGAGTTCACCACAGGAGCACGGGATGGAGGTGGTGCTGGTGGAGGGGCTAGTTCCTTTATTTTTATAATATCTATACCCTCGGGAGACTGGTCCAGCGTATCCTGCAAGAAATTGAAGTCATAAGCAACAGTAAACTAGGCTCCTGTCTCTATGCATTTAAAAGCCTGACTTGACCAACGGAAATGTAAAAACAAGCGACATTGCCCGCTCATTGTTATTTTATTGCGTATGATTTTGTTTTATCATTTTTTGTACTTATATGTTGTATGCATTGTTATTGTGTTTTGGTTTTATTTTATTGTAATATGCTGTTGGGCTTGGCCTCATGTAAGCCGCCCCGAGTCCCCATTGGGGAGATGGTGGCGGGGTATTTAATAATAATAATAATAATAATAATAATAATCTTTATTTATACCCTGCCACCATCTCCCCCAACGGGGACTCGGGGCGGCTTACATGAGGCCAAGCCCGAACAACAAAATACAATAAAATAAGATACAAATTACAATAAAATAAACAACATAGCATTAAAATATAAAACATATAAGCATATAAACAATATACACAAAACATAAAGAGAAGAAAAAAAAACTGTAAACCAAACATAATGACAGTGAGCAGGCCGCATGTACATAAAATGATTTAAAAACTCAGGGTGAGATAAAGGAGCAGAATTATTTGTAAGGGAGAAATCGTAGAGAGACAGAGAAATAATCAGACCTTCATATGGGGGGGGTACTCCTAGGACAAGAATGTTGAGGGAGCAATAGCATAAGATTATGTTATTATTATTTATTTACTTACTTTACTTTACTTATATACCGCTGTTCTCAGCCCGAAGGCAACTCACAGCGGTTCACAACCAATAAAAACAGCAATAATTCAATGCAGAATATAACAACATTTAACAACTTAACACATTACCCACCAATAAACACTTACTACAATAACCGATCACAATCGGCTCATTATCAAAAACATAATCCAGATTCGTCATCCATTGTTCCATTCCTATGTTCATTACCAATCATTGCACTAGTTATTCGAACGCCTGCTTGAACAGCCAGGTCTTCACTTTTTTGCGGAATACCATTAGAGATGGTGCTAGCCTAATGTCCGTGGGAAGGGCGTTCCACAGCCGAGGAGCCACCACCGAGAAGGCCCTATCTCTCGTCCCCGCCAACCGTGCTTGAGAAGCAGGCGGGATAGAGAACAGGGCCTCCCCGGAAGATCTCAAAGTTCTGGTGGGTTCATAGGCAGAGATGCGGTTAGATAGGTAGCTTGGGCCGGAACCGTTTAAGGCTTTATAGGCCAACGCCAGCACCTTGAATTGAGCCCGGTAGCAGATCGGCAGCCAGTGGAGCTGGCGCAACAGGGGGGTCGTATGCTCCCTGCGTTCCGCTCCTGTTAGAATCATGGCTGCCGCACGTTGGACTAATTGAAGCTTCCGCGCCGTCTTCAAGGGCAACCCCACATAGAGAGCGTTGCAGTAGTCTATACGGGATGTAACCAGAGCGTGGACTACCGTGGCCAAGTCAGACTTCCCAAGGTATGGGTGCAGCTGGCGCACAAGTTTTAACTGTGCAAATGCTCCCCTGGTCACCGCCGAAACCTGGGGTTCCAGGCTCAGCGATGAGTCCAGGGTCACATTATATTATTATTATTATTATTATTATTATTATTATTATTATATTACTGTATTATTTGCTGGCTGGGCAGAGTTCCATTTCAATTTTGGCCCATCCGTATACTCCCATCAGCTCTAGTCTTCAACATCAATGACGAAGGATCAAAGAAACACTACTCCAATATAAACAGGGAGCCACTGGTTTTCCAGTAAGGCTATTTTGTGTGTGGAAGGGATGAAACAGGCAAGGGTGGTTCAATCAGTAGCTTCTTACCATGACACGTGTAATATTCTGTTCATCCATCTTTGAGACGACCAGGCTGTGCTCTGGATCTGGAATCCTCTCCCAGCACCATGGGGGCAAGACCTTATGGCAGAAATTAAGGACCCTGCAGAGGAGAAATGGCAGAGAGGAGTTGCTGTACATGAACTTTTTAAAAGGAGAGTACTTGAGCCTCCTGCAACCTTAGAATTGCTAGGGATGAGCTCTCCAACTCAATCCTCTCACCTTTTTTCTTTCTTTTTTACTTACCATCTGTACTTGGCATACACCACTGCCGCAGCCACGAAAAACAAAATTCCTATCACCACAGTGATGACAACAATGGTCTGCCAATGGGAAATTGCTGGAAATATGGAAGGTAATACATACTATGGTTAATGTTTACATTCTTTGACTGTTTTAGAGTTTTACTTCCTCCCTTGTAAATGCATAGTTATCCTTCACTCCACTGGGACAAAGTACAGGTTGAGCCTGCCTTATCCGAAATACATTGGGATCAAAGGTTTTTCAGAATTTTGACTTATTTGTTTTTGGAATACTTGTATTTGCATATATATAGTGAATAAGGAATGGGGCAAAAGGGAGCTAGTTACACACCCAGCCCCAGTTGAGGTTGTACTGTCACTCCAACACAGTCAGAAATTTGATGTGGGATAAGAAAGGAGGGAGGATTCTGAGTTTGTTTATTTATTTATAGCATTTATATTCCACCCTTCTCACCCAAAGGGGACCCAGGGCGGATCACAGAATACATACATGGCAAACATTCAGTGTTGTTAAACCAGTGGTTCTCAACCTTCCTAATGCCAAGACCCCTTAATACGCTTCCTCATGTTATGGTGACCCCCAACCATAAAATTAGTTTCATTGCTACTTCATAACTGTCATTTTGCTGCTGTTATGAATAGTAATGTAAATATCTGATATGCAGGATGTATTTTCATACACTGGACCAAATTTGGCATAAATACCCAATACAGCCAAATTTGAATACTGGTGGGATTGGGGGAGGGTTTTGATTTTGTCCTGTGGGAGTTGTAGTTGCTGGGATTTATAGTTCATCTACAATCAAAAAGCATTCTGAACTCCACCAACAATGTAATTGAATAAAACTTGGCACACAGAACTTCCATGGCCAACAGAAAATACTGGAAGGGTTGGTGGGCATTGACCTTGAGTTTTGGGAGTTGTAGTTCACCTACATCAAAACTCAAACAATGATGGATCTGGACCAAACTTGGCATGGATTCTCAATATGCCCAAATGTAAACACTGGTGGAGTTTGGGGAAAATAGACCTCGGCACTTGGGAGTTGTAGCTGGGATTTATGGTTCACCTACAATCAAAGAGCATTCTGAACCCTACCAACGATTGACTTGGGCCAAACTTTCCACACAGAACCCCCATGACCAACAGAAAATGCTGTGTTTTCTGGTGGTCTTTGGTGACCCCTCTGACACCCCCTCGTGACCCCTCCAGGGGTCCCGACCCCCAGGTTGAGAAACACTGTGTTAAACAGACAGGACAGACAACAGATAGAGGTACACGTTGGCATTTTCCCAACTTTGGTGTCCTGGAGGTTGTGCTCGATTCCAGCCACAGCGGGGTGTTGTCGCTCCATCTCCTATGATGAAGAGCCCTTGATCACAGACTTCCTCCTTCCTTTAATCGCCGGCATTTTCTGGTATTTCCTTTATGGTGCCGTAAAATACCACTCTGCCTAAGCAGTGCCTAATTTCTCTACTCACAGCTCACAGCTATTTTCAAACTGCTTAGGTGGACAGTAAACTGGGCTGAAGGTCGGGTGCTCACCCCAACCCGGGCTTCGAACTGGTAAGATGTATTGCTGCTGGTGATTAACCAGCTGTGCTAAAGCCCAGATTTGTGTTGGACTTACACAAATCCTCTGTAGAAAACAGGCATCAGGGAAGGGAAATGTTGAAATACATCTGAATGTTGCAAAGATCCAGCTGCCCAGTCATTCCATGCATCCAACTTCCAGAATGTCAGCTTTTTACAGGGGATTTTTTTTCTAAGTCCAGCAGCAGAACCCAGATTTCTTCCCTCTTCCTTTCCCCTCGTAAAATTTCAGACTGTGGTGGAGTGCCAGCTCAACGAGAAAAGACTCTGTGGTGGCTACATGTGTTACAAGCCCCAATGGGGACAAGGACAAAGAGTTTCATTTTTGTTTTAGTGTTTCAGGTTTCTGGAAAACCAGAATCTTTGCTGTGATAAAAACCCACCTAAGGACACCTGCCATTAGGTGTCCTCAACCCTAGTGACAGGGCTGTGTAAAGCTGTATTTGGCAAAACAGAACAGACATCCAAAAGTCTTTATATGAACAAGGTATTAAATCCTACAGCTTGGTCCCAACTACAGGGTACCAATGAATATTATTGTTATTATTATTATATTATTATTATTATTATTATTATTATTATTATTATAAATGCTTAAATGTTTAAATAAATAAATAAATATTGCTGAATGGTGGGTTATTATATAAGTGGATCCCACTCATTTTAGTTAAGACTCAAACCATACACCCCACATCTTTCATTGCCCTTCTCCCCCAACTACAAGGACAGATCTTGCTCCACAGTGAGAAATCCCACTCCTAAACCTCTCAAGGTCCCTGCTACTTCTGTGTTTGCTCAGGCATCTCCTATCTACAGACACAAACTGAGCCTCACATGATTTAAGATGCAAAATCCCCACCACCCCATCCTATGTACCTGGAGTGTTGAAGTGATGCTGAGGGCTGGGCACTCCTTCTCCAGCAGAGGTAGAGCCTGTCATCCAGAGCTCATAAGCTGCTCCAGGTTTAAGATTGAAAAGCTTATAACTCTTCTCAGTAGCACCAACTGCAGTGAGGAGATAAGAGCACAAGTTATGCAACTGGTATTCACTACCACTGTCCAAGACTCTCAGCTCCAGTTTCCCAAGAGGGATGAGTGGCAGCGGCATGGGGTTAGCATGGTAGTACACTGTGGCAGTGGAATGCTACAGCCCTTGTGTAGCTTTTATACTTAGTAAACAGTATCTATATCAAGCTGTGGATGTCAAACTAGGGCCCCTTCTACACTGTCATATAATCCAGATTATCAAAGCAGGTAATCCACATTCTCATCTTTGAACTGGATTATATGAGTCTGTACCGCCATATAACTCAGTTCAAAGCAGATAATTTTGGATATTATATAGCAGCAAATAAGGTACCTAGATTGTAATTTGAGCCTTTCATCTTTATGGTGGAGGTGCTGCGGAATGAAGTTTGTTATCCTCCAGTTGATGTTGATTGAAAATCCAACACCCCAAAGGAGGAATTTGGGATGAGGTGACTAATAGTCCAATAACATCTGCCTTGGACAGCGAGAAGATCCAACCAGTCCATACTTCAAGAAATAAAGCCCTGACTGCTCACTGGAGGGAAGGATAGCAGAGGCCAAGATGAAGTACTTTGGCCACATCATGAGAAGAAAGGAAAGCTTAGAGAAGACAATGATGCTGGGGAAAATGGAAGGAAAAAGGAAGAGGGGACGACCAAGGGCAAGATGGATGGATGGCATCCTTGAAGTGACTGGATTGACCTTGAAGGAGCTGGGGGTGGTGATGGCCGACAGGGAGCTCTGGTGTGGACTGGTTCATGAAGTCATGAAGAGTCGGAAATGACTGAACGAATGAACAACAACATCTGAAAACCAATCCACATTGTCAGATAAAATCCAGATTATCTACTTTGAACTTGATTATATGGCAGTGTAAACTCATATGTTGTTTTTGTTGTTTATTCGTTCAGTCACGTCCAAATCTTTGTGACTTCATGGACCAGCCCAGCCAGCTGTTGCCACCCCCCAGCTCCTTCGAGGTTAAGCCAGCCATTTCAAGGATACCATCCATTCATCTTGCCCTTGGTCGCCCCCTCTTCCTTTTTCCTTCCATTTTCCCCAGCAACATTGTCTTCTCCAAGCTTTCCTGACTTCTCATGATGTAGCCAAAGTACTTCATGTTTGCTTCTAATATCCTTCCCTCCAATGAGCAGTTGGGCTTTATTTCCTGGAGTATAGACTGGTTTGATCTTCTTGTGGTCCAAGGAAACTCTTGGAATTTTCCTCCAACACCACAGTTCAAAAGCGGGGTGCTTTGAATGCAATATTCCTGCTTCTTGGCACAGGGTTGGACTGGATGGCCCATGAGGTCTCTTCCAACTCTATGATTCTATGAATATGTGAGAGGAAGCCACAGGGAGGAGGGAGCAAGCTTGTTTTCTGCTCCCCTGGAGACTAGGACGCGGAACAATGGCTTCAAACTACAAGAAAGGAGATTCCATCTGAACATGAGGAAGAACTTCCTGACTGTGAGAGCCGTTCAGCAGTGGAACTCTCTGCCCCGGAGTGTGGTGGAGGCTCCTTGTTTGGAAGCTTTTAAACAGAGGCTGGATGGCCATCTGTCAGTGGTGATTTGAATGCAATATTCCTGCTTCTTGGCAGGGGGTTGGACTGGATGGCCCATGAGGTCTCTTTCAACTCTTTGATTCTATGATTCTATGATTCGATTCCTTTGCTCAACCTTCCCTATGGTCCAGTTCTCACATCCATAGGTTACTACAGGGAATATCATTGCTTTAAATATGTGGATCTTCATTGGTAGACTCATATAATCTACTTCAAATCAGATAATGTGGATAATTTGGATTATAGGGCAGTGTAGAGGCCCCAGTTTATCCACCACTGCCTTATGATAATTCACAAGGGGATCAGGTTTGCATCATATCAACTCCACCTCTAACATACATACATTTCCTGCCTAGCTCACACAGATTTGGGCTGATTTGGCCTTCATGAGTGAAGTGCTGCCCCATTTCCAAGTGGAAAAGAAAACTCCACTTCTGACTCTGATCACTGCTAGGAAGAAATGCCCACTTCCCTGTGCATGGAGAGATATGTAGAAGTTGCTCTGCCTTTTTCTCTCAGCATGGAGAAGTCAACTGGTGGGGAACTGAGAAAGAAGAGCTACCCCTTGACATCACTTGGCCTCTAGCGCAACGGTTCTCAACCTGTGGGTCCCCAGGTGTTCTGTCCTACAACTCCCAGAAATCCCAGCCAGCTTGCCAGCTGTTAGGATTTCTGGGAGTTGAAGGCCAAAACATCTGGGGACCCAGAGGTTGAAAACCATTGCTCTAGTGAGTGATCTAGCAAGCTATCTAGCTTCAGAGAGGAGGACAATTCCCTACTTCTGATGAAAGCAGCTATAAGAAAGGGATCAATGGAGGCCACTCTTGAGGGGGCTTGGACGTAGTTCGTTCCTTCACCCATCTTCCAGTTAATTGCCATTTGGACTTGGGGAGGGAGGTGCCACTCACTGGACATGCGAATGACGTTTCCAGAAGAGGAATGCTTCAGGTAGAGTGTGTAGTGGGTGATATTTCCATTGCGACTTTCCAAAGGAATTTCCTCCCAGAAGATGTGAGAGGCTGTTGAAGTAATGCTTCTGTCCCGCAGTGCCTGAGGACTAGCTGATGGTGCTAGAAAACGGGAGGAGGAGGAAGAGGAAGAAGAATGAGAGACTGTGATATAAAGAAAGTAGAATATATTTTTTATTTCTAGGTCATGTAATAAAACTTGGGGAAATCCTTTTGGGGGAATTATTGAAGTCATGCTGGGAGTTATATTAAAATTATATTAAAGTTATATTAAAATTAAAATTCCCAGGCTCTGAGTACAAATGAACAGTCTTCTGTTTTGTGAGATATACAATCAGAATTACGCATAACTTTTTGAATACTACAAGAGTTAGTTGGGAATGATTATTCATTTATTTAGGATAAAATGTCAAATAAGGCCAAAGACCTACTGTATATAATGTGTATTGTTAACTTAAATTAAACATAAGAGAAAACAGCACATTGTTACTTTACAGATTTCATTATCAGAAAATGGAAACCTGCCTCATAGGAAACCTGCTACAAAACAGGAGCTTTTTTGTTGAGTTCCAGGGCCAGAGAAGCAGATGGCGGAAACAGAAGAACGGCCTGCCTCAGGGAGCGTGCTTGCGCCATCCATGTTCAACATCTACACAAATGACCAGCCACTGCCAGAAGGGACAGAGAGTTTCATCTATGCTGATGATCGTGCCATTACTGCTCAAGCAGGGAGCTTTGAGATGGTTGAACAGAAGCTCTCCGAAGCTCTAGGTGCCCTTACTGCCTACTACAGGGAAAACCAACTGATCCCTAATCCACCTAAAACACAGACATGTGCTTTTCACCTTAAGAACAGACAAGCATCCCGAGCTCTGAGGATCACCTGGGAAGGAATCCCACTGGAGCATTGCAGCGCACCCAAATACCTGGGAGTCACTCTGGACTGTGCCCTGACCTACAAGAAGCACTGCCTGAATATCAAGCAAAAAGTGGGTGCTAGAAACAATATCATACGAAAGCTGACTGGCACAACCTGGGGATCACAACCAGACACAGTGAAGACATCTGCCCTTGCGCTATGCTACTCTGCTGCTGAGTATGCATGCCCATTGTGGAACACATCTCACCACACTAAAACAGTGGATGTGGCTCTTAATGAGACATGCGCATTATCACGGGTGTCTGCGCCCTACACCACTGGAGAAATTACACTGTTTAGCCGGTATTGCACCACCTGACATCTGCCAGGAAGTAGCAGCCAATAGTGAAAGGACCAAGGCAGTGACATCTCCAGCTCATCCCTTGTTTGGGTATCAGCCAGCACGTCAACGACTTAAATCAATAAATAGTTTTCTAAGATCTACACTCGCTGGAACACCCCAGCAAGCGAAAGTCCAAAAGTGGCAGGCTCAAACTCAGAACCTCAATTAATGGCTGATACCAAATGAGAGACTCCCCCTGGGGCACACAGAAAACTGGACGACTTGGAAGGCGCTGGACAGACTGCGCTCTGGCACCACGAGATGCAGAGCCAATCTTAAGAAATGAGGCTACAAAGTGGAATCCACGACATGCGAGTGTGGAGAGGAGCAAACCACTGACCACCTGCTGCAATGCAACCTGAGCCCTGCTACATGCACAATGGAGGACCTTCTTGTGGCAACACCAGAGGCACTCCAAGTGGCCAGATATTGGTCAAAGAACATTTAATCAACTATCAAGCTTGCAAACGTTGTGTTTTGTCTGTTTGTTCATTTGTTTTGTTAAAAATGTAGTACAACTGTCTGGTTGCTCCTGACATGATAAATAAAAACAATTACAAAAAAGTAGAGATGGCTTTCAGTTTAAATAACTGTCAGGAACTAGACAAAGAGATGGAAAATAATACTGCTATTAGCCCTTATTAGTCGTGAGGGCTATATGTGCTATTTCTCCATTCAGAGACATATATTTCTGTGACATCATGGTAAAATTCCATTGACAGTTCCAGCATCCCTTCTTCTCCTTGAGTTTACCTTCTTCCTTGAAGTATGCTCGGACAGGAACCGAGGTGCTGCTCCCCTCAGTATACAAAGCATAAACATGCACGAGATAAGGTATTTTTGGTCTAAAGTCACCTGAAATGGGAAGTAACAAAATATTATCATTAAGCAACTGGAATATGTACACCCATGACCCGCATACTATGGGCAAATCCAAGGCAACATCTGGGCCATGTTATCCTCAGAATTCGGATGTTATTTGGTGTTTGCTACCAACATTCCTTCACATGTTATATGTAAACGGATAAGAAGCCTGCATGCCATGTTTGAAGGATATAAAAGAAAGTGAGGCTTTGGTGCCTTGAGCGTAGAGTGGTCAAAATATGCCCCACATTTTTTTTCCGCTGATGTTGTTGTGGACGATACTGATAATAATAATATAGATATGATGATTATTATTTATCTGCCCTATTGGAGCTGCTTGAAATGTGTAATATAGATTTCAAAGTATGTATGTATGTTTAAAATGCAATGCTATGTGCCAAGTGTATTCCTGTGTGGAAAGAGTCAACTGTAGGAATGGCATTCCTAGAGAGGTCATAAATCAAAGTGTATGGAGTAGTGGACACAACATCGTGCGTGGTATGTCATACTCTAGAATGTAGGAGGTGTGGACTAGTACTGATAACAGCGTGTTCGAGTGTTCGCGATGTGGCTACCGGATGGAGAGGAAGCAGTTTTATGATGTGCTAAGTGCTAATTAGCTTCTGATGTTTATAGCTGTAAATAAAGTAGTTTATAGCCTAAAGTGGCTGTGATAGATTGTGTTTCCTGCCTTGCTGTGCGGCCGATGGAACTGACATGCCCCTCCTCAAGGCTTGAGGCAGGGTACAACATAGTTAAAACATGAGGGTAAGTCAAAAAGTAATGCCTCCATCACTCTAACTTTTATTTCTTTCACAGCAACTGGACAATCTATGCATGATATGATAGAGGCAACCTTACTCTACTGGTAATTAGAACAATGAATCTGAAGCTAAAAGAAAGAGTCGTCATTGAATTTCTGGCAAAAGAAGGTTGTGTACCTAAGAAAATCCATAATTGCTTGAGGAATGTTTATGATTCAGCCTCTCCTGACTTTTACTTCTTTGGACCTATGAAAGATGGCCTATGTGGTTTCAGATTCAATGACTTGAATTATGTTAAAACAGCTTTAAAACCATGGGTCACTAAGAAACCCCCCAATTTTTTCCAAAATGGTTTTGATGCCTGGGTTAAACAATGGCGCAAATGTTTACAAATTGATGGTGACTATGTTGAATGATAGTTTTGCATAGAAGACAGCTCAGGCTATGATCTGTAGCAACTTCTGCTGTTATAGATTCATTCATAATATTTTTATGGCACAGGAGGCAATACTTTTTGACCTCTCCTCGCACCTTCTCTCGCTCCCACCTGCATCGCAAGTGCGACTTGTGGGGACGAGAGAGAGGGCCTTCTCTGTAGTGCCCCCCCCCCCCGGCTCTGGAATTCACTTCCCAGAGATATTAGGCAAGCCCTCAAACTGGCAATCTTCAAGAGGAACCTGAAAACCTGGTTATTCCAAAGTGCCTTCAATTACTGAATGTAAGACACTCCCTGACCAAACTTTGCATAAAATGACCTCAGAAGCACTTTATTTTGTGATTCATGCAATTAAATCCTTCCTCATCCCCAGATCCCTCTTCCTGACAATTTTACATTGCCCTATCTCCCGGTGTTTTAAAATTTTATCTTTGAATTTGGCCCTGCCCGGTGTAATTCCTTTGTGTTTTAATGTCTGATGTTATATCGCTGTGTTTTCTATTATATTGGTTTTGCATTTTATGTATTTTATTTTCTGGTTTTGTGTAATATTGTGTTTATTGTACTGTGGCTTCATGTAAGCCACCCCAAGTCCCCCTGGGGGAGATGGAGCAGGGTATAAATAAAGTATTATTATTATTATTATTATTATTATTATTATTAATTAATTATTATAGATAAAAAACATAAGACCATTACAACACATATATTAAAAGATACAAACCTAAAATTAAAATGACATTAAAATGATTCATGCCAATAAAATCAAAGAATCAAAGAGTTGGAAGAGACTTCATGAGCCATCCAGTCCAACCCCCTGCCAAGAAGCAGGAATATTGCAGTCAAAAAAACCAAGATTATGGCAACAAGAATGATTGACAACTGGAAAATAGAGGGAGAAACCGTGGAGGCCGTGACAGACTTTGTATTTCTAGGTGCAAAGATTACTGCAGATGCAGACTGTGGCCAGAAATCAGAAGACGCTTACTTCTTGGGAGGAGAGCAATGTCCAATCTCGATAAAATAGTAAAGAGTAGAGACATCAGACTGGCAACAAAGATCCGCCTAGTCAAAGCCATGGTATTCCCTGTAGTCACCTACGGATGTGAGAGCTGGACCTTAGGGAAGGCTGAGCGAAGGAAGATCGATGCTTTTGAGCGGTGGTGTTGGAGGAAAGTTCTGAGAGTGCCTTGGACTGCGAGAAGATCCAACCAGTCCATCCTCCAGGAAATAAAGCCCGACTGCCCACTGGAGGGAAAGATACTAGAGACAAAGTTGAAGTACTTTGGCCACATCATGAGGAGACAGGAAAGCCTAGAGAAGACAATTATGCTGGGGAAAGTGGAAGGCAAAAGGAAGAGGGGCCGACCAAGGGCAAGATGGATGGATGGCATCCTTGAAGTGACTGGACTGACCTTGAGGGAGCTGGGGGTGGTAACGGCCGACAGGGAGCTCTGGCGTAGGCTGGTCCATGAGGTCACGAAGAGTCGGAGACGACTGAACGAATGAACAACAACAACATCATATCTCCTCTCAGCCTTCTCTTCTTCAGGCTAAACATGCCCAGCTCCTTAAGCCGCTCCTCATAGGGCTTGTTCTCCAGACCCTTGATCATTTTAGTCGCCCTCCTCTGGACACATTCCAGCTTGTCAATATCTCTCCTCAATTGTGGTGCCCAGAATTGGACACAATATTCCAGGTGTGGTCTAAACTAGGCAGAATAAAGGGGTAGCATGTAAGTCATGAAGTTTTTTCCCCAGGCCTTGAGTAGGTACTGAGGGTGAAAGCATAATACACAGGCTCACCTGCCTATTTTAGGTATGTCACTTGTAGTTTTATTTTAGGTAAGCTGGCATGTCTTACTTCCATCCCCATTAAAAGAAGAGGAAGCCTAATACTTTCTCTTCCTCCTTCAAAAATTGCCGACACTGGCATTTTAAGGAACACCCCTATTGATACCAGTGGAAACTTCCTTTTTCTGGAAACAGCAGCTTCAGCATGGTTATTTTTACTTTACAGAAACACTGTGCATCATTGTATTAACTGCACTCATATGTTTGACTTCACATCTAGTTTGGCCCCTGAATTCTTCTCACCTTTCAGCATGGCACTATTATTTCTGCCAGGCCTGTGGATCCAGTTTATTGGGACGTCCTTGCTAAGAAGCTCTTCTCTCCACTCCACGACATACTCCTCAGGCGGAACCCACTGGGGGCTCGTGCTGGGCTCCCACGTCACTTTGAGACCCAGGCGTGGTACTGCCACCACCTGGACATTCTCAGGAATGGGGTGCTCTAGAAAATGGTAAAAATGGACATAGATGCCTTTGAGGTTTAGGTTATCATCCACAGTAGGTTGCAATCCATTCCTGTCAAGGATCCTTTGGAGGCAATGCCAAATGGAGGTGCATGTCCCTTGATCTGCATTGAGGTCACACTGGTTGGTGGGTCGGAAAGTCTTATAGGACTCATCCCTCATTAACAAATTATCTTAAATAAATAAAAATATGTTTGTTTGTGGGATTAACATAACTCAAAAACCACTGGGGGAATTGACACCAAATTTGGACACAAAACACTTAACAACCCAGTGTATGTTCTTCACTCATAAAAACACTGAAAAACACAGCAGAAGGGACTTAAAAAGCCCCAAAAAGGTAAATGACAATACAGAAAAAAGGGAAGAAAGAGGGAGGGAAAGAAAGAAGGAAAGGGAGAAGGAAGCATGGAAGCAAAGAGAGAGAGAAGGAAGGAAAGGGGTAGAGAAGGAAGAAAGGAGAGAAAGAGGGAGGGAAAGAAAAAGGGAAAGGAAGGAAAGTTAGAGAAGGAAAGAAGGAGAGAAGGAAAAAAGGAAAGAAGGAGAAAAGGAAAGAAGGAGAGAAGGAAAGAAAAAAGGGAAAGAAGGAGGAAAGTGGGAGCGAAGGAAGGGGGGAAGATGTAGAGAAAGAGAGAGGGAAGGAAAGAGAGAAGGAAGAAAAGAGACAGCAGAAGAGAAAGAAAAAGGGGGAAGGAAGGATAGAGAAAGAAGGAAGAAGAGAAGAAAAGACAGGAAGGAAGGAAAGAGGGAGTGAAGGAATGAGGGAAAAAGGGAAGGTTAGCCACAGCAAAGAGTGGCGGGTACAGCTAGTATATAAAAAATGTAATGATCGTTTGTGGGATTAACATAACTCAAAAACCACTGAATGAATTGACACCAAATATGGACACAAGACATCTCTCAGCCCAACAAGTGACCATCACTCATAAAAACCCTGAAAAACACATCAGAAGAGACTTAAAAACTCTACTACTCATTTCCACCAAACTCCAAGGAAGCTCCCCAGACCCTGAACCAGTGTCTGACAGCTGTGATGGACTGGATGAGGGCTAACAGGGTGAAGCTTAATCCAGACAAGGCAGAGGTCCTCCTGGTGGGGCCGACCATGGTATTGGGTGGCAACCTGTGCTCGACGGGGTTACACTCCTCCTGAGGGCGCAGGTCCATAGCTTGGGGGTCCTCCTGGACTCAATGCTGTCACTTGATGCTCAGGTGTCGGCGGTGACTGGGAGGGCCTTTGCACAACTCACTCATGTGCCAGCTGTAACCTCGTGAAGTCTGACTTGGCCAGCGTGGTACATCCAGATAGGACTATTGCAGTGCGCTCTACGTGGGGCTGCCCTTGAAGACAGCCCAGAAGCTCCAACTGGCACAATGGGCAGCAGCCAGGCTCCTTACTGGAGCAAACTATAGGGAGCATACAACGCCCCTTTTACAACGCCCCTTTGCCGAGCCAAATTCATGGTGCAGCTTATGACCTATAAAGCCCTAAACGGTTCAGGCCCCACCTATCTTTACGATCACATCCCCCTCTATGAACGGGTGCAGCCTTTAAGTTCTTCTGGGGAGGCCCTGCTTTCACTCCCACCACCGTCACAAGCATGGTTGGTGGGAACGAGAGAAAGGGCCTTCTCGGTGGTGGCCCCCTGCCTCTGGAACACCCTTCCTAGAGAAATAAGACAGGCCCCATCCCTCCCCTCCTTTCATAAGAGCCTGAAGACCTGGTGGTGTAAACAAACCTTTGAGAATGACTAGTTCTAGCTTAGCCCCAGATACTGTTGAAATTGGCCATATCTTTTTCTACCAGTTACCCAGGTTACTTTCTTCTATTAGGCCCTGGAAATGTACAGCCATAGACTCTACCTAATTTCTCGGGCCCTCTAAAACTGCATTAGCCCCGGCCCGGCCTTTTAAATTACCTTGAACAGGCAGGATTATTTTAAATATATATGTTTACAAAATCCATTAGTATACATAGGGATCCCCCCTAGTATGTATCCTATTTCAAACAACATGAAACTGAATGGTTGAGTGCCTATTGTACATTCGGCATGTATGCAACTATATGCATTTTTTTGTGTCAGGAGCGACTTGAGAAACTGCAAGTCACTTCTGGTGTCAGAGACTTGCCCAGGGGATGTCCAGATGCTTTACCATCCTTTGGGAGGCTTCTCTCATGTCCCCGCATGGGAAGCTGGAGCTGACTTACAAGAGATCACCTTGCTCCCTAGATTCAAACCGCCAACCTTTTGGTCAGCAGTCCTGCCAACACAAGGGTTTAACCCATTGTGCCACCGGGGCCTCTGACTATATGCATGATGGGTGGGGAAAGGGAAACAGGAAGTAAGCTGGCTTGTGAGGAGACGGGAACTGGGGAAGAATATAAACAGGTGCACCAACACTTTTCCTTTACCTTGATTCAGATCAGCAAATGAAGGGAGGGAAGAAATGGGCCCTAAGAGAAAAAGACAGCACCCAGTCTCTAGCAGGAAATACCGCCAACTGTTTCCCACTGAAGTATCAACCCTTGCCTGTTTGCTCCAAGCTAAGATTGGCTGGCAGTGTCTTCGAAATGGAATTGCGTGCTGATACCCAAGCATACTCAGTTGTGGGAGGGAGAGTAGCATTGCAGCAATGGCACACCATCTTGGAGACCCTTTTGCTAGCATCCCGGTAGGTGACTTCGTAGTCAAGGATGTCTCCCCGTGCTACTTCAGGATCCAGTGCCTGAAAAAGAGATGTCAAGAAGCAAATTAAGAATTAAAAGAAAACTAACCCTGAAGTGATGCCACTGGCAACCACACATGCTTGACCCTGCTAAGTGCAACAACCACTGTAAATTAGAGTGGCTAAATTGATTTGTTCTGTGCCCTTTACAAGCTGCATGACATGACAACAAATGGGAGAGGGCAGGGCTTCTCTTGGCAAGGAAAGCCACAATAACGGCATTTGCATCTGCTTGTCATGCGGCCACTAAAGACACCAAAGCTGGCAAGTGAAAGATAAACATGATACAATCTTCATTAAAGCAGCTGCACCTTAAACAGTAGCACTGGGCTTTTTAAAAAGCCTTTTCACTAACATCAGCAAGATACAAGCTCGAGCTAGGATTTGAAATGATTGCCATCCTCTATTAGTCCCTTCTCTCAGCTCCAAATATGACTACACACCTCTGAAGGAAAAAGACCCTAACTCAACAGGACTTAAGTGGAGTAGTGGTAAAATTCAGCAGTGTGAAAGCTCAGATGCCCATTGTTACCATATCCAACAACAGTCTAAAATGCAGGCAAGTGTGCTGATTTACATAATCAACATTTTCTACCAAAGTTCATTTGAACTATGGAAAAGTCTTTGGTAAAGTTAAGATCTAGAGCAGGGGTCCTCAAACTAAGGCCCGGGGGTTGGATACGGCCCTCCAAGGTCATTTACCCGGCCCTCGCTCTGGGTCAACCTAAGTCTGAAATGACTTGAAGGCACACAACAACAACAACAACAACAACAACAACAATCCTATTTCATCAGCCAAAAGCAGGCCCACACTTCCCACTGAAATACTAATATTTTATTTATTTATTTAAATAAAATAAATTTTAATTATTGTATTGTTTTTTAAGTGGTTTTTTTTTTTTTTTGCACTACAAATAAGATATGTGCAGTGTACATAGGAATTCATTCATGTTTTTTCAAATTATAATCTGGCCCTCCAACAGTTTGGGGGACTATGACCTGGCCCTCTGTTTAAAAATTTGAGGACCCCTGATCTAGAGAGCCAGTATGGTGTAGTGCAGTGGTTCCCAACCTTTGGTCCTATAGGAGTTTTGGACTTCCGCTCCCACAGCTGGTAAGATGGCTGAGATTTCTGGGCATTGAAGTCCAAAACAGCTGGAAGACCAAAGATTGGGAACCACTGGTATAGTGGTTTGAATGTTGGACTAGGACTCAGGGAGACCAGGGTTTGAATCCCCACTAGGCCACTGAAACTGGGTGACAGTGGGCAAGTCATGCTCTCTCAGCCTCAGAGGAAGACAAAAGCAAATCCCTTTTGAACACATTTTGTCACAAAAACCCTGTGATAGGTTTGCCTAGGGTCACCTTAAGGCATACAACACCCCAAAAAGTTGTGTGAGACCAAACCAGTCTAAGATCCTTTCTCAGAGTTCACAACAATATACAGTCAATCTCCAAGTTACAAACATCCAACTTACAAATCTATATAAATAAAAATGTAATGTTCGTTTGCGGGATTAATAGAACTCAAAAACCACTGGACGAATTGACACCAAATTTGGACACAAGACACCTAACAACCCAATGTATGTCCTTCACTCAAAAAAAATTGATTTTGTCATTTGGGAGTTGTAATTGCTGGGATTTATAGTTCACCTACAATCAAAGAACATTCTGAACCCCACCAACGATGGAATTGAACCAAACTGGGCATACAGTTCTCCCATGGCCAACAGAAAATATGGGAAGGGTTTGGTGGGCAGTGTCCTTTTGCTTTGGAGTTGTAGCTCACCTACATTCAGAGATCACTGTGGACTCAAACAATGATGGATCTGGACCAAACTCTACAAGAATACTCAATACGCCCAAATGAGAACACTGGTGGAGTTTGGGAAAAATAGAATCTTGACATTTGGGAGTTGTAGTTGCTGGGATTTATAGTTCACCTACAATCACAGAGCATTCTGTGAACCCCACCAATGATAGGATTGTGCCAAACGTCCCACACAGAACCCCCATGTGGGCCACAGCAACGCGTGGCAGGGAACGGCCAGTGACTCATAATTATGAACGGGGGTGGGACCACAGGAAGTGAGAGAACTCTACCCCTAGGAAGGGAAATTCACTCCTGGAAGAGTTATCATGGGAAAAACCTTTCTCACCAATCGTTTCCACAACAAGTCAAACTTTTCAAAATCTAATCGTCACAGAGACAGAAGGTGAGGTGAAATCTTCTGAACAAGGCCAGAGACAGCAAAACAAATAGTACCGGGGTGTTAACCATTCTCTATGCTATCTGAACCTAATATGTGTATGTATGTATGTGTAGATATATATGTATGTATTATGTTTGTAAAGGGAAAAGCTTTCCCCTGACATTAAGTGTAGTCATGTCTGACTCTGGGGGTTGGTGCTCATCTCCATTTCTAAGCCAATGAGCCAGCATTGTCCATTGTCCAAGGTCATGTGGCTGGCATGACTGCATGGAACCCCGCTACCTTCCTGGCATGGAAGTACCTATTGATCTACTCACATTTGCATGTTTTCGAATTTAATGTTTTCGAATTACTAGGTTGGCAGAAGCTGGGGCTAACAACGGGAGCTCACCTCAATCCCTGCATTTGAACCGCCAACCTTTCAGTCAGCAAGTTCCGCAGGTCAGTGGCATGTGTGTATACTATACTTATATATATATGGAGTTACACTTAAAAACGTACCTGTTCCAACTTACAAACAAATTCAACTTTAAAAACCTACAGAACCTATCTTGTTCATAACTTGGAGATGGTCTTTACATACTTTGGGTGACCATGTTGTCTATACAGCAAAAAACAAAATCCAAACTCCACAAAAGAGAAATGCGGGACAACCAAAATTCACACAAATACATAATGCAAGCTTTCACATTTGGAAACCCATTTTATTTGGTGAGTGGTAGCATATGTATTACAAATACTTTTGGCATTGCAGTAAACTCTTTTTCATTTTACACAAGGCCAAGTGGAAATTTTCCAGCTTTTCTCACATTCCATTGTTTTCCTCTGCAAACCAATTCAGAACTGGTTCAAAACATTGTGCTACCTGAAGCAGGGGAGCAAATCCCTAGCCTTCTAAGTCAAAATGCATAACAGTCACAGGCAGTAAAAAAAATGGTACGTGAAGGAGAAAAAATGTCAGAAGCATCCCCATTGTAAAAATGTAAGAGTAGGTAGTTAAGCAACTAGCAATTTGCTACCATTTTGGGAAACCCCTGAAACTTGAGATAGTTGACTTGCCCTGTGCAATAGTAGTCTTGGCACTGGTGGGGAGAAAAATAGTTTTGGAGACAAAAGTGGCAGATTATGGTCCCCATATCAGTGAGGCAATGAATCTAGTCCAGGTTTCCATCCAGTCTTTAAAGGGGCTCTCCAAAATGCTGATGCCTAGCCCCAAACAGATTCAACACCCTGGAAAGCTCTTTTCAGGCTACCTACAATCTGAGAAGTTTCACTGCTCCACTAACATGGAAGCCATAAGTCATTGCTGCAGAAAAATCCTGACTGGAATGTGCTGTTTGGTACTGGAAACAAAATGCCTCCCTTATATATCTTTACATAACACTATTAAAATATTTATCAAATGTTAATAACTGTATAATAAGCTGACTTATATTGGCTCCACCCAGCAACTCACAACCATAACATTATGTAACAAAATTTGAAAAAAAAATCTGTTCCTGGTTTGAAAGTGTTATTTCCTGTTTAATTGTGCGCTATTTACTTTCAAAGTGGTTGACATGCTTCAGAAACTTAGTTTCAGTGGCTGAGATAGACTATGTTGAATTTGTTGAGAAGCTACGAGCTATTCATCAAACAACTATAGCAAAATGTGCTGCAGGATGTCCCACAAAAACAACATTTTTGCAGTTATTTCTTTATTTATTATGTTTACAAGCTGTCCCCTGCTACGCCTTGCTGTGGCCCACTGTGGTGGTCATGGGGGTTCTGTGTGGGAGGTTTGGCCCACTTCTATTGGTGTTGGGGTTCGGAATGCTCTTTGTAGGTGAACTATAAATCCCAGGAACTACAACTCCCAAATGTCAAGATTCTATTTTCCCCAAACTCCAACAGTGTTCACATTTGAGCATACTGAGTATTCGTGTAGAGTTTGGTCAAGATCCATCATTGTTTGAGTCCACAGTACTCTCTGGATGTAGGTGAACTACAACTCCAAAACCAAAGGACACTGCCAAACCCTTCCAGTATTTTCTGTTGGTCATGGGAGAACTGTGTACCAATTTTGGTTCAATTCCATTGTTGGTGGGGTTCAGAATGCTCTTTGATTATAGATGAACTATAAATCCCAGCAACTACAACTCCCAAATGACAAACTCAATTTTTTTGAGTGGAGAACATACATTGGGTTGTTAGGGGTATCGTGTCCAAATTTGGTGCCAATTGCCCCAGTGGTTTTTGAGTTCTGTGAATACCACAAACGAACATTACATTTTTATTTATATAGATTTATATCCCGCTTTATCTCACCGTACAGAGATTCAAAGCGGCTCACAGCTAAAAAGAATTCAATACAACTTAAAATATACAAATATTAAACAACATGAATATAAAACAATCCAGGTCAAAACCATGAAAGCACATAACATCACATCACAAAACGTCTTCCTTATTTTTATGCTAGAACCAATTAGGAAATGACATTTATAACCTGGGAACCAAAAGTATGTTACATAGTGTAATAAAAGAAGAGCAATGTGCCAACCAAAAGGGAAGTAACACTGGTGACCAGCTGTCTCTATTCTCTGCCAGCACAGCAACTTCTCTTTGTTGCTTGGATCGGCATATCTGCTAACAGTTCTCTCTTTATGTTAACCCTCTTGGTTCAAACAAGCTATGCACACCAAAGCGGGACACAAGAGGGTTTCCATTACCAAGGTATAGTTTTTTTTTCCTTGCACAACAGCCACAATTGTATTCACAGAGCATAGTACCAAGTTCCCATTGATAATTTAGTAAGGGAGAGCTTGGAAATGTAGTTGTGTGTGTGTTTGAGCTCTGATGCCTCTCCAGCCAGAAGGCAATGAATATGCTGACAGAGGATTCTGGGAGTTGCACTCCAAAAGAAGAACCTTTTTAAACTCTTGAACAACTGGGTTGTTGTAGGTTTTTTCGGGCTATATGGCCATGGTCTAGAGGAATTCTCTCCTGACGTTTCGCCTGCATCTATGGCAAGCATCCTCAGAGGTAGTGAGGTCTGTTGGAACTAGGAAAAGGGGTTTTTATATATCTGTGGAATGACCAGGGTGGGACAAAGGACTCTTGTCTGCTGGAGCTAGGTGTGAATGTTTCAAATGACCACTTTGATTAGCATATAATTGCTAATCTGGCTACTAGTATTAAAAAAAACTCTAAAATTACAATAGAACAACAACAAAGAGGAAATAAACAAGGACATTTATTTATTTATTTATTTCAAATATTTCTACCCCGCCCTTCTCACCCCGAGGGAGACTCAGAGCGGCCTTACAAAGGCACAATTCGATGCCGGCATCAATACAGCAATACAACAATAAAATAAAACAATATAGCAGCAATCAAACAATTAAAAACAATTAAACAGTCGGTTCTCAGTTCTACAACACGTCAATAAACCAGTTTAACACTCAGCGTTCGCTGTCTCATAGTCTATAGTTTCAATTTCACATTGTCAGTCCTGTCAATTCTAGTCCATTTTCCTTAACTGCCAGATTGCCTGAAGGCCTGGTCCCATAACCATGTTTTTAATTTCCTTCTAAAGGAGAGGAGGGATGTTGATGATCTAATTTCCCCAGGGAGCAAGTTCCACAGGTGAGGGGCCACCACCGAGAAGGCCCTGCTCCTCATCCCCACCAGCCTCACTTGTGATAGAGGTGGGGTCGAGAGCAGGGCCTCCCCAGATGATCTCAAATTCCGAGGTACGTCTAATCAACTCTCAACAAAAGTTTGCTCCAGGCACTGTCACGCAATTATATGCTAATCAAGGTGGTCAGTTGAAACATTCACACCTAGCTCCAGCAGACAAGAGTCCTTTGTCCCACCCTGGTCATTCCACAGATATATAAACCCTTTTTCCTACTTCCAACAGACCTCACTACCTCTGAGGATGCTTGCCATAGATGCAGGTGAAACGTCAGGAGAGAATGCCTCTAGACCATGGCCATATAGCCCGAAAAAAACCTACAACAACCCAGTGATCCCGGCCATGAAAGCCTTTGACCATACATCTTGAACAACTGCTAACAATTATCCAACCAACAAGGCCACTGGTTTTTGAAGCTATGGTTCTTGAAGTCCTGTGTCCTAAAAAAAACCCATGCTTCTTATAAGCCATTCTGAGAGAGATAATGTTCCTTTCAATATTGCTGTAGATTATTCTCTCATTCACGTTCTGAGCCAAACCCGAAGGTATTAGATTGACTTGTTCCACTGCCATCTTACCTTCCATAGTAGAAGAAAACTTGATTTCCCATTTTTAGAAACGCCAACTTCCCGCCAGACATCTACCTGACCTAATGGAGCTAAAGGTAACAGAAAAATATTCAGGGATTAGTGTGAACTAAGAAATGATAAGAACTGTCCCCAAAGAATATATATGCAAGAAAAATAGGAATTAGCCTCAGACACAATCTGTTTATTCCACCATCATACAAGAAATATAATGGTGGACTCTCAAGAGAAGGGTTTGATTCCACCTACTGCTACTCTAAATGGATCTACTGCAGTGGTTCTCAACCTTG
>NW_026845477.1:148151743-148175505 GCF_025583915.1 Anolis sagrei ordinatus | reverse complement strand
TTGGGTCCCCAGATGTTTTTGGCCTGCAACTCCCAGAAATCCCAGCCAGTTTACCAGCTGACAGGATTTCTGGGAGTTGAAGGCCAAAAACATCTGGGGACCCCAGGTTGAGAACCACTGATCTACTGGATCCATTCCCAAGGAATGGTAACAGAATCTTGGTGTCTCCAAATACTTCAATAATTTAGTGAAAACTAATACCATAGACCAAGCATTGGGAACCTCAGACTCTGGAGCTATATCCAGTCCACCAGGAATCCCATTCCATCCATCTGAATTTCTCAAGTGAGTATACCGTCTTCTTTATGACACCATTATTGGGTGTTGTATGGGCTTTCATATGGGATTTCACTCACCTATGGTCCACTTAATGGGAAATCACTCCCCTATGGTCCACTTAATGGGAATACCATATAATATTATAATGTAATGCAATATAATACTAATATGATATTATAATTACATATTTATATTACATGTGATATTACTAATAATATTACAATATAATGGTATAGTACAATATAGTAATATTTAATACTGATACTTTGCTAATAATATAATATATTGTATGTGTATATATATATATCTCGTAAGCCGCTCTGAGTCCCCTTCGGGGTGAGAAGGGCGGCATATAAAGGTTGTAAATAAATAAATAATACATGCTTTAAGCTAAAATGTTCTTATATTCTGTCTTCCTTTCATCAGTGGGTTGCATCCCAAGAACATCTCTCATAAAGATGTAAGAAGTTTCCCAACTTCACCTTAGAACAAGGATGGCTAACTACACAGGATTTAGAAAGCATTTATTTATTTATTTATTTATTTATTTACTTACTTACTTACTTACTTACTTACTTACTGTATTTATATACCATCTTTCTCACCCCTGGGGGGACTCAAGGCGGTTTACAACATACTAATGGTAAAAGGTCCATGCCAACATATAGTACAACAAAGAAATCATAATATTTTACTCCCCAATGTTCCTCTATAGGACACACCCCCTCTTGAGCAATATACCTGATTTTCCTTCATTTATCCTCCAAAATCACTACTAGGAATTACTTCCTATCATCAGTTTGGAATGGAAATGGAAGAAAACTTCAGGCGTTGAGAGGATAAGGGATTCTGCATTTTTGTGCACTTGGGGAGTTTGGGGCATTATCATAAGATTATTTAAACTTGAAAATTATTAAAAATCCATTAAAGTGAAGGGCCACAAACGTGAAGTATGTTTCAACCCCACCCCACCCCACACACACTTCTTTTAGTTTTACATCAAGTGTCCCTCTCAAAATGTAACACATGAATGCAACCAACCAATGCTTTTAAAATATATATAATCAACTAAGTGTCTACCATGATATTCAGTTGGAACCTCATGGACTAGACCACGCTCAATCACCATGATATTAATGCATCCCACTCCCATCAGAATGGGTTTCTCCTTCCTCCAAGCCAGTACCTACCAGCCTCAGGGGTTCTGAAGACTTGGGGAGAACTCCATTCACTCCAAAAACCATTTTTCATTTCTGGGGTGCAGCGGATCTCCACCTCATAGAAAGTGAAGGGTTTCAGATCTTCAAGTTCATAGTCCTCCTGGCCTACACTCTCCATCTGAAGCTGGAAAACAAAAAATAGTCAGCACATGTAACTCTTTAAGTAAGGATTTTTAGCTCAGGAGTCAAGTCACACACAAAACAAAATATCAATATTATCATAGGCTATCACTCATGGCTGAGTACAATTGTCTTCCAAGGACAGAGTCTTGGCGATGAGTCTGTAATTGACTGTGAAGACCTATTCTGGATCCGCATGGTCTTTCACATTAAGGACATAGATGTCCAGGTGGAACGCAGTCATGAAAAAGGTTTCCTCTCAACTTCCTCTCGGCCCATTTCTTCGTTTTGCCCCATTCGTACCTCTTCAAAATCCATAGCACGATTGGTAATCCCAATCAACAAAAACATGTGCATGCAAACTTCAGTCTACAAAAATCCATCCAAATGATTGACCCATTTGGGGAAAGAAAAAGGAAGGTAGATTCTTGTGTGATAGAAAAGAAAACAATGCCTAGGAAGTAGATTAGACCACACCTGGAATATTGTGCCCAATTCTGGGCACCACAATTCAAGAAAGATATTGACAAGCTGGAATGTGTCCAGAGGAGGGTGACTAAAATGATCAAGGGTCTGGAGAACAAGCCCTATGAGGAGCAGCTTAAGGAGCTGGGCATGTTTAGCCTGAAGAAGAGAAGGCTGAGAGGAGACATGATAGCCATGTATAAATATGTGAGAGGAAGTCACAGGGAGGAGGGAGCAAGCTTGTTTTCTGCTTCCTTGGAGACTAGGACGCAGAACAATGGCTTCAAAGTACAAGAAAGGAGATTCCATCTGAACATAAAGAAGAACTTCCTGACTGTGAGAGCCATTCAGCAGTGGAACTCTCTGCCCCTGAGTGTGGTGGAGGCTCCTTCTTTGGAAGCCTTTAAACAGAGACTGGATGGTCATCTGTCAGGGGTCCTTTGAATGCAATATTCCTGCTTCTTGGCAGGGGGTTGGACTGGATGGCCCATGAGGTCTCTTCCAACTCTTTGATTCTATGATTCTATGATTAGGAAGCTGCAGTCAGAATTCCTGCATTCTCAACTAAACTGATAAGGTACAGTCTACACATACTCACCTAGGAATAAACCCACACTGAACTATTCTGTGATGTTTTTGATTTTGCATATTTCCCAAAACATTGCAGCTTCGAGTCAGGATTGCAATTTACAGATAACTGAAAATAAGCAGCAACTATTGGGGGAGCTGATCAGAGAGAGACACCATTGCCTTGATGCCTCCTTGAGTTTAGCACCTTGGAACTTCTGGGTTTGTTGGCGTTATGCACTAAATACCATTTATTACACACATGTCAAAGGCAAGGTCCACAGGCCAAATCAATATATAGGAAATCGAATGACTTGACAATGGAACTGGACAATGCTTGATAATATTGAGACGCTAATGATGTTTTTTTATTGCTCTTGTTGTGTTTTTATACTGTTTTTAATGTTTTATTCTGTATTATGATTTTATGTGTACTGATTTGTTGGAAACCGCCTTGAGTCACCGATTGGCTGAGAAAGGCAGTATACAAATTCAGTAAATAAATAAATAAATAAATAAATAAATAAATAAATAAATAAATAAAATCTGGCCTGCCATGTCATTTTATGTCAGGCCAACATAATTACATTAATACAGTCTTACAATTACAAATGCCCTTTTGAAGGCAATCATAAGGCTGATGTGGCCCTCAGTGAGATTGAGTTTGACACCCCTGATTTATGGTATCACTAGCCATCCCCTGCCATGCATTGCTGTGGCCCAGTCTGGTGATCTGGAAAATAAAATAATGAGGAAGTGTTGGTTTCTAATATATGTAATTTCTTTATGCTTGTGGGTAAACAGTATTTCTTGCTGTTTCTTTGTCAGTGTTGATGTGGAGATTGTCTGGTGTGCCCACTCTGGAACATGCAACGTAACATTGTCCCTCTTTAGTGGTCCCTTTCAAATCTATGATACTATATCTGTGTGTGTGAATAATATCTATCTGTATACATCTATGGCTGGGTGCCTTTTTGTCAGGAGGGCTTTGATTACGTTTTCTTGCCGTTGTGAAGGCAATTGGACTGGGTGGCCTTAAGTATTTTCTATTGGTCATGGGGGTTCTGTGTGGGAAGTCTGCCCCAATTCTGTTGTTCGTGGGGTTCAGAATGCTCTTTGATTGTAGGTGAACTATAAATCCTAGTAACTACAACTCCCAAATGTCAAGGTCTATTTCCCCCAAACTCCATCTGTGTTCATATTTGGGCAAATGGAATATTCGTGCCAAGTTTGGTCCAGATCCATCATTGTTTGAGTCCACAGTGCTCTCTGGATGTAGCTCCCAAATTCAAGGTCAATGCCCACCTAAACCTTCCAGTGTTTTCTGTTGGTCATGGGAGTCCTCTGTGCCAGGTTTGGTTCAATTCCATCATTGGTGAAGTTCAGAATGCTCTTTGATTGTATAAATCCCAGCAACTACAACTCCCAAATGACAAAATCATTTTTTTAATGATGGTCACTTCTTGGGTTAGGTGTCTTGTGTCCTAATTTGGCGGTAATTCGTCCAGTGGTTTTTGAGTTATGTTAATCCCACAAACAAACATTACATTTTTATTTATATAGATTTGATTTTTTTCAACTGTCTTGCAAGTCTAAACCTCCTCAAGGCAATTCATAAGTTAACATGTTAAAACCTTAGACTATAAACTGTAATTAAAGCAGGCCTATAAAATGTGCAAAACATTATGTCACAACTGAAATATAAAACGGTCATCCATTTATTTCAAAAGTCTGGATCATACAAATTGTTTTAAAAAGTCAGGAAAAGGAAGTTATGTGAACTTTAATTGTAAGGAACGTCATGAGGATGGGGCCGTTCCACAAAATACACCGGGACTGTGGCGCAGCTGTCTGAGTGTCAGCTGCATTAAGATCACTTCTGACCAAAAGGTCATGAGTTCGAAGCCAGCCCGGGTCGGAGTGAGCTTCTGACAAATTGTGTAGCTTGTTGTCGACCTTTGCAACCTGAAAGACAGTTGCATCTGTCAAGTAGGAAAATTAGGTACCACCTATGTGTGGGGAGGCTAATTTAAATAATTTACGAGGCCATAAAAAATACTCCAGCAAAGCACTCCAGCAAAAGCATGTGGGGAATGCGGAAGTACTTCATCAGTGTTGCAGATGGACGATGAAAGCGACAGCTCCCCTGGCGGCCAGAAAAGTTAAATAGCCTCTCACTGTCTGTCTAGATCTGTTGTGTGTCTTTGGCATTGAATGTTTGCAATATATGTGTACATTGTAATTTGCCCTGAGTCCCCTGCGGGGTCAGAAGGGCGGAATATAAATACTGTAAATAAATAAATATTAGGCAGGCACTGCTCATAGGCAAGTCAGGTAGAAGCTGATGGGAAAGGAAAACAGGCAAGGCTAAAAAAAAACTTCACTAATTCTCTCACAACTTACATAGACCCAGTCGTGGTCTTTGGATGCTTTGTATCGCAGAGCACAAATGAGAGGGGCATGATCAACAAACTTATGCCATACGTCGTTGTTCCATTTCACGTGAGCCCCAGAAGCATCAGGCACCACAGGGTCCAGAATAGGAGGAGGGGGCTTCACTGGGAAAAGAGAGAGAAAGACTTAGCCATCAATAATTGTGTCTCTCACCATTTGATTCCTTCCCCCAACTGAAATGACTTGGAACAAGCCTACTGTGTCTTGACACTCAGCTCTGAATCAGTCTCACCCACAGCAAACTTTGCAAATGGGCATGTATATGTTTTGTGTTATCACAGGGAATGGTAGATGGGCTTCTCAAGATGCTATTGAACTACAAACCCCATAAATCCTAGCCAATATGGCCAATGATCAGAGATGAGAGAGGCTGGGAAAGTTATTTTCATAAAATCATAGAATCATAGAGTTGGAAGAGACCTCATGGGCCATCCAGTCCAACCCCATTCTGCCAAGAAGCAGTAATATTGCATTCAAAGCACCCCTGACAGATGGCCATCCAGCCTCTGTTTAAAAGCTTCCAAAGAAGGAGCCTCCACCACACTCCGGGGCAGAGAGTTCCACTGCTGAGGCTCTCACAGTCAGGAAGTTCTTCCTCATGTTCAGATGGAATCTCCTCTCTTGTAGTTTGAAGCCATTGTTTCACGTCCTAGTCTCCAGGGAAGCAGAAAACAAGCTTGCTCCCGCCTCCCTGTGGCTTCCTTTCACATATTTATACATGGCTATCATATCTCCTCTCAGCCTTCTCTTCTTCAGGCTAAACATGCCCAGCTCCTTAAGCCGCTCCTCATAGGGCTTGTTCTCCAGACCCTTGATCATTTTAGTCACCCTCCTCTGGACACATTCCAGCTTGTCAATATCTCTCTTCAATTGTGGTGCCCAGAATTGGACACAATATTTCAGGTGTGGTCTAACCAAGGCAGAATAGAGGGGTAGCATGACTTCCCTAGATCTAGACACTATGCTCCTATTGATGCAGGCCAAAATCCCATTGGCTTTTTTTGCTGCCAATCCCTGATCTTTCCAGGAGTCTTCAAGTTACAGTCCAAATGAGGGGATTCTGGAAGTTATTTTTTATATTACCATTTTATTAAGTCAAACTACAACTATCAGTACTTTGGCCACATAATGAGAAGACAGGAAAGCTTAGAGAAAACAGTGATGCTGGGGAAAATGGAAGGAAAAAGGAAGAGGGGCCGACCAAGGGCAAGATGGATGGATGGCATCCTTGAAGTGACTGGCTTGACTCTAAAGGAGCTGGGGGGGTGACGGCCGAAAGGGAGCTCTGGCGTGGGCTGGTTCATGAGGTCACGAAGATCCAAGCGACTGAACGATTTTTTGTTTTTTGTCGTGTCAGGAGCGACCTGAGAAACTGCAAGTCACTTCTGTTGTGAGAGAATTGGCCATCTGCAAGGACATTGCCCAGGGGACGCCTGGATGTTTTGATGTTTTATCATCCTTGTGGGAGGCTTCTCTCATGTCCCCGACCCAATAAAAGTGAAAATATGCATGTATGTGTGTGGCTAGAGTGTCCACTTACACAAGACAAGCTCCCACTTCCACAAATAGTTATAGCTCCCATTGCTCAGGAGACACCAAAGGCCCTCCCTCCAATAATATTGCAGGTTATAGAGGGCGGCGTAAACATGTACAAGAGCCTTGCCAACGCCCACCACCCAAGTGAAGGCTTTCATACGGGGGACAATTTCATCCTAGATAAATTTAGCCAATCATGAGTTAATCGTGGCAGCATAAATTATTTCCTCTGTAGTGTTATTTCCCATAATTATAATCAGAGCTCTGTGGGGAAAAAATTAAAATTGTGGCTCACAGATCTTTCTTTTTAGTAGAGGATCTAGGGCAAGTCTCAGTGCTATAAGGACCCCAACACAATCACATCCTAATTCTAGACCTGCAGAAGTATGCAAGTATTTTTTGAAGGACAAGTCATATTAGTGTTCGTTCAAGGGAATGTCTAGCCCAGTGTTTCTCAACCTGGGGGTTGGGACCCCGGGGGGGGGTCGCAAGGGGGTGTTAGAGGGGTCGCCAAAGACCATCAGAAAATACAGTATTTTCTTTTAGTCATGGGGGTTCTGTGTGGGAATTTTGGTCCAATTTTATCATTGGTGGGGTTCAGAATGACCTTTGATTGTAGGAGAACTATAAATCCCAGCAACTACAACTCCCAAATGTTGTCTATTTTCCCCAAACTCCACCAGTGTTCACATTTGGGTATGTTGAGTATTCATGCCAGGTTTGGTCCAGATCCATCATTGTTTGAGTTCACAGTGCTCTCTGGATGTAGGTGAACAGTAGCAAAATCACAGTTATGAAGTAGCAACGAACATAACGTTATGGTTGGGGGTCACCACAACAAGAGGAACTGTATTAAGGGGTCATGTCATTAGGAAGGTTGAGATCCACTGGTCTAGCCCCTTTCCTAAATGACTGTGTGTTTATTTTGGCTAACCTATGTTATCCAAGCTGAAGTTCAGTTTCTTGGAGGTTATGGTCCCAGCTTCACTGCTAATTTCCATCCAGACACTGTAGTCTTCCCCCCATGTCAGATTGCGTCGCTCAATGATCAACCAGTTCTGCTTTCTCTGAGACTTCACTAGGTGAGGTTGTCCAAGGTGGCTACAGAGAAGGGAAAAAACAGAAACAAAAGAGATCATGACAATCCATCCTTAATGTATTGTCGAAGGCTTTCATGGCTGGAATCACTAGGTTCTTGTGGGTTTTTTCGGGCTATAGAGCCATGTTCTAGAGGCATTTCTCCTGACGTTTCGCCTGCATCTATGGCAAGCATCCTCAGAGGTAGTGAGGTCCATCCTTAGTTACATTAAAAATGGACTAATGCAATGCACTCTATCTATGTGAGGCTGCCTTTGAAGACAGCTCAGAAACTGCAGTTAGTGCAAAGGTCGGCGGCCAGATTACTAACGGGAGCTGGTTATAGGGAGCATATAGGGAACCCTATTAAAGCAGCTCCACTGGCTGCTGTTGAGTTTCCGGGCCCAAGTCAAAGTGCAGGTTATCACCTATAAAGCTCTATACCAGTTGTTCTCAACCTGTACGTCCTCAGACGTTTTGCCCTACAACTCCCAGAAACCCCAGCCAGTTTACCAGCTGTTAGGATTTCTGGGAGTTGAAGACCAAAACATCTGGAGTCCAACAGGCTAAGAACCACTGCCCTATACGCTTTGGGTCCAACTTAGCTTCGAGACCACATCTCCTTCTATGAACTGGTGCAGGCACTAAGATCTACCAAGGAAACCCTCTCTCTGTCCCAAGTGCGGTTGGTGGGGACAAGAGAGAGAGGGGGGCCTTCTTGGTGGTGGCTCCCCAGCTTTGAAATGCCCTCCCGAGGGAGATTAGCCTAGTCCCCACTCTCTAAGCCTTCCGTATACAACTGAATTCATAACTTTTTAGGCAAGCCTTTGACCATATCTAAACATTTGAGGACCTAGACATTTTTCACCATGCACTTTATGAAACTGATATTGATTGCAGTTTGTTTTGTATTCTGCAGCTATTGTTGCATTCTATTGATCTTAATCAGGGTTTTGTTTTTTTTGTAATGTTCATGTTGGTTGTTGCTGCTTTGTGTTGTTGTCTTTGCACTTTTTGTATTATTATTATTATTATTATTAACTTTATTTATACCCCGCAAAATCTCCCGAAGGACTCGATGAGGCTTACAAAGGCCAAGGCCGCCGACAAAAAACAACATACAATACACAATAAACTCATAAACAAATAATAAAACATCAAGCAAAACAATAGAACAGTAAAACAATGACACCGTATATTGTGGGTTTCCATCTTTGAGTGCTTTCCAAGCCACACGGAGTCCCTCTAGGACAGTGTTTCTCAACCTGGGGGTCGGGACCCCTGAGGGGGTCGCAAAGGGGTGTCAGAGGGGTTGCCAAAGACCATCAGAAAACACAGCATTTTCTGATGGTCACGGGGATTCCATGTGGGAAGTTTGAGCCAATTCTATCATTGGTGGAGTTCAGAATGTTATTTGATTGTAATGAACAATAAATCCCAGCAACTACAACGCCCAAAAGTCAAGGTCTATTTTCCCCAGGCTCCACCAGTGTTCACATTTGTGCATATTGAGTATTTGTGCCAAGTTTGGACCAGATCCATCATTGCGTGAGTCCACAGTGCTCTCTGGATATAGGTGAACTACAACTCCAAACTCAAGGTCAATACCCACCAAACCCTTCCAGTGTTTTCCGTTGGTCATGGGAGTTCTGTGTGGCAAATTAGGTTTAAATCCATCGCTGGTGGAGTTCAGAATGCTCTTTGATTATAGGTGAACTATAAATCCCAGCAACTACAACTCCCAAATTACAAAATCAATCCTCCCCCAACCCCACTAGCATTTACATGTGGTTGCATTGGGTATTTGTGCCCAGTTTGGTCCAGTGAATGAAAATACATCTTGCATATCTGATATTTACATTATGATTTATAACAGTAGTAAAATGACTGTTATGAAGTAGCAACAAAAACAATGTTATGGTTGGGGGTCCCACAACATGAGGGACTGTATTAAGGGGTCACGGCATTAGGAAGGTTGAGATCCACTGCTCTAGGAGATGGTGGTGAGGTATAAATAAAGTTTTATTATTATTTATTATTAAACATTATTAAACCCTTCTAGTGTTTTCTGTTGGTCATAGTTCTGTATGCCAAGATAGGTTCAGTTCCTTTGATGGTGGAGTTCAGAATGCTCTTTGATTGTAAGTGAACTATAAATCCCAGCAACTACAACTCCCAAATGACAAAAACAATTTTTTGAGTGATGTTCACTCCTTGGGTTAGTAGGTGTTTTGTCAATTCCCTCAGTGGTTTTTGAGTTCTGTTAATCCCACAAACGAACATTACATTTTAATTTATATAGATGTTGACTGCTTTTATGAATGTATGGCATCGAAGCGTGCCAATCCGTAACCAGCCTTGAGTCGCTGTATGGTTGAGAAAGGCAGGCTATAAATATTGTAAATAAATAAATAAATGATACTTGTGGCTTGCTTACCGTTTTAGGTTCTGGTAGTAGAGGACGTGGGTGGCATCAACATCTGGATCATTCCGAATGAGCCAGCTGCAGTTCATATCATAGCTGGGCACTGACTGGTAGCATTGCAGAACTATGGAGTCATCTTGATCAACTGGAAAGAGATAACATATTCTCAAATCAGTACCTAGACCATAGCAAGTTATGTTCTCTATATCAATTGGAAAGAATCAGAATTGACTGAATGTCAACATTCATATGCTTTTTTCACTGCAAAGTATGTAAGCTTGTAACCCACTCAAACTTAAACCTGTATGCTAGTGGTCACCTAATGAGTACCTGATGGAGCCGAAGTTTGACTAACAGAATTCAAGCTTGTAGCCCAAGCTCATTTGTTTTTAGAGCAGTTGCAGTGAAGAGCACACCACCAGGATGATATGTAACTCACATTAAACTAGATCAGTGGTTCTCAACCTGGGGGTCGGGACCCCTGGAGGGGTCGTGAGGGGGTGTCAGAGGGGTCGCCAAAGACCATCACAGACAGTATTTTCTGTTGGTCATGGGAGTTCTGTGTGGGAAGTTCAGCCTAATTCTATCATTGGTGGGCTTCTGAATGCTCTTTGGTTGTAGGTGAACTATAAATCCCAGCAACTACAACTCCCAAATGTCAAGGTCTATTTTCCTCGAACTTCACCAGTGTTCACATTTGGGCATATTGAATATTCGTGCCAAGTTTGATCCAGATCCATCATTGTTTGAATCCACAGTGCTCTCTGGGTGTAGGCAAACTACAACTCCCAGACTCAAGGTCAATGCCCACCAAACTCTTCCAGTATTTTCCGTTGGTCATAGGAATTCTGTGTGCCAAGTTTGGTCCAATTCCATTGTTGGTAGAGTTCAGAATGCTCTTTGAATGTAGGTGAACTATAAATCCCAGCAACTACAACTCCCAAATGACAAAATCAATCCTCCCATAACACTCCAATAAGAATACATCCTGCATATCAGATGTTTACATAACAATTCATAACAGTTGCAAAATTATAATTATGAAGTAGCAATGAAAATAATTTAATGGCTGTGGGTCACCACAACATGAGGAACTGTATTAAGGGGTCGCGGCATTAGGAACGTTGAGAACCACTGAACTAGATGGTCTTATTTTCCATACTGGGTAAGTAACCCAGTGTCTTCTGGATGTTTTGGACTACAATCCCCATAGGTCCCCACAGCAGGGCTAGTGGTTAGAGCAGGGGTCCTCAAACTTTTTAAACAAAGGGCCAAGTTACAGTCCCTCAAACTGCTGGAGGGCCAGATTATAATTTTTTTTAAAAAAAATGAATGAATTCCTATGCACACTGCACATATTTTATTTGTAGTGCAAAAAGCACTTTAAAACAATATAATAATTCAACACAACAAGAATAACAACAACAACAACAACAATAACACAGTAAAAAAAGTCTGGAGAACAAGCCCTATGAGGATCGGCTTAAAGAGCTGGGCAAGTTTAGTATAGAAGGCACCGGGACTGTGGCGCAGCTGGATGGGAGTCAGCTGCATTAGATCACTACTGACCAAAAGGTCATGAGTTCGAAGCCAGCCCGGGGCTGAGTGAGCTTCCGACCATTGTGTCGCTTGCTGTCGACCTTTACAGCCCGAAAGACAGTTGCATCTGTCAAGTAAGAAATTTAGGTACCGCTTATGCGGGGAAGCTAACTTAACTAAAAATCTCCAGCAAGCATGCAAAGAATGAGGAAGTACCCCATCAGTGTCACAAATGGATGGTAAAACGACAGCTCCCCTGGTGGCCAAATACCCTCATGAAGCTGGAATGTTAAATAGCCTCTGTGTGTCTGTCTATCTATGTTGTGTGTTTATGGCATTGAATGTTTGCCATGCATATGTACATTGTAATTTGCCCTGAGTCCCCTGTGGGGTGAGAAGGGAGGAATATAAATGCAGTAAATAAATAAATAAATAAAACGAAGAACAATTTTAACCAATATAAACTGAATAGTATTTCAACGGGAAGTGTGGACCTGTTTTTGGCTGATGAGATAGGATTGTTGTTGTTATGTGCTTTCAAGTCATTTCAGACTTAGGTTGACACTGAGTGAGGGCTGGGTAAATGACCTTGGAGGGCCGTATCCGGCCCCTGGGCCTTAGTTTGGGGACCCTTGCTGTAGGATCTTGAGCAAATGTTCACAGTGGCTCTTAAAAAACAATTTGAAAGAGAAAACAACAGAGCTGATGCAGCAACAACTGTGTACATATGTCACACCAGGCTTCTTTCAGTCTTGTGGTTATGCAAGGGTGTCTAGTCTGACTGACTGCCCTCCCCCCGGAACACACTCCGGATGCCAGTATCATCAGCAGATCAACCAAGTCCTAAAAGCATTAATGAAATGGTATTTCCATTAATGCTTTTTTAAAAAAGAGTGTGCTATGAGAGAGGGGGAAATGACTATCAGATACCCCAGCCCTGGTAGGACTACATGTAAAGGAGCATTTAAAACTCATGTTACACCCTCATTATTACTTTGTTTGATGCGGTAGACTACTGCAAGCAGGGTTTGGCTCAAAGTAATTCATTCTAATTAAGATGTCATTTTAATTTTCAATTCCCATATGTTGATCAGAGTGACAGCCGAAATTGATTCCTGGCAAGGGTTGGATCCACCTTTGTGCCCAAATGCAGCAAGCTACCTGAGGGCCAAATGCAACACACACTGCTTATGTGGTTTTGTCTTCCAACACCTCACTATTGCTCTCCAGTACCCAAAATCTAATGGCAGATCCAGTTCTGTTATTATCAGTACACATGTACATCACATTAGTAGTGGGAGTTGAAGCCACCAAAACACCTGGAGGGCTGAAGTTTGCCCGTGCCTGATGTTGACAAGCTGGAATGTGTCCAGAGGAGAGTAACTAAAATGATTAAGGGTCTGGAGAACACGCCCTATGAGGAGCGGCTTAAAGAGCTGGGCATGTTTAGCCTGAAGAAGAGAACGCTGAGAGGAGACATGATAGCCATGTAAAAATATGTGAGAGGAAGTCATAGGGAGGAGGGAGCAAGCTTGTTTTCTGCTGCCCTGGAGACTAGGATGCGGAACAATGGCTTCAAATTACAAGAAAGGATATTCCATCTGAACATGAGGAAGAACTTCCTGACTGTGAGATCTGTTCAGCAGTGGAACTCTCTGCCCCAGAATGTGGTGGTGCTCCTTCTTTGGAGGCTTTTAAACAGAGGTTGGGTGGCTTTCTGTCAGGGGTGCTTTGAATGCAATTTTCCAGCTTCTCGGCAGGGGTTTGGACTGGATGGCCCATGAGGTCCCTTCCAACTCTATGATTCTATGATCTACACCAGGGGTCCTCAAACTAAGGCCCGGGGGCTGGATACGGCCCTCCAAGGTCATTTACCCGGTCAACCTAAGTCTGAAACGACTTGAAAGCACACAACAACAACAACCCTATCTCATTAGCGAAAAACAGGCCCACATTTCACATTGAAACACTAATAAGTTTATATTTGTTAAAATTGTTCTTCATTTTAATGATTCTATTGTTTTTAAGTGTTTTTTGCACTACAAATAAGATATGTGCATTGTGCATAGGGATTCTTTCATGCATTTTTCAAATTATAATCTGGCCCTCCAACAGTTTGAGGGACTGTGACCTGGCCCTCTGTTTAAAAAGTTAGAGGACCCCTGATCTACACTGCAGAATGAATGCAGTTTGACACTGCTTTAACTGCTAAGACTCAATGATTTAGATTCCTGGGAACTGCAGTTTGTTGAGGCACCAGAACTAATAGGTAGAGAAAGACAAAGACCTTATAAAACTACAGCTCCCATGGTTCCATACCACTGAGCTATGACATGTAAAGTGGTGTCAGACTGCATTAATGCCACGATGGAAATGCACTCTAAGATACCTTGCAGCACCTTCTAATCCTACAAGGCAGCTAGAAATGGAATCATCATAGCTCACTGACTCTACTCCCAACATGGTTTCTCAGCCTATCGGTCACAGGGGTTTTGGCCTACAACTCCCAGAAATCCCAGTCAGTTTACCAACTGTAAGGATTTCTGGGAGTTGAAGGCCAAAACATCTGGGGACCCACAGGTTGAGAACCACTGATCTAGAAGGAGAACTGCTGAGAAAACTAGGAAAATTAACAAGACCAGATTTCTATTGTCCCTTTCCTCCAGAACAGATCATGCACCAGGGTACCCAAGGCAGGTTCCTGGATAAAACCTTGCTCTATGGCTTGAAACAGATCTGGAGACAGCAATATTCTGAAATGCCTAGAGTTGCACCACCACCTACAGCAGAGCTTTCCAAACATTTCATGTTGGTGCCACACTTTCTAGACATGCATCATTTTACAACACAGTAATTCAGTTTTACTAGCAAACCAGTGGTTAAACCAGCACTTATAAAAGATACGGACACATCCATAAATTGTAGTAATGAAACGTATGAGGGCCTGACAGATCTCAGGAAAACTTTTCATTTATATATTGAAAAAAACACCGTATATGATTTGTACGATAATAAAATGACATTTCCAAGATTTTTTTTGTCACTCATGAGTAGCAATATGTAAATATGTGGGGTTTTTTTTTAAATAAAGTAACTATTTGCCATGAGATGTATGAGGTTGATGGAGTACCCCAGGGGTCCTCAAACTTTTTAGACAGAGGGCCAGGTCACAGTCCCTCAAACTGTTAGAGGGCTGGATTATAATTTGAAAAAAACATGAATTAATTCCTATGCACACTGCACATATCTTATTTGTAGTGCAAAAAAACCCACTTAAAAACAATACAATAATTAAAATGAAGAACAAATTTAACAAATAATAATAATAATACTTTATTTATTCCATTCTATCTCCCCAAGGGACTCAGGGCGGATTCCAAACATAAAAAGCAAACATTCAATGCCCAAATACAACAGCAATACATCCATGCTAACAAAATATATACAACCCAACATATAAATACAAATTTTAACTGAACAAACTAAAATTAGATAAAAAGCACAGCCTGGTAAACTTATTAGTATTTCAATGGGAAGTGTGAGCCTGCTTTTGGCTGATGAGATAGGAATGTTGCTGTTGTTGTTGCTGTGTGCTTTCAAGTAGTTTTAGACTTAGGTTGACCCTGAGTGAGGGTCGGGCAAAAGACCTTGGAGGGCCGTATCTGGCCCTCGGGCCTTAGTTTGAGGACCCCTGGAGTATCTGGTGGCACAGTGGGTTAAACCACTAACCTGCTGAACTTGCCAACCGAAAGGTTAGTGGTTTGAATCAGGGGAGCAGGGTGAGCTCCCACTGTTAGCCCCAACTTCTGCCAACCTAGTAGTTCAAAAACATGCAAATGTGAGTAGATCAATAGGTTCCGCTTCTGCGGGAAGGTAACGGTGCTCCATGCAGTCATGCTAGCCACATGACTTTGGAGGCGTCTACAGACAATGCCAGCTCTTCAGCTTAGGAATGGAGATAAACACCAGCCCCAAGAGTCAGACTCGGTTAGACTTAATGTCAAGGGGAATACTTTACCTTTACCTACGAGGTTGATGGGATGAGCACAGTTTTTGAATATTTGGTGGAATGATAAAGACATGTGTGTTTGGTCATCAAACATTGTAAAACTTCCACATTTCAGTAGTATTGCTTATTTCACAGAGGTTCAGAGGTTACATTAGTGTGACATATGCTGATGTCGACACACTAATATGTTGCAATACACAGTTTAGAAAACTCTGACCTACAGATAGATGTAACTGGATGGACGCCCAGAAGAGCCTTCTTCAGGAATGGCCTAACACTCAAATCATTCAAAACATCTCCCTCCCACCAGTTAAAGCAGAATTAACTGTTTCTAGGACCTCACGGACCTCTCTTTCTTGACTAGAAAGAAATGTTAAAATAAACAAGTGGTAAACCATACTGCTTGCTACCACTTTCTTGCATTTCCTCTTTATACAGCTCTGAGAAGTTTCAAGAACTGTCTCAGTCTGTACTCGATGTCTTGCTATCTTTCTCACCACAGTCCCCAACCAACCAGGCGCCTCAAACTACTCTACTTCCTTCCTCTCAACACCAAAAAGGACTTTTTGTCCCTAGGACCTACAGACCATCCATTTGCTGCAACCCAACATTCTCACTAGCCTTTTCAAATGTTTGCTCTTGTTACCTAATCTTTCCTCAGATACTTACTTCACACTAATTTGCTAACTTAGCTACACTTCACAGTGGAACATGAACTCCTATTCTTCAAAACCCCGCTCCCTGGGCCTTCCCACTCCATGAGCCTCGTTGCTTTGCATAGACATTATGCCCTTCTTAATTTTCTGGGTCTTTTTTCCATTGTGGGTTAACAGTCCTTGGCTTAATTTATACCACCTATGGGTGAGAATCATGTACTTGGCAGAGGATGCTCCAGCAGCTGTAGACAGCACATCAATAGTGAGAAATGCTGGGGGTTGCTATGGGGCATAAAGGTGACGAGGCATGTTGACATCGTATCAATCTATATTCTAGTGCTTCTTTCATTAGGAGGAAATGTTGGGCAACATAAGATTTACACTGACTGCTGATAAATGTTGATTGAAATGTGTCTGGCTTCTGATTAAATAGATGCAACTTTGGACTATCATTTTCCTTTCAACTAATGATTTATTTCCTACTAGCTGTACCCCCCACGCGTTGATGTGGCCAACTTTTCCTCCCTCTTTCCTTTCTTTCTCTCCTTCCTTCCTTCCCTCTTTCTTTCCTTCCCTCTTTTTCTTTCCCTTCTTCTTTCTTCCTTCTCTACCTGTTTCTTTTCTCGCTCCCTTTGCTCTTTGGTTCCATCCTTCCTTGTCTCCTTCCTTCCCTCCCTCTTTCTCTCTTTCCTTCCTTCTCTCCTTCCTTCCCTATTTCACTTTTTTATTCCCTTCTCTCCTTCCTTCCTTCTCTACCTTTCTTTCTTTCCTTCTCTGATTCTTTCCCTCTTTCTCTTCCTCCTTCTCTCCTTCCTTCCTTCCTTTCCCCTTTCTGTGTATGTGCTTTTTGTGTGTATATATTTCTGTATATATCTGTGTATATGTGTATATATGCGTGTTTGTTTACATATGTGGTTTTGCACATGCATTGCAATGTATTTTTTTTTTGTTTTATTAGCTTTTTAAGTCTCTTCTGCTGTATTTTCCAGTGTTTTTATGAGGGATGGTCACTAATTGGCCTGATAGGTGTATTGCGTCTAAATTTTGTGTCAATTCATCCAGTGGTTTTTGAGTTATGTTAATCCCACAAATGAACATTACATTTTTATTTCTATGTACTAGCCGTCCCCTGCCACGCGTTGCTGTGGCCCAGACAGGTGATCTGGAAAATAAAGTCATGAGAAAGTGTTGGTTTCTAATCTATGTAATGTCTTGATGCTTGTGGTTAAACAGTATTTCTTGCTGTTTCTTTATCAGTGTTGATGTAGAGATTGTCTGGTTTGCCTACTCTGGAACATGGAACATATCATTGTCCTTCTTTAGGGGTCCCTTTCAAATCTATGATACTATATTTGTGTGTGTGTGGATCATATATATATCTCTATCTATCTATCTATCTATCTATCTATCTATATGGCTGGATGGCTCTTTGTCAGTAGGGCTTTGATTATGTTATCTTACCCTGGTGAAAGGAGTTGGACTGGATAGCCTTAAGTATTTTCTGTTGGTCATGGTGGTTCTGTGTGGGAAGTCTGCCCCAATTCTGTCATTGGTGGGGTTCAAAATGCTCTTTGATTGTAGGTGAACTATAAATCCCAGTAACGACAATTCCCAAATGTCAAGGTCTATTTCCCCCAAACTCCATCTGTGTTCATATTTGGGCATATGGAATAGTCGTGCCAAGTTTGGTCCAGATCCATCATTGTTTGAGTCCACAGTGCTCTCTGGATGTAGGTGAACGACAACTCCCAAACTCAAGGTGAATGCTTACCAAACCCTTCTAGTGTTTTCTGTTAGTCATGGGACTCCTGTGTGCCACGTTTGGTTCAATTCCATTGTTGGTGGAGTTTAAAATGCTCTTTAATTGTAGGTGAACTATAAATCCCAGCAACTACAACTCCCAAATGTCAAGGTCTATTTTCCCCAAACTCCACCAGTATTCACATTTGGGCATATTGAGTATTTGTGTCAAGTTTGGTCCATCATTGTTTGAGTCCACAGTGCTCTCTGGATATAGGTGAACTACAACTCCCAAACTCAAGGTCAATGCCCACCAAACCCTTCTAGTGTTTTCTGTTGGCCATGGGAGTCCTGTGTGCCACGTTTGGTTCAATTCCATTGTTGTTGGAGTTTAGAATGCTCTTTGATTGTAGGAGAACTATAAAGCCCAGCAACTACAACTCCCAAATGACAAAATTAGTTTTTTTTTTAGTGATAATCACTCCTTGGGTTAGTAGGTGTCTTGTGTCCAAATTTGGCGGCAATTCATCTAGTGGTTTTTGAGTTATGTTAATCCCACAAATGAACATTACATTTTTATTTATATAGATGGACCTTCTTTCCTACTGTTATTTGTAACATGGACTCTGCAGAGTTAATTTGAACAATCGGCTATTTTAGAGATTACTTACACACACACCTATATAATATTTATTTCCTAATTTTTTGTTTATCTAAGGACATCTTGAGCGTTGCATGCTTTTCACCTCATTCTATCCTAATTATTCTAATTTCTCCTCCAACAAGCTTAGAAGAAGCTTAGAATCATTTTATTCAATGCCTCTTATACCAGCTTATACCAGAGGTCTCATGGACACAAACTTTTTTCATGCACAAAACTATTTAAAATGTTGGGTATACAATTAGCTTGATAGGAAACTTAAGTGCATTTCATATTCACTCTTATATCCCATCTTAAAGTATGCAAGCATTCTAGTACAGAACACTTCCCAGGCATTTCAGATAAGGGATATTCCATCGCTTTTTCTGCTCTAACAATCAGGCAGCAGCATTCTCACCCTGGTGACACCGGTTTCTCACTATTTCTTGTATTCTAAGACTAGTGGTGCAGCGGGTTAAACCACTGAGCTGCTGAACGTGCTGACCGAAAGGTTGCCGGTTTGAATCCGGGGAGCAGGGTGAGCTCTCGCTGTTAGCCCCAGCTTCTGCCAACTTAGCAATTTGAAGTGATGAACGCTGATCCCTTACCTTCTCTCAAGCCGAAAACTTTCAATGCGAGAAGTAAGAACCATGCCATACTCAGTTTATTTCCCATAGTGCCTGCAATGTCCTGCATGAAAAGACAGAGAGAGGTAGAAGAGATAAAGCCAAATAACATTGAATTCCATGCCCATACGTTCCTTATTATTAGATAGCCAATCCCCACTGAATTTGACCCTGGTACAATGTGGTCAATGTAATGTGGAAACTCAAGTTGGAAACTCTATTCAGTGTTCAGAGGTTGTCCTTGGGCCAGTCATCTCTCAGCCTGATCTACTTCACATGGTTTGAGAATAAATCAAGTGGAGAGAGAAGACCATCATGTATCCTACTTTGGAATAAAGGTGGGCATATAAATAACACAAAAAAACAACCCGTGGAAAGACTTGCTTCTTGCATCACAGAAAAGGGCTAGTGGAGAGTTGAAGTCCCCTATTTATGATTAGTCAAGGATAAATCATGGTTAGCAAAAGTACTTCAGGTTGTCATTGGTTTAGATTTTGGTCAGGAGCTAATCCTTAACAAGGTTATTCAAAGAATCCTTCTTTTTTTAGCTGGTTGCATTCAAGAGTTTGGACAAATAACTTCCTTTTTTAAACTGCTGGCTATGCTGTACTGTAACCAAGCTCCATGCAATCATGCCAGTCGCATGACCTTGGAGGTGTCTACGGACAACACCGGCTCTTTGGCTTAGATGAGCACCACCCCCAGAGTTGGACATGACTGGACTTAATGTCAGGGGAAAACCTTTACCTTTATACTAGACTGTAGGGATCCCCAAACTAAGGCCTACAGGCTGGATGGAGCCCTCCAAGGCCATCACCTTGATCCCCGCCCTAAACTTCAGATTTAGGGCAACTCTAAAGCTGAAACAACTTGAAGGCACACAACAATTCCAATGAACTTGACTATCTCATCAGCTAAGAGCAGGGCCACACTTCCTACTGAAATACTGATAAGTTCATGTTGGTGAAAATTGTTCCTCATTTTAAACATTTTGCACTACAGATAAGACATGTGCAGCGTGCATAGGGATGTGTTCATGTTCTTTTTTTCAAACTATAATCCTCCACCCCAAAAGTCTGAGGGACTTAAACAGTTGGAGGACTCCTATGTATGTGTTTGGAAGCTGCAATCCAAAAAGTATCTTTTCCAAACTCTTATCGCACTGACAAACAAGTGAACAGGTCATTTGCACCAGGATAGAGCTCAACTGCAATTAGTGGAGTTATTCAAGAATTTTGGGTTACTGTGCCCTTACTAATGTTGTGCACCTTCAATTTGTTTCTGACTTATGACGATCCTATCACAGAGTCTGGAGAAGGCTCCCTCTCCAACCCGTCATCTTCTCGGTTTCATTTGATGAGAATAGAGAGGCCAGGATGGCCCTTTCCTTGTTCTCCTTTCATCAGAAGAGAAGCATTTTTGTGACATCAGGCTTTTACAAGTTGGATTAGAGTCAGGCTTTTAATGCCACTTCCCTGACAAATTATAATTCCAGCCTTGTGCGGTGCTGTTCTTAATGCTAGAATATAGTCTTTTAATGAATTTTCGTGTTTAATGCTTTATCCAGCCAGTTTTAAGCATGATTTTTAAACTTGTTTCCTGTGTATTAATATGTATTTCATAGAAATACCTTTTAATATCTATCTTTTGTATGTGTGTTTATAGATTTTTGCCATGTTTGTGTGTTTTGACTGTGCTGTGACTTGCCTCGAGCCATGATAATAATCATAATCATAATAATTATTGTAATATTTATAAATTGTATTTATATTTATATATTATTTAAGATTTATATTTATAAATTGTTTATAAGAGTTTAAACCTGGCTTTTTGAGCAAGCATTTGCAAATGCAGTGTAACAGGCTAATTTAGATCTACAGGACGATTGGACAATGCGACGGGAAAATGATTTTAGTAATGAGATGCTGAGGACTTGTGTTTTATTGTTTTTATTGTTTCTACTGTTTTTATATGGTTTATATTATATGTTAAAGATTTTAAATTATATTTCATGTTGTTGGGGGCATTGACTGCTGATTGTAAACCGCCTTGAGTCGCCTTCGGGCTGAGAAAAGCAGTATATAAATATTATAAATATAAATAAATAAATCTTATAGGTATATGTTGATTGTATTGTCAAAGGTTTTCATGGCTGGAATCACTGGGTTGTTATAGATTTTTTCGGGCTATATGGCTGTTGTGGCTCAGTTTGATTCTGAGTCTGAACCTGAACCCTGTGGGTCTTGTGAGCCAGAGTTCGAAGAGGATGATGGGATTCAGATTTCTGGGCCTGTATCTGTGCCTGTCTCAGACAATGCAGCAGGAGAAACAACAAGTCAGTTCTCAAGGGAAAACAATGCCAGTGAGTTAGATAACAGTCAGGTGGAGTTGTCTTCGCCTGCTCAGCCTTCCCACGGTGATTTTGTCCAGAGAGCACTGAAGATAGTGAATTAATGAAAAGGTAAGAATGCTTAGATTTGGAGGGTCAGGAGGAGTTCTCGCTTAGCTAGTAAGAAAGAAGCCAAGTCTGTCAAAGGTCAGCACAATGCCTTCATGGTTGCTAAAGGTATTTAGGTCTCTGACTGACAAAGTGAAATTGTCAGTTCAACGTGGCTCTTTCCATGCACGCTTCTGTGGATTAACCTTGGCCATAAGCGGCATGCTTTTGGCTTCCTGGATCTGGGATTTTTGGGTCTTGTGTTTCACTGTTTTACCATGGACTCCTGTTTGATCATTGCCTAAAGGATTATGCTCCATGTTTTTGCCTATGGATCTTGGGAACTGTTTTACATTTAACCTTTGTCTTTGGAACTTTGCATTGCTTCCTCTATGTTTTGACTTTGCTTTTTCTCAATAAACTACAAAATCTACAGCTCTGGTGTGGTGGTGTTTGGTAGCATGGTGAAACCTACTCTGGGTTGCAACAATGGCCATGTTCTAGAGGCAGTCTCTCCTGACGTTTCACCTCCATCTATGGCAAGCATCCTCAGAGGTTGTGAGACCTCACAACCTCTGAGGATGCTTGCCATAGATGCAGGTGAAACGTCAGGAGAGAATGCCTCTAGAACATGGCCATATAGCCCGAAAAAACCTACAACAACCCTATATGTTTTTGGCTTTTTTTTGTTGTGTCAGGAGCGACTTGAGAAATTGCAAGTCACTTCTGGTGTGAGAGAATTGGCCGTCTGCAATGACATTGCCTAGGGGACGCCCGTATGAATTGATGTTTTTATCATCCTTGTGGGAGGCTTCTCTCATGTCCCTGCATGAGAAGCTGAAGCTGATAGAGGGAGTTCATCCGCCTCTCCCCAGATTCGAACCTGCGACCTGTCAGTCTTCAGTCCTGCCAGCACAGGGATTTAACCCACTGCGCCACCGGGGGCTCCTATCCTATATGTTGATTGATGCTTTTGTATTGCATTTAATTTGTATTGTTTCAAATACAATATTTGGTTTTTTTATGAGCGTTGGACTATGTTTTTTAATCCCTGCTTGCCATGAAAACTAACTGGGTGATCCTAGGCAGTCGCAATCTCTCAGCCACAAAGAAAAGGCAACAAATAAAGCATGCCAAGAAAATCTCGTGAAAGGATCAGCTAAGAATCGCTATCAGTCTGAAATAACTTGAAGGCACACAGCAAAAACAATTTTAGATGGGCAAAAGAAAACAAGAAAGAAAAAAAAGAAAAGAAAAGAAAAGAAAGGCAGGGCAACTGTCTCAGAGCAATCTCACTACTATTGCTCTACATTAACCTGACTACCCACTCACTTCCTTTACTTTCTGTGACCTTTCTACAATTATGTCACCAACCAACAATGTATGTTTTCAGCAACATACACAGGCAGTTTTATCTGTGCCTGCATTCCCCAATTTATCTCACTTTGGGCTTCTCTGATTGTAACAATATACTTCCTAGGCAGGAAAAATAAAGACAATTATCTTTAACTATTGATAGTTAAAATCATACACAGGTAAAAATAACGTTGAGTCAAAGTTAGGAAGTAAAAGTAAGCAATAACATTAACATAATCTTGCAAGTGGGAAGACATGTCTGTTATGTCTGTAGCTGTAGTTATTAGGGTTGAGTTATGTACACTGTATGCTGTCAATATACATTTAGTTTGCTTGTTGTTTGTATATTCTGATATGCATTAGACCTATATCGAATTCCTGTATACAAGCAGTCTTCAAGTTAAAAACAGAGGCGAGACAACAGAAAGTGAGAGGAAATCTACTAGGCCTGTTCAATCCATGGTTCTAACGTACTTACAAAACTAAAGTTCTGGTTGTGAAAACTCTCAAAATTTCATTTTAAACTAGCGGTCCCCTGCCACGTGTTGCTGTGGCCCAGTCTGTTGATCTGGAAAATAAAGTAATGGGAAAGTGTTGGTTTCTAATATATGTAATT
>NW_026845477.1:148122349-148145143 GCF_025583915.1 Anolis sagrei ordinatus | reverse complement strand
AATGAACAAAATCTGGCTACCAGTATTAAAAAACTCTAAAATTACAACAGCAAAACAACAGAGAGGAAGCAAACAAGAACATCTAATCACCTCTCAACAAAAGATTGCCCCAGGCACTGCCAGGCAATCAAATGCTAATCAAAGTGATCAGTTGAAACATTCACACCTAGCTCCAGCAGACAAGAGTCTTTTGTCCCACCCTGGTCATTCCACAGATATATAAACCCTTTTTCCTAGTTCCAACAGACCTCACTACCTCTGAGGATGCTTGCCATAGATGCAGGCGAAACGTCAGGAGAGAATGCCTCTAGAACATGCCCATGCAGCCCGAAAAACCCTACAACAACCCAGTGATTCCGGCCATGAAAGCCTTCGACAACAGTATGATACATCCTTTGCAGTCAAAGGGGGCGGACATCCATCCAGTCGGTGAAAACAAGACCTGGGGCTGACTGTAGTTCAGATCATGAACTTCTTATTGCTCAATCTATATAAATAAAAATGTAATGTTCATTTGTGGGATTAACATAACTCAAAAACCACTAGACGAATTGACACCAAATTTGGACACAATACACCTAACAACCCAATGTATGTCTTTCACTCAAAAGAATGATTTTGTCATTTGGGAGTTGTAGTTTCTGGGATTTATAGTTCACCTACAATCAAAGAACATTCTGAACCCCACCAACGATGGAATTGAACCAAACTTGGCACACAGTTCTCCCATGGCCAACAGAAAATACTGTAAGGGTTTAGTGGGCAGTGTCCTTTGGTTTTGGAGTTGTAGTTCACCTACATCCAGAGAGCACTGTGGACTAAAACAATGATGGGTCTGGACCAAAGTTGGCACAAATACTCAATATGCCCAAATGTAAACACTGGTGGAGTTTGGGGGAAATAGAATCTTGACATTTGGGATTTGTAGTTGCTGGGATTTATAGTTCACCTACAATCAAAGAGCATTCTGAACCCCACGAACGACAGAATCAGGGCAAACTTCCCAAACAGAACCCCCATGACCAACAGAAAATACTTAAGGCCATCCAGTCCAACTCCCTTCATCAGGGCAAAAAAATCCAATCAAAGCCCTCCTGACAAAGAGCCATCCAGCCATAGATATAGACGGACAGATAGATAGATAGATAGATAGATAGATAGATAGATAGATAGATATGATTCACACACACACAGATATAGTATCATAGATTTGAAATACTGTTTACCCAAAAGCAAATTACATATATTAGAAACCAACACTTTCTCATTATTTTATTTTCCAGATCACCAGACTGGGCCACAGCAACGCGTGGCAGAGGACAGCTAGTGAGTATATATATATATACACACACATACACATATATTTTTCCTAGCTTATTTCTAACACTATCTGCTATCTCGCTTTTTGCATTTTGGGCTCCTGAGCTCTGGGAATAACTTGTTTTTATTTTTGAGAATATACTTTAAAAGGAAAACAGCTGATTGTCAAACTGAGCCTTTTGCTGCTGTGCTGCTCCTGTTGTCGCTGCTTCCTCATCCTTCTGGAATCCCAGGACCCGGGGACTTGATGTGGTCATCCCATGAGGCCATCGGGGAGTGGATCTGCCACCTGGTTCCAGACCTTGGAGGGAGTTGTAGTTCTCCAAGGACCAAAGGACAAGCTTCAGCCCCAGCAATGCAGAGCTTCATATCTTGGCTCAGTGGAATCGCCCAGCCTCTCTTTGTGATTTTTTAAACCTTTTTGCCACACATCAAGAACTTTTTTCCCCCCTTAATGGACATACTAGGACGTGGAACAATGGCTTCAAACTACAAGAAAGGAGATTCCATCTGTGAGAGTTGTTCAGCAGTGGAACTCTCTGCCCCGGAGTGTGGTGGAGGCTCCTTCTTTGGAGCTTTTAAAGAGAGGCTGGATGGACATCTGTCAGGGGTGTTTTGAATGCAATTTTCCTGCTTCTTGGCAGGGGGTTGGACTGGATGGCCCATGAGGTCTCTTCCAACTCTAGGATTCTATGATTCTATCTAAACCCACACTGGCATATATCCCGTTCAAAGCAGAAAATGGGAGGTTTCATTCCATTGTGTGGAAGGGGCCTCGATTGCCCAGGCTCAATGCTATGGGCTCTTAGGGCCTTTCAACACAGCCCTATATTGCAGAATATCAAGGCAGATAATTCACAATATCTGCTTTGAACTGGGTTATCTGAAGCCCCTTCCATGCAGCTGAATAAAATCCCACATTTTCTGCTTTGAACTGAGTTATACATTTTAGTTCTCTTAATGTTTATATTTGAAAATGGAATTCTGTTACGTTACTGACTGATTTGTTATAATGTCTTTATTATTACTTTTAGGTAGATGATGATACATATTTTTAATTTGGGTAGTTCTGGTGGGTTTGGTTTATTAATACGTTATAGCATTGAATGTTTGCCGCTACTTGTTGTGAGATAGGGTGAGGTATAAATAAAGTTTTATTATTATTAACTAAAATGATCAAAGAGCCGGAGACCATGAATCCCTATGAGAAGCGTCTTAAAGAACTGGGTATGTTTAGCCTGCAGAAGAGAAGGTTTGAGAGGAGACATGATAGCCATGTATAAATATACGAAATGGTGTCGTAAGGAAGAGGAAGCAAGCTTGTTTTCTGCTGCCCTGGACACTAGGACTCGGAGCAATGGGTTCAAATTACAGGAAAAGAGATTCCACCTGAACATTAGGAAGAACCTCATGACTGTAAGAGCTGTTCAACAGTGGAACTCTCTGTCTTGGAGTATGGTGGAAGTGTCTTCTTTGGAAGCTTTTAAACAGAGCCTGGATGGCCATCTGTCAGAGGTACTTTGATTGTGCTTTTCCTGCATGGCAGATTGGGGTTGGACTAGATAGCCCATGTGATCTCTTCCAACTCTATTATTCAATGATTCTAGGACCCCTTCCACACAGCTGTATAAAATCCCACATTATCTGCTTTGAAGTGGTTATATGACTCAGGGCCGTACCACACAGCCATATAACCAGAATATCAAGGCAGATAATCCACATTATCTGCTTTGAACTGGATTATCTGAATCTACATTGCCAGGTAATCCAGTTCAAAGCAGATAATCTGGATTTTATTCAGCTGTGTAGAAGGAGCCTGTAATGATTATTGATTATAGTGGCCATCTCTACATCTTGGAAGTAGTGAATTCCACAATGAGGTATTATTATTATTATTATTATTATTATTATTATTATTATTATTACTACTTGCGTCTTGAAGCGGGAGTTCTACCGGGCATGGTTGTACTTGCCAATGTTGAACTTATCTGGTTGTATATGCAGAGGCGGCCCTTGGTAATTTTCAATGGTAAGCAAACAGTATTTTGGCGACCCACCCCCACCCCCCAACCAATCACTGATATATATTTTCTGTTCGTCATGGGAGTTCTGTGTGCCATATTTGGTTGAATTCCATCATTGGTGGAGTTCAGAATGCTCCTTGATTGTAGGTGAACTATACATCCCAGTAACTACAACTCACATATGTCAAGGTCTATTTTCCCCCTTAAGAGCGCCCCTGGGCAAAATCAACCATACTGCAAATGCTTACTTTGCGTAATGGGTTGAGACGCCCCTGTGTGTATGCTATAGAGGAAGTCAGTCACAGCTTGACTAAGGTGAACTGTGACATTTTGGTTACTGAAGTGGAAACTCCAGATTTAACTTCTTTCCCCCACCCCTCACCTTCACTAATTAGTATTTTGTTGCTACCCTTTTGCAAATCATTTTAGTTGGGAATGCACAAAACAAACTGCCCCATTGTTCAGATTGTGACTTGCATTTTTGTCCTTCATGGCACCCTAGATCTATATGTGTACCTCACTTTTCTTTATGGTCCAGAATCACCCCAGACTATATCTTTTGGTGAGCCTTGCCCAGTTTGGTGCCCTCCAGAGGTGTTGGATTACAGCTCCCATCCCCTGGAATCAGGCCTGTAGCGAGGGGGGGGTTAGGGGTTCAACCCCCCCCCCCCCAAATGTTTCAGATTTTTTTTAAAAAACCTGGTTTACTCATGAATTTTAACTGGTTAACCAAATCCCCATGATAAGTCTATGAGATGCAAAAAATTAAGAGTCCCTCCAGAACTGCAAGCACTATCTCAAGCAAATATTTATTTATTTATTTACTTATATGCCGCCACTCCCCTGGTGCTCAGAGTGGCTTACAAGAACAGGCTAAAATCAAACACAATTTAAAAACAATTTAAAACAATTTAAAAACAGAAATATCAGAGATCAAAGGCCCATCGAAACAGATATGTCTTACATGCCCTGCGGAAAGCTGATAAGTCCCGCAAGGCACGGACTTATGGTGCCACTGCTGTAAAGGCTCTGCGTCTGGTTGCTGTTAGACGCAAGGTCTTGGCACTGGGAATTTCCAATAGATCTTGGTCCTCAGAACGGAGGGATCTCTGGGGTTGGTAGGGGGTGAGGCGGTCCCTCAGGTACATCGGCCCCAGACCATGCAAGGCCTTAAATATTGACAATATATTCACACTGTCATTACTTTCAGCAATAGCCGATGTAGTGAAGCAACCAAGTTGGGGTGTGTGTGTGTTGAATGCTCTCATTAAGGAGGCCAGACTTGGTGGAGGTGGTTGACAGGGGCGGAGCTGCAGGCTATTGAAGGCTGCTCTGCCCCTGCTGTGCTCTTTGCTTCAGCGTGAGCTAGGAGGCAGGTTTCAACCCCCCCCCCCCGTGAAAATTTCAAACCCCCCCCCCCAAATTTCAACCCCTCCCGAAATTTTTTTCTGGCTACGGCCCTGCCTGGAATTGTGGAGGTTGTTGTCCGGTATGTCTGGAGGGAACTGTTTTTGGGGAAGGTCGGCATAGACAGACTCCCCATTTGGATAGGCTTGTGAAATATTAATGCCATAACATGTGGTCTTTATAAGATCATCACAAGTGTGCCTTGGAAGACAGTGGAGTCTAACACAAGTGTTACAAACAAACACAGGTAGTAAAACTCAGATGTCTCACTTCTTTATTGCAAAGCATGTGGGAGGGAGAGCATTTGTAGTGGAAATATGTAGAGTGTGGGGAGATAGTGCTTATATTTGCCTGCTTACAAATTTTCCACGAATAAACACCTCACCGCTTTCTGAGAGCTGTGAATCAACCACAGAGCTGCTTTTCTCACCTGCCGAGCTCTAAAATAGGCTTCTGGTGTCAACATCTGGCTTCTTAGAGGTGAAGGTAAAGTGGTTGACAGGGGAAGTGGCCATTTTTCTCCTCCCAGAACCTATTGTCTTATGGTGAAGAAACTGGCCATTTGGCTTTGAATGAGTAGAGTAGACAGACAGCCTTTAGCTTTGCAAGATCTACAGGCAGTCCCTAAGTTATGAACACAATAGGTTCTGTTGTTTTGTTCTTAAGTTGAATTTGTGTGCAAGCCAGAGCATGTACATTTTTAAGGGTTACTCCAAAAAAATAGCTTTTGATAGCTTAGAGAAGGGTGGTGTTTGTTTTGATGTCTGTGCCCCTCTTCAGAAGATTTCACTCCACTTTCTGTCCTCGTGATCATTGAATTTTGACAAAACCGGCTTGTTGTGGAAACAAGGATTAGTGATAAAGCTTCTGCCTTGATATTCTGAGCCCTGAGATCTACCTGTTGGGAGTCAGGTACAAAAACATGAAACAATCTGAAAGAAAATATACATTTTGGGGGCCTTTCCACACAGCCCTATATCCCAGACTATCAAAGCAGAAAATCCCACAATATCTGCTTTGAACTGGGTAGCTAAGTCCACACTCAGATAATGTGGGATTTCCTGCGTTGATATTCTGGGATATAGGGCTGTGTGGGAGGGCCTTAGGTGCTTGCTTACTTACTTAGGCGATCCCTCGTAGTCCGAGGATGATGGTCCTACCCTGTTTGGGTATCAGCCAGCACGTCAATGACTTAAATCAAGAAATAGTTTTCTAAGATCTACAGAGACACTTGCTGGAACACCTCAGCAAGCGAGAGTCCAAAAGTGGCAGGCTCAAACCCAGAACCTCAATCCGGTGCTGATATCAAATGAGAGACTCCCTCCTGGGCACACAGAAAACTGGGTGACTTGGAAGGCGCTGAACAGGCTGCACTCTGGCACCACGAGATGCAGAGCCAACCTTAGGAAATGGGGCCACAAAGTGGAATCCACGACATGAAGAGCAAACTACAGACCACCTGCTGCAATGCAACCTGAGCCCTGCTACATGCACAATGGAGGACCTTCTTATAGTAACACCGGAAGCACTCCAAGTGGCCAGATACTGGTGAAAGGACATTTAATCAACTACCAAGCTTGCAAACTTTGTGTTTTGTTTGTTTGTTTGCTTGTTTAAAATGCAATACAACTGTTTGGCTTGCTCCTGACACAATAAATAAATAATGGGTATTGAAAATATGCTGAGGAAGCATCCTGTTTTCCTCCCCCCCCCCCCCCCTGTTTTGAGGGACTCCATTAAGCCGCCAAATGGTCTTCAGTGGTTAAAAAACCTGGCTCCTAGACCTTCTGAAGTTGGTCATCCCTATTACAATGGTGACAGAAAAACAAACATATTTTCCAAGGACCATGCAAGATGGATGGGAGGCTGGAAGGTATGCATCTGTTACCAGGCTGTAATTGGGTCTGTAATTAAAATGCTCACTAATTATGAAAGAACCACTCATACAAGGAGGTGCAAGGAAGTTCACCAGCATAGTTTACAGGGAGAAAATATATCTGACTGTGGGAGTTCTAGCTTGCTGAAAGAAGTGGATGGATTGAGGTCCCTTCCACACAGCTGAATAAAATCCCACAGTTTCTGCTTTTGAACTGGAATATATGGCAGTGTGGACTCAGATAACCCAGTTCAAAACAGATATTGTGGCGTTTTCTGCCTTGATATTCTGTGTGGAAGGGCCCAGAGACATTCTTCATCAGTTGAGTTTATATATTACTGTCCAATCATCTAGGCTTGCTGATGAGGGATTGCTATAAGTGGAGATACTCTCAATCCCAACCATTACTAAAGTGGGATTGAGAGTATTTCCCCCAACAAAATAATTCTGTCCCTTTTCAAATTATGTGTTTCTTCAGACAGCAAACTTCTTGCATGGCAAAAATAAAGTGTCAAAATTGTTCACGCCTCTTTGTTTCTTTTTGTTATATTTGTATCCCCTTGGGTCACTTTGCATGTCACTTTTCTATGCCTAAATGTTCAGCTGACAATTTAAATTTAAATATGAGGAATGAGAAAACGTATTAATTAGCAGGGTAAAGTATTTATTTTGGGGTAGAGGGATGCCCTCATTTTGCCACTGCTGCCTAATCACAGCCCTGCTCAGTCACAGATATTTACATGTACTTCCCTTTTTACAAAGTACACTTGCACATAAGACATACACACATACATATGTATATACAAACGCAAACTGCTGTTTTAGCACAGGGAGCTGATTTCACTCTTGCTGCAGCCCCACTTGCAGCAGGCATTACTCAGTCCAGCCATAACATCTCGGGATCCACGATCCAAAGCCCAGATTTCTTCTGGGGAATTCTGGCTCTGTTGGCCTCGCCAGCTCCCATAATAGTCTGATAGCTCCTTTGGGGGGACATGGACTGGGTCCCATTCATTGGAGGATGACGTTGCAATGAAGGTTTCTGCAGAATCCCCTCCATGGAGGGCAGCAAGGTTACCTGCAATTAGAGAGTAACATGGAAATAGTGGGAGGAATTAATCCAGCATTCCTACTATTCTGCTGCTATTTCTTGTGAAATAGTTGTGTTTTGCTGCAGCACTCATATTGCAGAGTGAAGCAAAGTCTCATAAGACTACTAAAATTGTACCACTGCACAGTTGTATAAAAAAAATTGAAAAACCTGCGGAAAATGCGAAGGAACCGCTAGGCTAAGCTTTTGCCAATCTAATCAGATCAAACAAAAACATAAAAGGATATAAGATAGTGAAGAAATAAAAATAAATTGACGCAGTAGTCTTTACAGGTTCAATGGAGAATTCGGTAAACGAAGTAGCAAAAGAAATTCAAAAATTCAAAAAAGATTTCAGGCTTAACAATTAATATTGAAAAATCAGAAATTCTATATAAAAACATGAACTGGAAGGAGGTAAAAGAAGTCCAATCCATTCTAGGGGTCAAACTGGGGGGAAAGAAGTTAAAATACTTAGGGGTGTATATACCTAAAATTTAAATAATATAATTCAGATAAATTATAACCAACTATGGAAGAAAACAAGCAAACAAATCAACAATTGGAAAAAATGGAATTGGGATCAGGCCTGTAGCGAGGGGGGGTGGTGTTAGGGGTTCAAACTCCCTCCCCTCCTGAAACAGTTTGACCTATTGCACCACCGTGGCCCCTTATACAGTATGACCTCTATATCCATGGGAGCGGGAGGGTATATTCCTGGACTTCATGTGAATACTTGAAATCACAGCTAATAGCACACTCATTTCCAGCCCAGAAATACCATAGAGAGGACATGCATTGGATGTGGATAAATGAAACTGGATATATGGGTCCTACTGTGGTACACCCTATAAATCAGCCATCAGATAATGTAAAACAGATTGCAAAACCATTGGATGCTAGCAAAAAATTACTAGTGTATCCAGATAATATTTAATATTAATATTAAAATTAATAGAGGAGTTGGGGAAGCACATTACATTTTATTAATGAAAATAAATCAGCATTTGCAAGACTGGTTGGTTTTACTTTTTGTGAAGTACAGCTAAAGCATTTTCCGCAGGATCCACTGTAAACACTGCACATTGTTGCTAAAATTTGTGTAAATGGTTGACATTCAGAAAGCTTTTACTATTGCCAATTATTTTGGACTGCAACATTGAGCTAAGGGAACCCTACTTGGGGTTGGCACCCACAGTTTAATAACCAGTGCTGTAATGCATCTTAATGGTAACTTTCAGGGAAACCTCCTATAGAATCGCCTGGAAGACTTAGAAAACGGCAGGAGAAACCATTTTCCCTCAGCCACAGTTAAGTGAAACCGATTATATGAGTTCTATGGTTACAGAATTCTTTTTGTATGTAGGCAACTAGGCTAAATTAAATAGTCCTTATCCCTCCCATTTTATCTTGCTTTGGGAACAGAGCCTTTAGTTAAAATTTCTGTTTTAATTTCCAAAGAGGAAAATATGTTATAATGGCAAGCTGTGAGCAACCTTGGTTACTACTGAATGATATAATCAGGGGCTTTAGTCTAGAAACATTATGGCATTGAGCAATCCTGAACTGGCACATTGGCAACCCTATGCCTCAGATCTGCATGTCAACATACACTATGCCAGCAATATGCCGTTTCTACATAGAATAGCAACATTGTAAACTACATGTCCATGGGTGGGTGCTAGGTATGTAAAGGCAGATGCTGAGAATAGGAGATGATGTAGATTTTGGAAATGTTCCTTTGTGAGGTTACAAGTTCCCTAATCCCTTAGGCCAGGGGTCCTTAAATTTTGTAAACAGAGGGCCAGGTCACAGTCCCTCAAACTGTTGGAGGGCCGGATTATAACTTGAAAAAACATGAATGAATTCCTATGCACACTGCACATATCTTATTTGTAGTGCAAAAAACACTTTAAAACAATACAATAATTAAAATGAAGAATGATTTTAACAAATATAAACTTATTAGTGTTTCAATGGGAAGTGTGGGCCTGGTTTTGGCTGATGAGATAGGATTGTTGTTGTTGTTGTGTGCTTTCGTTTCAGACTTAGGTTGATCCTGAGCAAGGGCCGGGTAAATGACGTGGAAGGGCCGTATCTGGCCCCCGAGCCTTAGTTTGAGGACCCCTGCCTTAGGCAGTATGGCTCAAGACCATGCCAACTGAGCAAAAAAGCAAACTTTCCCCATCTCTGCTGCTGGCACACGGGGTTTCACATTACGGGTTTTGTTGCTCATTGCACAACATGAAATTGTACAACATACAATTGCAGTGTAGAGTTATAACATGCAAATTGATTTGGCAATTGCCATGAGAAAGCACAGCATGCAGCATTACATTGTCTGCTTCCACCACTATCTATATAAATAAAAATGTAATGTTCATTTGTGGGATTCACATTAACACCAAATTTGGACGCAATACACCTATCAGGCCAACGAGTGACCATCCCTCATAAAAATACTGAAAAACACAGTGGAAGAGAGCTAAAATAGCCAAAAAATAAAAAAAATACATTACAATGCATGCACACACACATATATATACACACAAGACACATATACGTAGACTGGGCCACAGCAATGCGTGGCAGGGAAACGGCTAGTCAGAATATATATCGACATCTTTCATTGCTGCCAGGTTTCCTATAGCCACTTTACACCTACCTCTTCGCCGCACCATCGCCGCTGGCTGCATTCAGAACTGTCCTCCATTGCAGCTTCCTCAACACCCACAATCTTTGATGACAACTTAGGAAGACTGGTCTATGGACCTGGTCTACTTTGGGAGTGGGAGGGTGCCTTCACTTTGCATTTATTTTTATATACTACCAATCTAATGAGCCCCCGGTGGCGCAGTGGGTTTAAGGACTGAAGACTGACAGATCGCAGGTTCGAATCCAGGGAGAGGCGGGTGAGCTCCCTCTATCAGCTCCAGCTCCTCATACGGGGACATGAGAGAAGCCTCCCACAAGGATGATAAAACATCAAAACATCCAGGCGGTCCCTGGGCAACGTCCTTGCAGACGGCCAATTCTCTCACACCAGGAGTCACTCCTGACATGACAACACCCCCCCAAAAAAAACAAACAAAAAACAATCTAATAACTTGTAAGCCAGTCTAACAAGTTGTACAAATAACTTGTAAGCTGCTCTGAGTCCCCTTTGGGGTGAGAAGGGCAGCATAAATATGTTGTAAATAAATAAATAAAAAATAAATATATTGTTTGGTGGCCAATAATTCACCATTTATGCATGTTTAGGTCACCAGCAGGATGCTGGCCAATAAGGATATGATCTTTAGGCTTCTGTCTTTTCTAATTTTTCAGCTAGAGAAGAAGTTGGAAAGGTTATATTTTTGAACGACAATTTCCAGAACCTCCTGACCAACATGACCACACTGTGTGGGAGATTCTGAGATTTGTACCCCAAACAGGAGATTCCCCAAGCTCTGAACTAGACCCAGTTCCCCAGCCGTCCCCTAGCAATTTCCACTCACCTGCCCGTCTCCAGCGAGATCCCCCGCAGGTGAAGATTACCGCTCGGATGAACTCTCTGCCGCACAATTTCACGCCATAGGGGGGTGTCCTGGCCTCACTCCCCAGCCTCATCTCCAAGAGCAGCACCCCTAGGACCAAAGCAAAGAGAAACTTGTGCATGGCTGGGCACAGACAAGATTGGAAAGTAAAGGTCTGCAGGCACACAGCTCCCGATAGCCTGCTGCTTCTCTCCGTGAGTCTTCTTTATAGCAGCCAGATCTATGCGCAAGGTAGCCAAGGATGTCCATCCACGTTATCTACCCAATTATCAGCAGAGAACAGGTGAAGACCTTTCTTGGACACTGGCGGTGGGGGTGGTGGGCAGTGATTCTTGCGTCGACTGTGCCAACTAGTCAGAGATAACCTTTTGCTTGTTATCATCATAGCGAGTAAGGAATCATTACCTGGCCTTTCACAGAGTACACATTGAAAAGCCAGGTGCATCGAGACAGAGCCATGGAAAAGCAAATGCTGGGAATAGACAATGACGCAGAGCTTGGAAAAGTTCATTTTGTGGGCTACAACTCCCTAAATCTCTCAGACAACTCTTGAGAGCTCAAATCCTTAAAAAAAAGGAAACCTTCCCAATCCCTGCTGCTGCTCCAAAAGGCTTCGCATTATGAGTCATAGTGGGAGCTGGGTTTTGTTTGTTCTCTCAGGTTTGACGTTCTGGAAGTTGTCACCTGAAAAAGTAACTTTTCTCATTCAGACATGACTATTGCCAGACTACTGGCACTTTCAAAGCTTCCACATCCTTTTCTAATTTAAAACTATTACATTTGGCCTGGCCATAAGTTTTTAAATCCTTGTGTGTTATTGTTTATATGTGATTTATATTAATTGTATTGTTTTTGTTTATTGCTTTCTTGTTTTATTGATGTGTTGTTGGGCTTGGCCTCATGTAAGCCGCTCTGAGTCCCTTGGGGAGATGGTGGCGGGGTATAAATAAAGTTTTATTATTATATTAATAATTATTATTATTCTCTATTCTTATAGCCACATTATGTTACACCAAGCCAATACAAGAAGGTGAACTGCCTTCTTCCTATTTGTGCTTTTTTATACTAGGACACTATCTGCCCTTGTTTGAATCAAGGTTGGAGAGCTACTGTAATAGTCCTTCAGATGGCAAACTTCAGTTCCTATCAGGGTCCTTCCAAACAGCCATATAACCCACCCAGAATATCAAGGCAGAAAATCTCACAATATCTGCTTTGAACTGGGTTATCTGAGTCCATACTGCCATATATTCTAGTTCAAAGCAGATAATGTGGGATATTATTCAGCTGTGTGGAAGGGGCATCAGTGGTGAAATATAATGGTAATATCAGGGCACCACATCAATATTCATATTCCTGCCTTGTTGATACATTTACATATTTATAGGTATAGTTCACCTTTATGCCACTAAATAATAAGCTAAATATGACAACAAGACAGGAACACATATATCAGCATTGTTGTTGTTTTTTATTCGTTCAATTGTTTCTGACTCTTTGTGACCTCATGGAGCAGACCACGCCAGAGCTCCCTGTTGGCCGTCACCACCCCCAGCTCCTTCAGAGTCAAGTCAGCCACTTCAATGTTACCATCCATCCATCTTGCCCTTGGTTGGCCCCTCTTCCTTTTTCCTTCCATTTCCTAAGCATCACTGTCTTCTATAAGCTTTCCTGTCTTCTCATAATGTGGCCAAAGTACCGTACATTCTGGCATATAAGACTACTTTTGAACCCAAGAAAATCTTCTCAAAAGTCAGGGGTCATCTTATACGCAGGAGTCGTCTTATACGTAGGAGTCATCTTATACACTGGAGTAGCCTTATGCATGGGAGTAATCTTATATGTGGGAGTAGTCTTATAGAGCGGGTGCTGAAACTTCCAATCCAGATTGGAGAATATGTGGTTGCTGCATATGCTGAGGGGAGCTAAAAAAATGGCTGTGGCCACGTCCCTGCCTTATGCAGCAACTGTAAGAAAGCATTAAGGGTGACGCTGTACAAGTACGGTCGTAGAAAATCCATTCATCAGGATTCGTGGACTTAATCCGGTCCCAATGGTGAGGTGAAGGGGCGCCTCACCAGGAAGGTGTAAGTGAAGGGTGGAGCAAGCTTCAGGCATCTGGGGTGCCCGGGGTATGGAAAAAAGAGATAGAGTGGCTCTGTGCCCAGAAAAACACACCTCTTTTACCTGTCTGGCCCGCCCTTGTATACTATTACCGTACCTCCTTCTCTGCCTCTCAGATCCTGCTCCTGAAGACTGCAGTGAAGCGGTGCAGGTGCGAGATCTGAGAGGCAGAGAAGGAGGTACAGTAATAGGAAAATTACCATTTTGAAATCAAATCTGATGCTTTTAAATTTTTTATTTGGTGTGTGTTGGAAGAGGGTTAGTCTTATACGGTGAGTATATCCCAAACTCTATATTTTAACTGGAAAAGTTGGAGGTCGTCTTATACGCCCAGTTGTCTTATATGCCGGAATATACAGTAAACAAAAACAATAACATCACATAAAATACTTAGTAATAGCATCCTGCCTTCCCTAAGCTTTTAAGTCCTGTACTAAAAGCTACAGTGAAACTCATGACAGCATTGGAGAGGCAAAGCAGTGAACATTCATCCCCAGCTGACCCTCCTGTTTGATTCATTTCTCCATCAGGGATTGGACTGAAAAGTAATTTCTGTTTTTGTTGTTGATCAAACTTCACTGAGACTGTCAGAGAGACCTCATGCATTCAGAGTGTTGGCCTGGGACCCGGGGGCCATTGGGGGCTGCCTGTATATAAAATTCAATGCATGGTTGATTAGTTGATCAGAAAGGTTCCTACATGGTTTGCTGGATCTGAACAAAACTTGACAAAGATACCCTTTATTGTTGTTGTTCATTCGTTCAGTCGTTTCCGGCTCTTTGTGACCTCATGGACCAGCCCACGCCAGAGCTCCCAGTCGGCTGTCACCACCTCCAGCTCCTTCAATCAAGCCAGTCACTTCAAGGATGCCATCCATCCATCTTGCCCTTGGTCGGCCTCTCTTCCTTTTTCCTTCCATTTTCCCCAGCATCATTGTCTTCTCTAAGCTTTCCTGTCTTCTCATGATGTGGCCAAAGTACTTCATCTTGGCCTCTACTATCCTTCCCTCCAACGAGCAGTCGGGCTTTATTTCCTGAAGTATGGACTGGTTGGATCTTCTCGCAGTCCAAGGCAGTCTCAGCACTTTCCTCCAGCACCACAGTTCAAAAGCATCTATCTTCCTTCGCTCAGCCTTCCCTATGGTCCAGCTCTCACATCCGTAGGTGACAATGGGGAATACCATTGCTTTGACTGTGTGGATATATATCAGCATAGGGCACAATTATTTGCAACATCCGTAGGTGACAATGGGGAATACCATTGCTTTGACTGTGTGGATATATATCAGCATAGGGCACAATTATTTGCAATATATCTTATCACATGCCCACTTTGAGAGCCATCATGATATAGTGGTTTAGTGCTGAAGTACTGAAGTAACTATAAAAACCCACTGGGTGACTTTGGGCAAGTCATATTCTCGGCCCCAGCTTTATCGGCCCCAGCTTTATCCTCGAAAAGAGCCTCATGGGGCTGTTCAAGGTTCACAGTCAGAGAGACTGTGCGAGGACCCCAAATATTCATAGGAACAATGGGGACTAGAACCTGGATCTCCCAAGCATTCGTCTAAAGCTCCTTTCAACTACACACATATAGTGCTATGATTTTCCTTTAACTGCAATGGGGTTTGTTCTTTGGCTGCATCAGTTTGAAGCTAGCGTCTGATATCATTAAATGGTCAGTGTTGATGAGGCTGGAGGAACTCTTTTTTTGACCCACATTTGGGTCACTCACATTGACACTGAACATGTAGAATCTGGAAAGTTTTGCAGTATTTCTCACTTCAGCCACTGGAGTATGTCTGCTTTCTTCTCTGTATGCTTTCTTCTCTGTATGGAGTATGTCTGCTTTCTTCTCTGTATGTGCTCTTCCACAGGCTTAGTTCGGCTGTATTTTGTTAGACAAGGTTGTCAGTTTAGACATGTGCCCCAGGGATCTTGTTATATCTGTTTTCTTTTTTTACTGTCCAGCATGCTGTTCATTTGATGAGAAATAAATGTGTGTAGCTGAAGACTTAAAGCCCCCACCAGTCTTATGTTGTGACACAAAATGTCCCCTCTGGTTATATGTTTGATATGTATTTCAAGTCAACGCTTCAAAAACAGTTGGGAAATGCAGAATTCATTGGCCTGAATCACTTATTTGATTGAAGGTACCTGTGGAAAAACTGTGTAGTGATCATTCTCAAGACTGAGACAGAGGAAGAGGAAGAAGAGGAGAGAGGGGAGGCAATGCAATATATATATTGCACCACAATTGGAGAGAGATATTGACAAGCTGGAATGTGTCCAGAGGAAGGCGACTAAAATGATCAAGGGTCTGGAGAATAAGTCCTATGAGGAGCGGCTTAAGGAGCTAGGCATGTTTAGCCTGAAGAAGAGAAGGCTGAGAGGAGATATGATAGCCATGTATAAATATGTGAGAGGAAGCCACAGGGAGGAGGGAGCAAGCTTTTTCTGCTTCCATGGAGACTAGGACACAGAACAATGGCTTCAAACTACAAGAAAGGAGATTCCATCTGAACATGAGGAAGAACTTCCTGACTGTGAGAGCCGTTCAGCAGTGGAACTCTCTGCCCCGGAGTGTGGTGGAGGCTCCTTCTTTGGAAGCTTTTAAACAGAGGCTGGATGGCCATCTGTCAGGGGTGATTTGAATGCAATATTCCTGCTTCTTGGCAGGGGGTTGGACTGGATGGCCCATGAGGTCTCTTCCAACTCTTTGATTCTATGATTCTATATGCATCTGTTTTATGTAGCATTGAATTATTGCCTATTGTATGGCTGCTCTCAGTCCCCTTCGGGGTGAGAAAGGTGAGATATAAATACAAGAAATTATTATTATTATTATTATTATTATTATTATTATTATTATTATTATGGTCAATATCCAGCACCAATTTATTTTTTCAATTCATAGTCGTCACTAACAACAGGGAAAGGCCTAAAAATCAGAAACAAAGACTCGCTGGATAGATACATGGATGGATGAATAGATACAGGTAGTTAATAGATAACTGCACCGGTGGTGCAGTGGATTAAACCACTGAGCAGCTAAACTTGTTGACTGAAAGGTCACAGGTTTGAATCTGGGTAGCGCCGTGAGCTTCCGCTGTCAGCCCCAGCTTCTGCCAACCTAGCAGTTCAAAAACTTGCAAATGTGAGAAGAGCAAGAAGTACCACTTCAACAGGAAGGCAATTGCGCTCCATGCAGTAATGCCAGCCACATGACCTTGGAGGTGTCTATGGACAATCCCGGCTCTTCGGCTTCGAAATGAAGATGAGCACCACCCGCCAGAGTTGGACATGACTGGACTTAATGTCAGGGGAAAACCTTTACCTTTATGTAACAGATAATAAGTCATGTATAAGTCAGATAAAAGACATACAAAATAAATAAATATAGGTATATCTGTATAATCCATCAAGCCAATGACACCAAAATTAAGATTTTGTACCACAATATGTCTTCTTATCTATCTGCCTGTCTGTCTTCAATCAAACCTTCCAAATTGACTATCCAATTATTTTGATTACAACTCTAGAATATATTAGAGTTTTAGAGCCTTTTCTGGAATCGTCTTGGATAGACAACTGCCAAACGTGATTATCTCACTAGATAACAAAATTGCAAAATAGCTGTAACCATTCCAAGGGGTTTGTCTTGTACTTCCTCACACCCTTGGTAATAAACAAGCAACCATAACAAACTAAATAACTATCAACTTGTTGCCCTTTCTTGACTTCAAAATCTTCTGCCTGACTAGTGGTAGGTTTGATCCTGAGTACCCAATGTGTATTTGGACCTTCTTACGATGATAACATAATAATTCCATGGCAACATCCTATGGAATCATTGAATTGGCACTCTAGGGAGAAGTTGTTAGAATTGTCAACCAGAGAGCATCTCTAGCGGCTTACGAAGCTACAGAATCCCAAATTTAATTGTTGTTGTTGTTAATTCATTCGATCATTTCCAACTCTTTGTGACCTCATGGATCAGTCCACGCTAGAGTTCCCTGTCTGCCATGGCCACCCCCAGCTCCTTCAAGGTCAAGCCAGTCACTTTAAAGATGCCATCCATCCATCTTGCCCTTGGTCGGCCTCTCTTCCTTTTTCCTTCCATTTTCCCCAACCTAATTATCTTCTCTAAGCTTTGCTGTCTCCTCATGATGTGGCCAACATTTTTGGATCTCAGTAGTCAAAGAGATTTAGCTCTTTAGTAAGGGTTTGGAACTCCCAAGAGTATGAGGCGTACAACAAAAATACCACCCTAATTCCAAAAAACAAAACAAAACAAAAACAAAAACATGGAACACAGCTTACAAGGGAAGTCTCTTGTTCTGTTGCCACTGAATCAAATGGGAGCTGTGCTGTTGTGCAGACCCCATTCATTTCAGATTAATTGCTCTCATTGGCACCCCGAAATCACTCCTTGTCCCCACATCAAGCCTGCATCTATATGCACCCCCTTTCCCTTTCCTCAAGGCATCTTTTTGTTGGCTAAACTGACAGCAGAAGCATCATTGAACTTTTCTTATCTCCCCAAATTCTGTCTTTTCCGCTTGCTGGAGATAAAAGGCCTTGCTTCTCTGCCCTGCGATAAGAAACCCAGCGCCTCTCCTGCATTTGGCAAATGCCACCATCCAGGCCTGCTGCAAGAAAGAGATAAACTTTGGCCCAAGTGCTAGCAGGCGAGCTTGCCCTCCGCCGAATGATAAGTGTAACATTTCAAACAAAAGAGCTGCTCCTCGCCTCCGCTTCTGCTCTCTCTCTCTCTGCTCAGGCAAAGGACATATCCTGAAGTTTCTACTTAACTGGACCAGGGCCTTCGGAGATTGGTGCAAACCATGAAAGCTTCAGTACTGGTTTTTTTAAAAAAGACAACAGAGAGAAAGAACTGTTGGAGAAAGTGGAAGGAAGATAAATTTATCAGTGGCAATTAATCATGAATTCTAAAGGGGTTGGGGTGGATGTTCAGGTTGACAGACAGTACAGTCAGTCATAGAGATCCTCGGATTTTGCACCCACAGATTCAGATAGCCACTGCTTCAGGTTTATTTTTAAAAAAATCCAAAAAGCAGATCTTGATTTTGCCACTAAAACACTATTTTACTACATCATTGCATATAATGGGACTTGAGCATCCACAGATTTTTGTAACCAGAATTGATCCTGGAACCAAAGCCCAGTGGAAATAATAATAATAATAATAATAATAATAATAATAATAATAATAATGGAAAAGAAAAAAGTCTGGATTATTGATGTCGCCATACAGGGTGACAGTCGCAGTAAATGTTCAAACATGATATAACGGCGCAAAATTACCTAATAAATATAATAGTAACATATTTACTTCTTGCTTGTGATGCACATGCTCAGTTGTTGCCTCTCTCTAGCACCTAAAAGGGATGGAACTGAGTTTTTTTAATCCAAGGTCTGGGGAAACGTGAGGAAGGTGATGGTGAAGCAGACTTTTTCTCCTCCCGAGCGATTGCTCGGGAGCTTAGCCAAATGCTCCATTCAAGTTCAGTTGCGGACGCAGTTGAGTCAGGGAAAACAGCCAACTGGGTTCAGCAAGAATATCAAAGTTTATTTATTTATTTAGCAGCTGCTAGTTGACTTCCGACGCAACAAGGCGTCTCTGGGGGAAGTCACACCAGCACAAAGGATTAGTGTTTCTTTTATACATGCAAAGGGGTTCGGCTTTAAGAGCCGCCCCAAAGATTAAATCATTGGTTAAGAAAGCTGTCAATATTATATTTACGTTAAGCAATTAGATCATACACTTTTAAGTTTCGATTCTCAATAAGCAAGCCCTTTTTGGAAACATCACAAGAACATCACAAGATGCTGATACAGCTGCTGATCTGGCAACTCAATTTAGCCTTTGGCTGGTCCCTCTCTGCAAAGTCAGCACGTCTCTTGACCGATACTTCACCCTTGCACAAAAAACTTATCTTTGGCACCAAAACCTGTCTTTGTTTCCCATATATGATCAAGTCCATATCCGTTCTCCTTTTTACATGAAAACCCCGGCATTTTGTAAAACTAAAGCTGTACCTTTCTACCTTAATGGAAGAATGAGTTTCCACTTCGGGGTGTCCAAAGACAAAGTGGTTGCAACTGAAGACAGATGGAGGGACCAATGTGTGATCGTAATTGAATTAAAGTATACTGGAAAATAAGGTCCTTTGTATCTCTTCAATAATATGAGTCGTTCAGTAGCATTTTCAAACAGCGTCCCAAATACGAAGTCTTTGCATGAATAATAATAATAATAATAATAATAATAATAATAATAATCTTTATTTATATGCCACCACTATCTCCCCGATGGGGACTCGGGGCGGCTTACATGAGGCCAAGCCCAAACAACAAATCACAGCAAATAAAACCAAAGATGTAAACTGAAAACACAGACAATAAACAACATCATCATAATTACATAAAACATGTGAATGCATAGCAATATAAAATTACAATAAACACAATCACAGTGACAATGGGCGGGCTACATATAATGATTAAAAGAACAAACTAATTAAAAGCTAATTAAAAACTCGAGTGAGATAAAGGAGAAGCAGATATACTCAAAAGTATGTAGTCAGATTTTTTTAACCTGCGATAATACCTTTCTAGGATTTTTTTGGTTCTCCAGCACAACTCTATAATCAACTTCTTCTGAAAACTGAAAGAGAATCACATTGGCTACAAGTGTTTGAGAGAAGCGTTCTCTCTAGGAATCTCTAGGTCCTTCAGCATGACACTGTGGTCAACCTCCATTGAAATGTACTGGAGGAACTAGAGACCCCATATGAGATATTCATTGCAAAACTATAGCAAAATGTGCTGTGGAATGTCCCACAAAAACAAAGTTTGTGCAGTTTAATAACCTTTTCCCATGTTTTTATGATAGGACCAATTAGGAAATTACGTTTATAACTCAGGAAAAACATTATGTTACATAGTGTTACTCACCCCCCCCCTCCCCTCCCATGTTAATCAAAACTGAACTTATTATACCCTCTGCATGGAAGCAGAGGACGTGGGACCATAGGCTCTTATTTACATATCTGGCTAGCATGCCCAATTGTAAAATGTTTTTTTGGCTCCAGATGTTAAAAGGATCATCCACATGACTAAACGGGAAATCATGAGTTGTGACTAACAACTACGTTTATCATTACTCTCAGGAATGAGCAAAGAAAGCATAAACATATGATTTCATTTATGATTTTGAAATCCAGGCTGGAAATGTCAGGCTCCGGGAAGCATTTTAAAATGCGTAAACATTACCTCTTGGTTGGATTTGGTTTGCATTAAAAATGGAAAAGCTAAGCTATTAAATGCATGCTATCTTGAGGACTGAACTTTCAAAAGAGTTTATTAGGCAATGCTTTGTCTCTTATTAAATACATTAGCATTGAAGGCAAGTAACTTCCAAGGCAACTTTTGGAGGGCCGTGCTAAGCCACTTTCACAAACATGTCTCTGCAGACCATGATCTGAAAGAAACCCATTGTAAACTTTCAAACTGCTGTGGTTTCTGCAAACTAATAATGTACCGTACGTACAACAATAACTTTCATGTAAAGTTCTGTATAATTTAGTTCATTTTAAAATGGCTAATATAAATGAGAATAACAATACTGGGAAGACAGTGTTTCAGATTTCAATGAGTTTAAATAGTCTAGATCTCACTCAATGATATTTTGTCTGTGATAAGTCCTGGTGAAATTGAGTAATGTAGCTAGGGTAAAAGGATAGCATTTAACCATTGCTAACCTTGCTCAAGATGCGTCTTTGCACACTTAAAAGTTGAAATTCTTGGATTGAGTCAGCATAACCATTAACGTTTCACAAACGGCAACAGGGACGCATGTGGCCAAGTAACATCTAAGTGTGGTCAAGATGACTCATGTTAATAGGAAGGATCGGTCAAGCTGGAAGAAACTGCTGCAGTTTGCTTTTGCCTATGTGTGAAGAAGCCTTACCTTTAGCAGCCAGAATGTAGGCCTAGCGAAGCCTGTTGGCCTGAACCGTTAGAATGTGGGCCTAGCAAAACCCTGGCGGCCATCTTAAGATAGAGAAACAGGGAGACGCCATCTTAGGTCAGGTTTTCTTAGAGGGGGCGTGTCCTAGTCCAGTAAGCAAAGAGTAGATGGCCAGGATTGGTTAGGAATAGGGGGTGGAGCCTAACATTCAAATAGAGGGGAAAAGTGTACCTTTTGAATTTGAGGCTTGAGTTTTGGCAGTTGGGATTTGTCAGTTGGGAATTAGGTAGTCGGCTGGTGTTCACAGTTGGATAGTGCTAGATAGGAGAATTGGGTTAATCTTTTGTAGTATTCAAGGGCTAGAGGAATTAGCCAGGAATACTGACAGTGGGAACAGGACCTTGCTTATGGTTTGCTTCTTTTATTCCTGAGGAAGGCTAGGCCAAGGTTGTGTGGCTAGATACCAGAAAGTGGGAATTTGGTTTGGAATTATCATCAGAGATTAATTTCCTGAGATAATCTCCTGTTTTGTTAACTCTAGATTTGAAGCCAGTACTCATCTAAGAATTGTACATCAAACATAACCAAAAGCTTTTGTGCCATTCATTTACAGAAACCATTACGCATTTGTACCAGAAGAGTTTAAGCCTGTTAAATAAACGTTTTATTATAGTTAACACATTACAACAGCCTGTGTGTGAACGTCATTGGTATTTAAACCCTCTGAGGAAAATAAACACCATAGTAACACAGAAGGGTGTTACTAAGTATCCTCTCCACACATATAACTCAGCCTGAATACTAAGCAATAAGGTGGCAGCGTACCCCAATTGAAGAAACAGTTACAAAACCTCTCAGTTCAGACGTCATTCAATCCCACCACCTGCCACCAATTATAAAGACAGCTTTAGATATGGCACCAACAATATAACTGGACAGGGGGGCAAACAGATCCCACCAACTGTCCCTCCAATATAAAGAATTCACACCACTGGCACCTATATAAATGTTATGAGGGAATGTCTCTCTGATTTAACTTCCGCTGCCACCATAAACAAAATTGTACAGGAACACTCTAGCTGTTTTGAAAATATTAAAAATGTTTTTAGACCACCAAGTATTGTGTTTTATTTTCTTCTTTAAAGGGAAACAGGTGAGGTTGGAAAGGAAAAGAACTATAGCCACAAAGGGCACACTTGACTCAGGCTTTTAAGTTTCAAAATAATCAAGAAAAGTTTATTGATGAGAATACAGAGAAGTGAATGCTGTTTAATAAGCTTGGCGGTTACAGATAAAATGTTCTGGTTCTTGAAAGCGTAACGGTTACATGTGAATGGTTCTTTCTTTGTTACTACTACAGAGATTTTCTTCTTTAAAACAAAACCAAGTATACTTGACAGGAGCTGAATCTCTGCCAAGATA
>NW_026845477.1:148080718-148122045 GCF_025583915.1 Anolis sagrei ordinatus | reverse complement strand
GAAATGGTGCTTTCCCTAAACTAAAATGGCTCCTGCTGCCCTCTGCCAGGCCCTCCAAAGGTAAGGGATCTTCACATACCCCAATTGAAGAAACAGTACAAAACCTCTCAGTTCATCCATCATTAAAATATATCTATACACAGTTATAGCTTTCCCTGTCTGATAAATTCAAATTATTTAAAATCTTCTCTACTACTCGGCCTTCCTTCCTCCCATAGTGTGATATTCCTTATACCATGCTTACTGGAAAAGACAAGATTCTCTCCCCTTCTTTCCAGTGAGTTAATTGGAAGCAAATTCAATTTCGACTTTTAACTCTGTTTGGCTCAATTGAAGCAAGCTGAGAACAATGAGGGAAGTGAGAAGAGAGAGAAAATTGGGACATTATAAAGGCGTTTGAAAAAAATGGGAAGGCAGAGGATTAATTGGGACTGTCCCTGCCAAATCTGGACAGCAGGGGGGTATGAGTAATGGGCTACACAAACCTGTAGAACTATCCATAGCAACTAAATTTATCCTCACTCCTAGGCAAGTATATGTCATTCACACTTTCTCAGCTCCTACCTCTTACTTAATGCTTGTGGAAACAACTAAGCACAATATTGACGTATGGCCTTACAGTTCGAACATAAGGACACTTGAAGGTGTTAGAGGAGAAAGATTGTCAAAGATTACAGGAGCCAACATACACCTTGGTGCCTCAGACTTTAGACACATTTCTGGCTATATTTGACCTGCTGATTCCAAAAATGGCACCAGTTTGCCCTTATCAGTTTGTTTAATACAGAACATATGCCATCAACCAGTCACCATCTGTCAGTTGCCATAGAAAATAAAGATAACCACATTTAAGAAACTAGAGGTGATGAGGTCAAAATTTAGGTTTCTAAAGGTCATAGATAACTAGGACTGCAGATACCTGGGGTCACCTAGCACCAATGTTCCAGAACAGAATCAGGACACACTCGATAAAGGCAAATGACAAAGGCTTTATTCAATCTGCAAAAGGGATGCAGTGTACCATAATGGATGTCAAAATGTACAAGCATAAGCAATATGTGAGATGCAGTAACTTTTATATAGAAGAAACACCATTAATTAACATTGCCAAGTTTTGAAATGCTCTCCCCCTTCCCTGATTGGCCAAGTGCTGAAAGCCAGCCGGCACCGCCTGTGCTCCTGATTGGCTGGGGAGGGGGGGCTTCCCTCTGGGCACAAAGTGCACGTCCTATTCAAAAGACAAATTTTACAGGTCCAGCACGCGACAGAACTATATATATAGTTAATTAATAATATAATAAATATATTATTTATTATATATTATTTAAATAAATAATAAATTAAATAAAAATTAATTTTATATATTGTATGTATATATATATATCTTGTAAGCTGCTCTGAGTCCCCTTCGGGTGAGAAGGGCAGCATATAAATGTCGTAAATAAATAAAATAAATATGCCACGTTTGGATGATTTGCTGGAAAGGATGGGGAAGGCCAATTTTATTAGTAGTATAGATCTTACCAAAGGATTTTGGCAAGTGTCCATGGCACCACAGGATCAACATAAAACCGCCTTCCGGACCCAAAATCGGCTTTTTGAATTTTCCGTACTTCCATTTGGGTTAAAGAACAGTCCAGCCACATTTCAGAGATTAGTAGACAGAGTTTTGAGTGGGCTGGGGTCTTTCTGCGTGGTCTATATCGATGATATAGGGATTTTCAGTTATTCATGGGAAGCTCACCTTGGACATTTGGATCTGGTATTAAGTAGGTTGAGGGAAGCAGGGTTAACTATTAAAGCTTCCAAGTGCAAGTTAGGATACAATACTACCAAGTATTTAGGACATTTAGTGGGAGGAGGTTGTATTTGACCTGACCCTACTAAAGTGGCAGTTATTCACCAGTGGCCAGTGCCCAAAACAAAAAAACAGGTTAGGGCATTCCTTGGATTGGCTGGATACTATCGTAAATTCATTCCATCTTTTAGTGATTTGGCAGCCCCTCTTTCGGATCTTACCAAAAAGAAGAACCCGAATCAAGTAATTTGGACTCCAAATTGTCAAACTGCCATGGATCAATTGAAGAAAGCCATTACGTCGGATTCGGTCCTAATTGCGCCAGATTTTGATAAACCTTTTATTCTAACATGTGATGCATCGGATACTGGGCTAGGAGCTGTCCTAAGCCAGTTAGATGTAGAGGGTGAGGACAGACCTATTTTGTTTTTGAGTAAAAATGGGCATTACAATGAATATAACATGTCAACGATTGAAAAAGAATGCTATGCCATCATCTGGTCAGTTAAAAAATTAAAGCCATATTTGTGGGGGAGAAAGTTTACCTTACAAACGGACCATGCTCCATTAAGATGGCTAGATAATGTAAAAGGTACGAATAACAAATTGTTGAGATGGAGTTTATGTTTACAGGATTTTACATTTGAAATTAAACATGTTTCAGGTAAACGAAACATAGTTGCAGACGCCTTATCTAGAATTTCGTAAGGTTAAAGGTTTGTATGTATAAATTATAATGTATGTAACCATAATACGTTTGCCTTTCAGAAATATTGTGTATTTTAATATAGTTGGATAATTTGTGGAATTATTTTTGCCCATTCCAGGATTGAGAATGGTCCAAAAATACTTGTTTCTGGGAGGGAAGGTGTACAGGAGTTGATTATAAATTGTATGATTTTAACTGTATTTGTGTTTAGATTGGCGGCAGTAAGGCTGGAGCGGCCTAAGTCAGAGGAGTCCTACATGTGCGTTGCCATGGAGACTGATGCAGGAGAGAGGGAAGTGGGAGGAGCTTGGAGGGGAGAGTTTGAAAAAACGGCAGTTAAAAATCAGTTAGGGTTTAGGTTTAGAGGAGTGAGCAGTCCGGGTTTAGGTTCAGAGGAGTCAGGAGTTAGGTTCAGAGGAGTGAGGAGTTAGGAGTTGAGAGAGAAGGAAAAGGAAAGGTGGCGGAGTGACTTGTGAAGCAAAGCTTTGAGGCTTTGAAAAGCTGGGTTTGGCTATTGGAAGTTTCTCAGGCTAGTGCAGCCGAATGGTGAAACATAGCTGGTATTCTTTTAGTCTAAGGAGAGGCTAAAGAATAGTTTACTTAGTATTTGATCTAGGGAGGATCAACTAAGGGAAACATCCCTGTATGGAAACTTTGTCTGAAACAAGTGCTCTACGTCAGAAAGATACTGTGTTACTTGAAAGAATGAACTGTTAAAGTTACAAGTATTATTCCAAGTGCAACAAGGAAAAGTTACGTCTTGCAACCACACGCTGTGTACTTAATAAAATTGTTAACTTTTATTTGAAGATTGCCTCAGCTCCATCTATTCTGTGTCCAAAGTGCCATTTCTCACAATATTACAACTTACCTCACGTGGTGGCAGAAACGCAGGGAAAAGTAACCAAATAAATCTACATTCTTCTCTCCAGTCACGCTACAGTATATACAGTGTAATTACTACTAAGTTATTACTTTCTTAATAAAGGAGGAGGTGCAATTGAACAGCCTCCCTTCTAACTTGATGGTAAATTTGGTTCCTAATCGGCAACCTCCATTGCAAATCGGCCAGTTCTTTTTAAAATTGGGAACTGGAGTAAAATCTCCTGAATACTGGTTCCTTTCAAATTGGTGGCAACAATAAATCATCCCTCCGCTCCCTTGCTTCTTTTCAGGAACATACAAGGAAATCATAAGGGATAAACCATGCAAGGTCAAGGGTGCCCTGTCAGCCCTCCCTCCCTCCACAGTCCACTAAAGGTTCATATTATTATTATTATTATTATTATTATTATTATTATTATTATTAAACTTTATTTGTACCCCGCTAGCATCTCCCGAAGGATTCGATGCGGCTTACACAGGCCGAGGCCTCAACACACAGCACAACAATACAATCTAAGCAAATCAAACAATTAAAAACAGAATAAAGCAAAATAAACAACAGGCACAATACACTAAACACAATAAAACTGGGCCGGGCCAGAGCAATGGGTACAAGATTAAAAGTGCTGATGTGACAGGAGGTGTATATAGGGCTTCCAGGGCAAGTGCGATGTGCGATGTGCAGCAATCATTGGTTCTGATAAAGTGCTTATGGGACTTGGTAGTGGAGATTTCCTAATCTGGGAAGGCGCATCGGAAAAGCCAGGTCTTCAAGTTCTTTCTGAAGACAGCCAATGTAGGGGCCTGTCTAAGGTCTTTGGGGAGGGTGTTCCAGAGTCGGGGGGCCACCACGGAAAAGGCCCTGTCCCGCATCCCCACCAAGCGCGCTTGCGACGCCGGTGGGATCACGAGCAGGGCCTCTCCAGATGACCGAAGAGAACGCGTGGGTTCGTAGATGGAAATGCGGTCACGCAGGTAGGCTGGTCCCAAACCATTCAGGGCTTTGTAGGTAAGCACCTGCACCTTGAATTGGGTTCAGTATATCATAAAAGTTCATAAGGGTTTGCTATAGGGTCCATAAGAGTTCCAAAGTCCATGAAAAGTTGATTAAAGGTTTCTAAAAGTTCATAGAAAAGTCCATAAAGTGTGGATTACAGGGGCCTTGCCATGTGGGGCCATGGAAAGAGCCTTAGGTTCCCACATGGGGGAGAGATAGGGGATTATGGGATCATTCCAATCTGGTGTCCTTGGTAAACTATGAATTCCTTGGTTTTGAACCATCTTTTAAAGAGTCCTGAGGGGAGGGGGTCACCTCCGATATAAAAAATGTGGAGCTTTAAGTAAGTTCAGGATTTTATGACACAATAGGTTTGTAACATGTGTGCAGTGGATTTGTTCTGTTTCTTAGGCCCCATCTACACAGCCATATAAAATCCAGATTATCTGTTTTGAACTGATTTATATTAGTCTATACTGCCATATAATCCAATTCAAAGCAGATAATCTGGATTTGATATGAAAGTAGATGGGGCCTTAATCTTTTCTTATGACAAAACATTGCGATTCCGCCATTGTGGCATTACATTTCCTCATTACTGAATCACATCTCTTCATTGATGGAGAAAAACACATCAATGGCTCCAAATATCACTGCTGTTCAACTCTTGTTTCTGGTGCAATCATTTCATTCTCCTCCAATTCCGATATTCCAGCAGTTGTATGATTTTTTTCTTCTCGCTATCTCTATCTCCATGCAGGGTCACATTGTTATAGAAACATGAAGAGCAGAGGCAATTGGTGACGGTTTCAGGATTCGTGGTTTAATTGGCCATGGTCCATTCCTGGCCGTGGATTGGCTGCAGGTTTAAAGGTCTGTGAATTGCTGATTGTCTGAGTGGTCTGGCTGGAATGTCAATAAACTGTCATTGCTTGAATTTGAAGTTGTCAGTTGCCTGGTGTATCTGCCTCCCCGGGAGGGTCCGGGAATGGAATCTGGGCACAACTGGGAGATAATTAGCACTTGAGAGGATTATCTGTGAGAACAGTTCCCAAGTACTGGATAATATTTGCAGTATTTATATTCCGCCCTTCTCACCCCACAGGGGACTCAGGGCAGATTACAATGCACATATACTTGACAAACATTCAATGCCAGTTAGACATGCAACATATATAGACAGACAAAGAGGCTATTTAACATTCCTGCTGTGCCCAAGCTTTCCTGGCTTGATTCCGGCCACAGGGGGAGCTCCTGCTTCACCGTACATTGTGACACCGAGTCCTTTGATGGAGTACGGTACTTCCTCATTCTTTTGCACACTGCTGGAAGGTTTTATGGTGTTGTAATGTAGTTAAATTAGCCTCCTCACATTGGGGTTAGGGAGTGGGGGGGGAGGAATGATGTGAAGCCAGGGGGTGGGGAAGTCAGAGGGTAAGAGGGGGGGGGAGAAAGGGGGGGTGCTTCCCGACAGTCTTCCGGGAATCTTCCAGTCGGGTTGAAACTTGTACTTTGTTATCAGCGTAAATCACGATCTTCTCTCTTCAGATGTGAGATAAGTCGATTTGTAAAGGGAGATCCTTACTTGCAATAAACTCTTTAAAACCTGACCAATTTGTGTGATTATTTGTACCCTTTAATTTCTGGGAAAGACTGTCCATTTGGATCACATCTAAGACTTTTAAGTACCAATCCTCTATACTCGGGACATCTCTTAACTTCCATGATTTTGCTAGCAAGATTCTAGCGGCTGTGCTTAGTAGAAAAATTATTTTTTCTTGATTTTCATTTAAATTTTGATTTGTTTCTATGATCCCTAATAAGTAAATTTCTGGTAATTGGGGAAAGTCGGCCTTTATGATTTTTTGCATTGCTTTGTGAACACCCTTCCAGAATTTTTGAACTAGTTTACATTCCCACCATTGGTGAAAAAAGGTCCCCTTTRCTTTGCCACATTTCCAGCACAAGTCTGAGCCGGTTTTGCTGAATTTTGAGATCTTTTCCGGGGTGAAATACCAACGGTAAAACATTTTAAACCAATTTTCCCTTAAATCACTAGCTTCTATATAYTTTATTCTTGATCTCCATATTTTTTCCCATTGTGTTATTAGTATACTATGGCCRATATCTTTGGCCCATCTTACCTGGCAGCTTTTAATTTGTTCTTCCTCAGTAGTCCATGTGAGTAGTTGTTGGTAAGTAACTTTTATTAATTTCTTTTTCCTTTCCATTACCGTTTCCCATATTCCTCTATCCTGGTTGAACCCATGTCTACTATCTTCTTTATACTCTTGAAAAATTTGGTGGTAATTTAACCATGATATCTTCTTATTTAGCTGCTTTAATTCGTCTAGAGATTTCAATGTTAGATACCCCCCTTCATTTTTCTTTAACATCTGTTGGTATGTCAGCCAAYTCTTCTCCTCTAGTTCCCTTCTATGTTTGGCTTCTGTCGGAGATATCCATAATGGGGTTTTCGTATATAGCCTGGGTCTGTATTTTTCCCATGTTCTTAAGAGGGAGGCTCTAATATAGTGGTCGGTAAATGCTTTATCAACCTTCTTTTTATTATACCATAGATATCCGTGCCAACCGGCACGGATATCATGGCCCTCTAATGCTAACAATGCTCTGTTTTCCAATGTGGCCCATTCTTTTATTGCRACCAAATTACAAGCCTCAAAATAGGCTTTRAAGTCGGGTAGCCCGAGGCCTCCCCTTTTTTTGTCGTCTGTCAATATTTTTAAGCTGATTCTAGGTTTACCGTCTTTCCAGACAAATTTACATACATCTGAGTTCCATTTCTTAAAGAGATGGTCATTCCTTAACACTGGTAAGTTTTGAAAAAGGGATAGCATTTGCGGAAGGATTGTCATTTTAATTATAGCAATTCGCCCTAGGAGTGAGAAATTTTTGTATTTCCATCTCGTTAGATCTTTTTGTATTTTTTTCCACCGTAATTCATAATTATTTTTGACTAGATTTATATTATTTTTTGTAATGTTTACCCCTAGATATTTTACTTTGTTTTCTATAGGTATCCCCGATACTTTCTGTAACATAGATTTTCCCTCTGAGTCCAGATTTTTGACCAAAAGCTTTGTCTTTTGTTTATTTATTTTAAAACCTGCCAAGGCCCCGAAATCTTCTATTTTTTTAAGCCAATCCTGTATTCTGTTTATCGGGTCCTCTATTATGCAGACAACATCATCTGCATAAACCCTCAGTTTGAAGTTATATTTTAGAATTTTTAATCCTTTTAGTGCTGTATCCTCAATTATTGTGCGAATTAGGGTTTCCATTACTAAAATGAAAAGTAGGGGGGATAGGGGGCAACCTTGTCGTGTTCCTTGTGATAATATGATAGCTCTTTTGTCTTCTTCTCCGTTAATTATGAGGGTTGCTTCTTGGTTGGTATATATTGCCTCCACTGCGTTTTGAAAGTGAAACCCCATGTCTAATTCCCCTATCAGCATTTTTAGATAGTTCCAATTTACTCGATCAAAAGCCTTTTCGGCGTCTATAAACATCAATGCTACTTGTTTTTCGTTGTGCCTCTCGTAATATTCAATTGCATCAATAACTACTCTAATGTTATCCTTGATCTGCCTATTCGGTAAGAATCCGGTTTGTTCGTTAGAAATCCAATTTTTTAATCCTCCCCCTATATCTTACCTAAGTATCTACCCCTGAATATGTATTAAGTTAAAAGTTTCAATAAAGATTATTAAAAAAAAAAAAAAAAGAAAAAAATTAGCCTCCTCACATAAAGCGGTACCTAAATTTCCTACTTGACATGCAACTGTCTTTCTGGCTGCATAGGTCGACAGCAAGCTAGACGAATGGCCGGAAGATCACTCCGACCCAGGCTGGCTTCGAACTCATGACCTTTCGCTCAGTAGTGATTACTTACTTACTTAGGCAATCCCTCGTAGTCCGAGGATGATGGTCCTCCAAGGTTGGTATTCTGGCGGTGGGTCCGTAGATGACTGTGGAGCCCTATTCTTGATCTACATCTTCTCCCATAGTGAAGGCATTGGTTTCCAGGTGGAAGGCAGTTCCGGTCGGGGTTGGCTTGATGCGCCTTCCACTTGGCACATTTCTCTCTTTTGCCCTCCATTGGTGCCTCTTCAAATTCTGCAGCACTGCTGGTCTCAGCTGACCTCCAACTGGAGTGCTCAAGGGCCAGGGCTTCCCAGTTCTCAGTGTCTATGCCAGAGTTTTTAAGGTTGGCTTTGAGTCCATCTTTAAATCTCTCTTCCTGCCCACCAACAACCCATTTTCTGTTCCTGAGTTCATAATAAAGCAACTGCTTTGGGAGACGGTGGTCAGGCATCCAGACAACATGGCCAGTCCAGCGGAATTGATGGTGGAGGACCATCGCTTCAATGCTGGTGGTCTTTGCTTCTTCCAGCATGCTGCCATTTGTCTGCTTGTCTTCCCAAGAGATTTGCAGGATTTTTTGGAGGCAGTGTTGATGGAATCGTTCCAGGAGTTGCATGTGACGTCTGTAGACTTATGCACGTCTCGCAAGCATATAGCAGGGTTGGGAGGACAATAGCTTTATTAACAAGCACCTTGGTATTCCAATGGATGTCCTGGTCCTCAAACACTCTGTGCTTAATTCAGAAAAATGCTGCACTCGCAGAGCTCAGGAGGTGTTGAATTTCAGTGTCAATGTTGACTTTTGTGGAGAGCTGGCTGCCAAGGGAGCGGAAATGGTCAACATTTTCCAATGTTACGCCATTAAGTTGTATTTCTGGCATTGGAGAAGGATTGGCTGGTGACTGCTGGAAGAGCACTTTGGTTTTCTCGATGTTTAATGACAAGCCGAGCTGCTCGTATGCTTCTGCAGAGGTGTTTAGAGTGGCTTGTAGGTCTTCTGAATGTGCACAGACGACGTTGTCATCAGCATACTGGAGTTCAGTAGTGATTAAACGCAGCTGGCTCCCCAGATGGCTGTGCCACAGCCCAGCCCTACGCAATGTACTCGATCTCATGCCCCAGCTTTGTCCGCAGAACTTAAGAATAGTAATAATTCCCTGTCATCGGCTACAGCAGGCACGGGCCAATAATAGGATATCCTGATACTTTGATGAGTCCTGGGATTTAGGGACAATGGGTGTTTAGGTATCCTAATGGGCTCTGCAGATATGATAAAGGAACAAGGATGTGAATGAATGGGTTTTCGGTTCCTGCTGGGATATGATGCAGAAAGCCGTGATTACAGTGTTAACCATTTTTATTTATATGTAAGTAAGAAAAGTGTCAAGGAAGTCCAACACAGTCATAATGGACTTCAGAATAAAGGAAGAATCTCCTATATGAGAGAACCTATATGAGGAAGTCAAAAGAGGAAAGTCAAGAGGGTTAGGTCCCTCCAAAACGTTTGCAGGAGGGTGGGTATGTTTACTAAAAATCACAGAAGCTAGCTAGAAATACATACCACAAAACCAAGTCTCAAGGAAGACACAAATTGGGGGGGGGGGGGGGGGGGGGCAGCTCCCCATATGTGGCTGGATTGCTAATCCCATCGTCTTTCCATTGGCTCTGCTTATAATATGAGGTGGAAATGCTTCACTAATGAAATAAGGGACCAAATAGCCTCAATAGAATAAGTACTAGGAGGCAGCTCTAAAGTTATCTAGCATCCGGTGAAGCTGTCTGAGGGTGGGGTTGTGTTCTTCTTGAAGGAGGAGGTATGTGTAGTCTATATGTACAAGATCAAACCTTGTTGTAGAGGCCCAGAGAGATTGTGACTTATGCTGATTTATTGACTTCAGAGCGTCTGCTTGAAGGCACAAAAGTAAATAAATGAAGCGTGCTACCTTCAGTCAGCTCCAAAACCCAGAGTGGCATTTAATTATTTATTGCCAATTACTAAAACTACAAAAACTATCACATCTTTCCTTTTAGCTGTTCATCGGGTTAAGGTAATTTGCTGGCCTGTGGCTTTGAGTTGTTTCCAACTTATCCTAAGGTTTGTTCAGAGGGGGTTTGCCCTTGAGGTTTAGATAACACCTTTGCATTAATAGAAGAGTCTCACATACTATAGTTGCTTGCGAGCTAACCTCTGTGTATCCTGCCCTCCCTAAGCTTTTAAGTCCTGTGCTCAAGGCTACTATGAAACTCATGACAGCATGGGAGAGGCAAAGCAGTGAACATTCATCCCCAGCTGACCCTCCTGTTCGATTCATTTCTCCATCAGGGATTAGACTGAAAAGTAATTTCTGTTTTTGTTGTTGATCAAACTTCACTGAGACTGTCAGAGAGACCTCATGCACTCAGAGTGTTGGCCTGGGACCCGGGGGCCATTGGGGGCTGCCTGTATATAAAATTCAATGCATGGTTGATTAGTTGATCACAAAGGTTCCTACATGGTTTGCTGGATCTGGACAAAACTTGACAAAGATACTTTTTATTGTTGTTGTTCATTCGTTCAGTTGTTTCCGACTCTTCGTGACCTCATGGACCAGCCCATGCCAGAGCTCCCTGTAGGCCATCACCAACCCCAGCTCCTTCAAGGTCAATCCAGTCACTTCAAGGATCCCATCCATCCATCTTGCCCTTGGTCGGCCCCTCTTCCTTTTTCCTTCCATTTCCCTAGCATCATTATCTTCTCCAAGCTTTCCTGTCGTCACATGATGTGGCCAAAGTACTTTATCTTGGCCTCTACTATCCTTCCCTCCAATGATCAGTCGGGCTTTATTTCCTGAAGTATGGACTGGTTGGATCTTCTCGCTGTCCAAGGCACTCTCAGCACTTTCCACCAACACTATTCTTCTGTTGTGCGCTGGGCCTGTAAAGAATTTCCTTTAGAACAGGATGTGCAACCTTTGCCCAGCGGGAAGCCAGGGGGCCTAAAGAGAAGTTCTCAGAGGTTTTTCACCACAAATAGTCTTTAGGTGGCTTGTGAAGTACAACAAAGACTTTTATTAATGAACAATCAAACAGAAACTTCTCTTGTCTTCAGTAAAGTTAAGCAAATGATTCCAAGCTTTTAGGCAACTGGTGAATTCCTAATCTTGCCCACGAAGGATAGGCAACTGTCTTCAATAACTTCTTCTTTAAAAGAAAATCCCCTTTTTAACTTCTCCCAGGCTGACTGTAATCTAACCCTTACTGATGTGGGCTCCACTACCGGGTCGAACTGCATCTCGAACGCCGAGTGGACCTACCAGTAAGGCAGTAGACTCTCCAGCTGGAGTTCTTTGGTCTTTAGGGCTGTTTTCCTGGAAATTCTTAAGGGTGCTCTTAAAACTGTTTCCCCCCAGAAATCTTAAGGGTTGAAGCTTTTGTACAGGGGAAGCTTGCACACGTCCTATACATTAGCTTGCCTTGCTGAGATTAACTAAAAAATGGCTCCCTTCCCTTCCCAATTGCCCTAAGCAAGGGGCGGAACCAAAACTTAACGATGGACAGGTGACTTGCCCTATGACTGCAACCAAAGGAAGCCACCTATCTGCAGAGTCCCTGAAACCTTGGACTGCAAACAAACATTTAATACAAAGCAAATAAAATTTGAGCTCCTGGTACAGCCGTACCAGAACAACCATGGTTCAAAAGCATCTATCTTCCTTCGCTCAGCATAATTCAGAATATCAAGGCTAAATAACCCACAATATCTGCTTTGAACCTGGTTATCTGAGTCCACACTGCCACATAGCCCTGTTCAAAACAGATAATGTGGGGTTTTATTCAGCTGTGTGGAAGAGCCCTCCGAGAGAGTCTTGCAAAGCAACTACTTCCTGAGAATATGCGCCACCTAGCGCTTCTCTAAGCAGAGAACTGCGTCTGCTGCAAATGAACTACGTTTCCCTGTTTTCCCTCGAAGACGCATGCGCAGAAGCAGAGACATTCCAACCGTTCTGTAATTAACTGGCGAGGCCTCCAGCCAGTCATAATCGGCCAGCTCCCAATCCGTTCCTGCCGGCTTGAAGGCCCGCCTTCCCCGCTGACAGGCGGCTTCGTGGGCCAATCCGCAGAGAATGCCGAATTGGCCAATAGAAGGGCGAAACATCCGGTAGGAGGCGTCGCGGAGATCCCAAGGGGGAGGAGGGAGGGGAGACGCGTGACGGACAGCGGAGCCGTCCAATGGCTGGCCGGGCCCGTCCAATCAGCGCCAGGCGCCGCCCATTCCCCCTCCCCGCGCCGAGGTGGGTAGCAACAGTTGCCCCGGTGAGGGAACACGGAGGGCGCCATAGCCACCGTAGTCGTGGCGACCAGGAAACCCGGCAACAACAACAACAACCGCCCACCCTCCCCGCCTCAGCGCGATTCCCGCCAAAACCGAGGGAGGGTGCGACAGTCGCGACTTGGTCCCCGCCCCTCCCCCTCGCGGGGCAGGGACGCTCCAGGTGGGTCCGAGTCCGCTCCCCTTCCCTTTCCCCCTCGCAAGATGGCGCGGCCCGGGCCCCTCCGCTCGCTTGTCCCGAGGCAGCCTGGCCAGCAGCGTGGCGGGATTTTCCGCGCTTTGGGCCCCGCCGCGGCCGTCACTCCAAGCAGGGCTGGTCGGGAAAGGGCCCAGGCCCTGATAGGCGGGGCATCTGCACTTCCTGGTGATTGGTGGCAGGGCCCGCCAATGGGAGCCTCCTGGAATCCTCAAAGCGGCCAATTAGGCTTTGGGGGAGGCGGGAGCGGGACAGCCGTTGCCTAGAGTTAGATGGCGCGCGGAGGGGGGGGGGGGAAGAGAGACAGAGTTCTTGACTTCGGAACGCGTCGACTGTCATGTTCGTGTAATGACGTCACGAGGCTGTTTCTTTTGTTTTCGGTGTTTTTGTCGTTAGTCTTGTTGTTTTTGGTCTTGTTTTTTTTTATCTTCATTTTTCGCTGCCGGTCTCTTTCTACCCCCCCCCCCCCCAGCCAGAAGTCCGAGAAACTCCGAAATTGTCCACGCAGGTAGCTGAGGCCCCTTCCACACAGCTGTATAAAGTCCACATTGAACTGGATTATATGGCAGTATGAACTCAAGGCCCTTCCACACAGCCCTGTGTCCTAGAATATCAAGGCAGGAAATCCCACATTATCTGAGTCTACACTGGAATTTTCAGACATTATATTCTGGGATATAGGACTGTGTGGAAGGGCCCTGAGTCCACCATGCCATATATCCCAGGGCCCTTCCACACAGCCCTATATCCCAGAATATCTAGGCAGGAAATCCCACAAGATCTGCTTTGAACTGGGTTATCTGAGCCCACACTGCCATATATTCCAGTTCAAAGCAGAAAATGTGGGATTTTGTTCAATTGTGTTGAAGGGGCCTGAGTCCACACTGGGATAATGTAAAACTTGTGCGCCAGCTGCGCCCGTACCTTGAGAAGTTGGATCTGGCCACAGTGGTCCACGCTCTTGTTACATCCCGTTTAGATTACTGCAACGCACTCTACGTGGAGTTGCCTTTGAAGACTGTTCGGAAACTTCAATTAGTCCAGCGGGAGGCAGCCAGATTAGTCACCGGAGCGTCATACAGGGAGCATACCACCCCTCTGCTATGTCAGCTCCACTGGCTGCCGATCCAATTCCGAGCACAATTCAAAGTGCTGGTTTTGACCTACAAAACCCTATACGGTTCCGGCCCAGTGTATTTGTCCGAACGGATCTCCCTCTACATGCCACCTCGAAGTTTAAGATCTTCTGGGGAGGCCCTGCTCTTGGCCCCGCCTCTATCACAAGCGAGATTGGTGGGGATGAGGAGCAGGGCCTTCTTGGTGGTGGCCCCTCACCTGTGGAATTCTCTCCCTGGGGAAATTAGATCAGCGACATCCCTCCTTTCCTTTAGAAGGAAATTAAAAACATGGATTTGGGACCAGGCGTTTGGGCAATCTGGCAGATGAATAAAGGACTACGATGACCGATAAGAATAGATAATGTAGAACGAAATATGGACTCTGAGTTGGCGAACGCTGAGCTTGAGATTGGTTTATTGACTGTGATATATATTGATTGTTTTAACTGTCTTAATTGTTTTAATTGCTGTTTTACACGTTTATTTGTATTATTGTGTAGGCATCGAATTGTGCCTTTTTGTAAGCTGCCCTGAGTCCCCCCTCGGGGGTTGAGAAGGGCGGGGTAGAAGAACACGAAATAAATAAATAAATAATGTGGGATTTCCTGCCTTGATATTCTGGGTTATACGGCTGTGTGGAAGGGTCCAGAGTCTGCTTTCTGGCAGTTCAGTGTCCAGCACACAAACTTTGTTTAATGTGTAATATTATTATATAAAATATTATGTATAAATTACCTTCAGACTATGTGTCTAAAGTTGATATGAAGCAAGTAATGTTCATGTTTATACTCTGGCCCCATCTCCAAGGCGCCTTCCACACAACTGAATAAAATCCTACATTTTATGCTTTAAACTGATATATATGACAGTGTGGATTCGGTCCTTCCAGACAGGCCGTATATCCCAGGATCTGATCCCAGGTTTTCTGCTTTAAACTAGATTGTATGAATTCACACTACCAGATAATCCGGGTAAACAAAACCTGGGATCAGATCCTGGGATATACGGCCTGTCTGAAAGGGCCCACAGATAATTAAGTTTAATGCAGATAATGTGGATTATCTGCTTTGATAATCTGGATTATATAGCAGTGCAGAAGGGGCCTTAAATAGCGACTTGTGGAAAGAGCTGTCATAGGGAGAGGTGACAGAAAAATGCCAGAGCACATGCTTTGCATTCAGAAGAGTTCGTTTTAAGTAGTTAAGAGTTGTGGGAGGCAATCCTTCTGAGCCCCCTTCTACATTGCTATATGATCCAGATTATCAAATCAAATAATCCACATGATTTGCTTTGAGTGGGATTATTTGAGTCTACATTGTCATATAATCCAGTTCAAAGCAGATAATCTGTATTTTATATGGCAGTGTAGAAAGGGCCTTGGATGTCCCACTGGAGTTTCTCAGTATAATATAGCTTCCTGTATTTGGCAAAGGCTGTCAGGTAGACACTTCTAGGAATAATAGAAGAACCAAAAAAAGGAGAAGTTCATTTGTGCCAGTGTCATGTAGAAGATTGAGAGAACTCTATGGATCTGGATTCATGGAAACCCACTGGGTGGCTTGAGATGATTCGCACACTCTCAGCCCCAGAAAACCACAAGATCATTATAAATTGGAAATGACTTGAAGGCACAGAACAAGAAAGCCAGTCGCTCAGAGGCAGGGACATCTTTTCTTGGAGAAGGTCTCAAATTCCCTGACAACTCCACTTAGAGCAGTGGTTCTCAACAAGTGGGTCCCCAGGCGTTTTGGCCTACAACTTCTAGAAATCCCAGCCAGTTTACCAGCTGTTAGGATTTCTGGGAGTTGAAGGCCAAAACATCTGGGAACCTACAGGTTGAGAACCACTGACTTAGAGGATCTCTGATAGCATGGCTGGAAACACTTAATAGTTGGTGTACATGTAATCCTAAACATGGGGAACATACAATGTTGCATCTCTCCTCAGTTCTAGCCAGCATAGCCAATGGTTAGGGTTTATGGGAACTGCAGTCCAACATAAACTAAATACCCAAACTTTCCCTATCCCTGCTCTCTATAATAATAATAATAATAATAATCATCATCATCATCATCATCATCTTTATTTAATACCCCGCCACCATCTCCCCAATGGGGACTTGGGTGGCTTACCATGATAGTTGTGCTAGGTGTGAGACTTCTAGCAGCAGACCATCAAATGAGAACATCGAATCGTAGAGGCTGGTCAACTGTGGTTTTCAGCCCTGATAAAGAGGACAAGTGCAAACTAATTTGCTGGTTCAGATCTAACTGGCATGTAACTAAAGTGGAGCACTGGAGGTTAAGTTGAAGACCAGAATCACAGGGGTGGTTCCTTTAGTGCCCAATCAGTCTGAACAGAACAATCATTAAGCAGGTGTACATGTTTACAACATTCAGTTTATTAAGACATTATATTTGGTTTATGACGTTGACATCATGTCAGAAGTCATGAGTGAGATAAATGAATATGAAATGGTCCTGCCAACTCATAGTTAATGAGGATTTCTAAAATGTCATTACATTGTGTGACGGATGTGAGAGTGTGTGTTTTTGGGCACTTTAAAATGAATCTGTTGACACTGTATTAAAAGCTTCATACTGCTCAGAATGTAAATGCAGTATCTTAGAGCTCTCTGAAACATGGGGACTGGATACCTTGTGATTTATTTAGAAAGATGAAATAGACATTTATAAATAAATAAAAAATGTAGGGCTCACTTCTTATCTTTGGTGTGTATCTCTTTGAGAAACAAGAAACTTGCAATCTTTGGGTTGGATGGGCCTTTGATACATCTGTGATGATTATTATTACAAGTCAGTTAGGTCTACAGCCAAACTGTGTGCATGCTAACAGATATGTGAGCACATTATTTTTTCCAGAAGTTATAATTTGACTATACTGTAGAACAATATAGGCATTGATTGTGAGCTGTCGAAATACTGTTTTTAAATAATTTAGTTCATTGAAATCCAACAGTCAAAAATAACTTCATTGCTTATGTGTAGTATCTGCAGTGGAAACAGAATTTATGACATCTCTGCTGTGTGTCAGCTATGGTTCTATCCCCACCCAGATACTAGAAAAATATAGTTGCTTCATGCAACTAGTGAAGTTTCTGCCAGAAGTGGGCAGGCCTTGTCGTGTGAAGCTATATCCAGGATCACTATATTACAGTTTTGGCATTAGCTCTTGCTGAATTCCTTCCTCCAGCATTGTGTGAGCCACACCCAGACTACTTAGCACTGTTTTCCAGATGGGGCAAAAATCACTTACAGGCCTAATTCACCAGTTGGCAATGTGGCAATATGTTAAACCTTTTGATGATTTTAGTGTGCTAACTATATAGCTTGATGGGCTGTTGTTACTGAGTTACTGGTGCGGTTTGAAGTATTAAAGCGTGTGTTTGGGTGTATAGTAGTCCTTGGAACAGTTTTCAGGTTGAGAAGAGAAAACCTGTCAACAAAACGGGGACAACTTAGCCAAATTACGGTAGGGGCCAGTTGTCCTTGGAAAATATTAATAGTTCTTGTACCAATTAAGCTAAACTAGGGATGGATTGTTCCTTTATATCCTCTTGCTTCTGTTCTACATGTTTGCATTTGGTTCAGACATCTCCATAGTATTTCATGTAGGATTTAAAAAAAGAAATAATATGTGTGCAGATAGTTGTACTCAAAGGCAAGTGATCATGGTAATAACTGTGTGCTTTATTTTAAAACCAGAACAAACTAACAAGAAGTTGTTTGCCTTCTTATGTGCAAGAATAATATGATAATAAATGTTATTTCCAGCCCTACTCTGTTCATAGGTAAATGATCATTGGAACGGTGTCTTTATTAATGACTTGAAATGTAGTTGTAGTAATGTTTACAACATGATATGAAAAACTTAACTTACCAGATGACAAACCAGTAGTGATTTGTCAAAAGGAGACCATGGTTTTGGTGCAGTTGGCAGCCTTATTACAAATATAAACTATTTTTTCTATGAGTCTCACTGGTTTCTATTTGATAAGTTCAAGAAGCAAATTCTCTTTGATGTTGTTTTTTTTAAATACGGCATAGCCCTTGTGGTTCCTCCCAATTCTATGAGTCTGTGGGCCCTTCCAGACAGCCCTATATCCCAGGATATCAAGGAAGAAAATGCCATAATATCTACTTTGAACTGGGTTATCTGAGTCCATTCTCAGATAATGTGGGATTTTCTACCTTGATATTCTGGGATATAGGGCTATGTAGAAGGACTCTGAGTTAAGTCAGACTTAAGACTTAAGACTTAAGAATCAGAAACAAGTAAAGGGAGAATATAAGTTCAAATTTTAGGAAGCGAAACTTCATGGTTTAAGCACTTACAATTAGGAAAATGGTCAGCAGACATGAAAGAAATACAAGGATGGTAGAGAGTATACAAAATTTGAACTAATGATTATTCAAAAAGAGGCTAAAACAGGAAATGAAACAATGAAAGATTTAACAAGTGATATCTACAAAACACTGATGGAAGAAAAGCAGAGGAGAGGTGACCTCAGAGAAAAACGGGAAAAAGATTGTGAAAAAAGTTTGAATGTACAATTATGGAAGGATATATGAGATACGCACATTTTGAAAAATATGTCTGTAAGGATCAAAGAAAACTATTATAAGATTGTACAGGGTGAGGCAGCTTAACTTCCTTTTTGCAAAACCCATTGTATGAATCAGAAATTCTTATTTTTTTTATAATGTAGGCACATACCTAAAGTTTTGTTATACGTAGTTTTGAAGATCAAATTAGGTAGGTGACGTCCACCATTCTCCATACACTGAGTAAACCGATTTCTGGCATTTGTCATTACTCTTGCCAGCATAGCAGGCGTTATGTTGGCAATTTCTTCCTGGATGTTGGTCTTCAAATCTTGTAGGGTCCTTGGACGGTTCACAGAAACACAGGATTTCAAAAAAACCCCATAGAAAAAAATAACAAGAGGCCAATTCTGGAGAGCAGGCCAGCCACTCCAAATCCGCTCGAAAAGTAGGCCTCAATGGCAAAAGCATGCTCCTCACTGTTCCAACGCATGATGGTGACTGAACTGTGTCAGGACAAAACTTGATACTCCCGCTACTCGAACGAGACCACTAGCGCTCCGCTACGTCTTCAACTGACTGAATGGCATGCATTTTAAAAAAAGGAAGTTATGCTGCCTCACCCTGTACTTAACACCAGTTAGAGTAAACCAGATAGATAAGAAATATTCAAATCAATGTTGGAGAAGATTTCCAAAATTGGATCATATATACATATGTGGTGCACTTACAAATATATACAAAAAAAAATTGAAATTAAATTTAAAGAGATAAGGGGGATAGCAAAATGTGAGATAATGAGCACACCAGAAATAGATTTACTATTGATATAGGATAATATTAAAATACCACAAATAAAGGAGTTAATCTTCAATTTACTAACATTAGTGAGGCTGATAATAGCTAAAACTTGGAAAGAAATGCATGATTTTCAGTTAGAAGACTGGTACAAAGAAGTATGGCATATAGTGATAAATGATAAATTGATATGCAATATTAAGACTAAAAAAGGAAATTACGAATTAAATGATTTCTGGAAAATATGGGGGAAATTTATAGAATATGTGTTTGCTGAAGGGCAAGGGAGCAAACCTACTGTGGAAACAAAGATGTTTTGGAAACAATATATTGGATGGTTGGGTCCGGGGGGGGGGGGGGGGGGGTAGCACCCATCTTTATTTATTTTGAGGAGTTTAGTTTGTGCGTAATATGTTAAAACTGGTAAAAATGTTGAAGCTCAACTCAACAGTGTGAAAACATAATAGAAGTTCTGTTATTGTCATTTTTAAAAATCATTCATATACATATATATATATATATAGGTATAGGTATAGAGATTTTCATCATGGGAAATGGTTCAAAATGTCCCTGGGAGATAGGGAGGTTCTGGAAACACTCCCTGCCCTCCAGTGACAATACTGTCAGTGATACCTTCATTATTATGTTCACATCAGCAGGATTACTTCCTAACAGTATATGCCCCAAATCTTCTAAAAAGCTTCACAGTTTCATTCACTGCTTAAAGTGATATACAGGTATATCTTAATTAATAAAGTGGATGTGTTCCATCACCCTATAATAATATAATAATAGCACTTTATTTGTACCCCGCTACCATCTCCCCAAGGGACTCGGTGCGGCTTACATGAGGCCGAGCCCAAATACAACAATACAAGCAATAATAACAGCAATACAAGCAATCAAAATAAAAACATAGACAATAAAATATGCAACAATTCACAATAAGACAACACACAATTAAAAACAGTGGGAAGGCCAAATGTAAAGTTAAAATGGGAAATGATGCCGGGACATGGGCAAAAAGGTGAAAGTGGCGTTTGTGGAAAACGTACACGCAGACCTAATATGTAAAATGCTTTGGAGGACAAAGTGCTATGGGATCATTATTCTGGGAAGGCACATTGGAATAACCACGTCTTCAAACTCCTCCTAAAGACTGCCAGAGTTGGTGCCTGCCTGATGTCCTTAGGGAGTGAGTTCCAGAGTCGAGGGGCCATCACCGAAAAGGCCCTCTATATAGTAAAGGTAAAGGTTTCCCCTTGACATTAAGTCTCGACAAGTCCGACTCTGGGGGGTGGTATCCGTCTCCATTTCTAAGCCTTAGAGCTGGCATTGTCCGTAGACACCTCCAAGGTCATGTGGCTGGCATGACTGCATGGAGCGCAGTTACCTTCCTCCTGGAGTGGTGCCTATTGATCTACTTACATTTTCATATTTTCAAACTGCTAGGTTGGCAGAATCTGGGGCTAACAGCGGGAGCTCGCCCTGCTTCCTGGATTTGAACCACTGACCTTTTGGTCAGCAAGTTCGGCAGGTCAGCGGTTTAATCCACTGCGCCACCAGGGGATCCATATAATCTATATACTTGTGTATAAGTCCGGAAATTTTAGTCAAAAACGCAACCCCTAAACTTGGGCCAAGTTATCCACAGATCAGTGTAAGCATTGTATCATCAGAAGGAACCATTCCCTTCTCCAAGTAAAGTGGCAAAAACAAAAGCTTAATTAATCCTGGGAGGAGTTAAAAGAAGCACTGTCCCCCTCTGCTTTGTCAGCTGCAGCACTGCTTCTGTTCTTGTGCAGGAAAACTGTGATGGTGGTGGTGGTAAGAGGTGGCTGGCTACGTGAGGTAGTGCTGGCACTTTCCCCTCTGCAAGGACTGATCCTCGACTTATCCCTAGGTGATATTAAAATCCATAATATTGGCTCCAAAATCTGCTCTCGACTTACACATGAGGTCAACTTATACATTAGTATTTACAATATCTCTTTAGCAGAAAGTATGGTGCCAGAGGTGAACATAAAATGGAAAGAATGAGTACATGACCAAAACTAAAAGAAGAGCAATTTAACACACCTCAGAAAACTGTAGTTTCACAATTAACAAATACACATTTGCAATGAAACAGCCAGATCAGTTAATGTATTGTCGAAGGCTTTCATGGCCGGAATCACTGGGTTGTTGTAGGTTTTCCGGGCTATATGGTCATGTTCCGGCCATGTGCCTGATTGTTTACTTCAAATCACCTCTCAAAGAAAGATTCCCCCAGGCACTTCCAAGCCATTAAATGCTAATCAAGGTGGTCAGTTGAAACGTTCACACCTAGCTCCAGCAGACAAAAGTCCTTTGTCACACCCTGGTCTTTCCACAGATATATAAACCCATTTTCCTACTTCCAACAGACCTCACTACCTCTGAGGATGCTTGCCATAGATGCAGGCGAAACGTCAGGAGAAAATGCCTCTAGAACATGGCCATATAGCCCGGAAAACCTACAACAACCCAGATCAGTTAATGCTTGTATAATTGCACAAAAACATACTAACATACTTTTTATTATAGTGGGAGGAAACTGCAAGCGAGGCATATTTGCTGCCTCTTTTCACTCTGTCACACTGTTCACATGTACTCTAGAGATTCTGGAGACAGCTGCTTTCCTTGCCTGTTGAAGGCAGGAATACACATCTACTACCAAGTCACTTTATTTTTTAGCTTAAGCTTTATGCCATTGTTTACTGCTGACCTACAACTCCAGCCTGACTCCAAAAGCTTGTGTTTCTCTATCTTTTCTTCTTCATCTTCCAGTTTTGATACTGCCAGAAAACTTCCAGCTGAAGAGATAAAGAGGGAAAACTGGAGGGTATAAAAAGACTTTGTAAAAATGAGCTTTGCTGTCAGAGACCTTATTATCTGAGGTATGGTTATATCCATTTGTAAGCTTTTAAACCTATGTGTTCCATATAGAGCAAGACTAAGCAGACACATGGAAGAATCAATTTCACTGCAGAATTCAGGGCATTAATGGCATTTTTTGTTTCATAATTCCATTTAAGTAGTTCCATGCCATTTCTATGATTTGTGCTATGTGACTGATCTTCAAAAATAGTGTTTGTGTTGAGCAGCAAACAGACTTGAGTCTACCTATTGGGATCTGTCTCAGTTATCTTTTGCCATGGCTCTCTGAATCCCTCCGAGGTCTAAAAACAGCCAGGTCATTTCCAAGTCTGGCTTGTTCCAAAAGGAGTGACCAAGGGTGTAGGAACCTTTGGAATGTGTCCTAAGCAGAAGGCTGATGTGCTGAGGATGACTTGATGTCTGCCAGAGGAAAAGTGATCTTGTCTCTCCTGACTTCCTTGGCACAACAAGATGAACTGTCTAGCAGTACAGGCAGTCCCTAAGTTACAAATATCCAACGTAGAAATGACTCACAGTTAAGAACGAGGGTGGGATAACAGGAAGTGAGAGAAGTCTACCCTTAGGAAAGGAAATTCACTCCTGGAAGAGTCATTATCATGGAGAAAAGGGGTCTCCACTGAATCTTTATAATCATGCTTGTTTCTAATTCTTTTCAAAATCCAATGATCACAGGGACAGAAAGTGAGGTGAAATCTTCTGAGCAGGGGCACAGACAGCAAAACACACACCAGAGGGATGTTATCCTTCCCTATCCTCCCTCCTTCTCTCTTTCTCTCTCTCTCTCTCTCTGTCTGTCTCTGTGTGTGTATATATATGTATATGTATGTATATGTATGTATGTATGTGTGTGTGTGTATATATATATATATACATACACACATACACGTACATACACATACATATATATACACACATACACATACATACATATACATATATATACACAGAGAGAGAGAGAGAGAGAGAGAGAGAGAAGGAGGGAGATATATATATATATATGGCTGAAGTTACACTTAAAATATACCTGTTCTGACTTACATGCAAATTCAGAACCTATCTTGTTTGTAACTTGGCAACTGCCTGTATATTTGCCAGGGTGAGGAGAATTTTTTTAAAAATGGGTAAATTCATGAGAGGAACTTACACAGTTTTGAGACACCTATCTCACACAGGGGTATACAAAGTATTTATAATATCTAGGGTTCTGAATTAGGTTTCTAAACATTAGGCCGACAGACAGAATGACAGTGTTCATTTGGTAGCATGTCACAAGAAATACTGCATTTATAGCATAACGGTATAAAAGCCTTTTTTATTCCTGCTGTCACCTAGTAGGTTATACTGGGCTTCAGGAAATAAGTGATCTGACTCTGTAAGTGGCGTAACTCCATATAAGACAAACTTCAGGTGTCTGTAATCAACACATGTTAAAATCCATTAGCTCCCAGAAGGAATAGTAGGATTGCTGGCTGACTGATCAAACTGAGGATGGCAGCCTTGCCTCAGATCACATGAATATCTGCACTCTACTCAGAGAAAGAAATGCTTCAATTTTTAAAATAACAATAATAAATAACAATAAACGTTATTTATACCCCGCCACCATCTCTCCAAAGGAGACTTGGAGCAGCTAACATGAGGCCAAGCCCGAAGATACAATATAGCAAAATAAAATAAAATGCAAATGCAAGAATACAAATACAACAAAAATTACATCACAATAAAATACAGTAGCAAAATACAACAAAAATTACATCACAATAAAATACATACAGTAGAAAAATAAAATAAACAAGGCAAAATAACATAATATAAAATCAAACACAATGGGCAGGCCAAATGGACAAGTTAAAATGATAAAACCCTGGCTGAGGTAGGAGTAGAAAAAGTGTATTGAGAGGAGCCCAAAAAGGATGAACAATGGCGTTAGGCTTTCAGTTTAGGAAGGCACGGTACTCATGTTGACCCGTTGTTGATGATAGTGATGATGATAATGTTTATTTATACCCCGCTTTTTCTCTACACACTCAAAGTGGCTAAGTCAACCTTTCTCCCATTCTGTAGAAGAGTTGGTTAGAATATAATTCTTCTTTTTCTCCATCTGAAGTTTTGTTTATTGAATTGTTTACTTCAGAAATGTTTCCAGCTTCTCTCTCCCTCTTACACCATCCCACTTTGTGTGGGTGCTACTAAAAAAGTCCAGTTGAACAGAGGATTAAGGGCTCTTCCACACTGTCCTTTATTCCAGGATCTTATCTCAGATAACCTGTTTTTAAACTGGAATATTTGAGTCCCCACTGCCAGAAAACCTGGGATATACAGATAATCTAGAATCAGATCCTGGGATATAGGAACAGTGTGGAAGAGTCCAAAGATAATAGGGAGTCTAAAAAGATCTTGTAGAAAAGGACTGGTGTGAGAAAATTGGCTGTCTGCAAGGACGTTGGCCAGGGGACGCCCTGATGTTTTTGATGTTTTACCATCCTTTTTGGGAGGCTTCTCTCATGTCCCCGCATGGGAAGCTGGAGCTGACAGAGGGAGCTCATCCGCATTCTCCCCGGATTCAAACCTGCGACCTGTCAGTCTTCAGTCCTGTCGGCACAAGGGTTTAACCCACTGTGCCACTAGGGGGTCCTTGATAGACAGCTGGCACTCTGGGTGCTCTTGTTGTTAGTGTACTTGGTTCACATTAGCTAACACTTAGCTGTGCAATTGTATATTTTAAAAATATATTTAAAATTGTATACAAAGTCAAAATTTTTGACTCTTTCTAAGGAGTCATATTTTAATGCTTATAGATGAAAATGCTGATGCTCTATTCAGGCAATCAGTATGAATGGAGTAGCTTAAGTGCATGTAGATCTGTGCATGCTGGCTTTAGTCTACATTTCCAAATGTGCAGCCCACACCTTCCTATGTGGAACAGCAGGGTCTGAATGGAATGCCTCCTCATGTTCATTTAAATAGAAGTAGAACATTTGATTGTCCTGAAAAACTCTACTCAACATTTTTGGAGAGCAATAGACAGTCTCAGGGCCTTTCCACACAGCCATATAATCCACAATATCAAGGCAGGAAATCGCACAATATCTGCTTTGAACTGGGTAATCTGAGTCCACATTGCCATATATTCCAGTTCAAAGCATATATTGTGGGATTTCTTGCCTTGATATTCTGGGTTATATGGCTGTGTGGAATGGCCCTCAGTCACAGCTACATGTTAATCACATTCTATAGAAGGCAGAAAAAAAAGTCTTGTTTACATTTATTGTCTACTAGGAAGTTGCTCCACACCCCCACCTTTCTCTGTCATCCGAAGTCTGTATGGGCTGTTATTGATCCATCCGTTGTTAGAGAGTAAGAATAGCTTTATGCAAGGGTCATCTGATCTGTTATTGTGCCTGACAGATGTCAGAGAGGACATCTATGGGACAAAAGGAGTGTGCCCTTCCTATCATTTACAAGTTGTCTTACTTGCTAGCCACAGAAATAAAACTAATGTTTTCGGTGGTCCTGGCACTGGCCAAACGTCTGTGGGTCATGCTATTGTTAGTGTGAGCCACAAGTTTGGTTGAAAACATTTCTAATTATCCTGTAATGGACAAACTGTCAGAAAACTTGGTTTACTATTACTGATCTTTTCAATGGGGGTTTACAGTACTAAGCACTGCTGAGTTTCCCAAAAGAGTCTAAAAACCCGTGATGTGCAACATAATTTTTATATATAATTTTCATACTTAAACATTCCAATGAGAATGCTTTGCATGTTCTTCTGCCTCAACTATGATAGTAAATGAAATAGCAGATACAGTAATTTATCTGTAAGGGAAGGACCCTAGGGATATTTTACTCTCTGGATTGTTGAATTTTGGCAGATCATCCCAGAAGAAGAGTAAAAGGATAATTCTGTTCCTTTGTGAGAAAGTGATCATGTATTTTAATATTATTCTCCCATCTGATCCAGGGAATAAACTACAGCAGTGTCTGATCGGTTTAATTTAGTTGTTCCCGAAAAAGGGATTCTCCTCTCCTCATTACCTTAGTGTAGCAATTTGTCTTCTGTCTGTATCTTTGTGGTACTGCTGCTGAGTAGCTTTGAATAGTCATTGAGCTTTCTGCTGGAATCGGATACTTATTCTGGCTGTCTTGGTTTTGAGCTCTGCACAGTTTGTAACATTCCAGTCAAATGAATTTTGGCCTAAAGGGAACAGAGTCCTTCAGCTGCTTTGCAAGTTGTAGTACTTCATAGTTTAGCCAGCATTATAAAGAAATTATCAAACTCTTTTCTGATTGTGTGCCAAAATGGCTTTTTGCATTCTCAGACTTGAAATTACAGATAATTGTACACCATCCCCAGTTACTATGGGTTTAGTTGCCTTTCCTGGACTGAGGCTGGGGGCATACCTGGGCTTTCTGACACATTAGAAAGCAACCATGTAATTTATTGTAATAACTAGCCGTCCCCTGCCACGCATTGCTTTGGCCCAGTCTGATGATCTGGAAAATAAAGCAATGAGAAAGTGTTGGTTTCTAATATATGTAATTTCTTTATGCTTGTGGGTAAACAGTATTTCTTGCTGTTTCTTTGTCAGTGTTGATGTGGAGAGTGTCTGGTTTGCCTACTCTGGAACATGCAACATATCATTGTCCTTCTTTAGGCGTTTATGAAACTATATATTTGTCCTTCTCTAGCGGTCCCTTTCAAATCTATACTATATCTCTCTCTCTGTGTGAATCATTTCTATCTATCTAATCTATGGCTGGATGGCTCTTTGTCAGGAGGGCTCTGGTTACATTTTCTTGTCCTGATGAAGGGAGTTGGACTGGATGGCCTTAAGTATTATCTGTTGGTCATGGGGGTTCTGTGTGGGAAATTTGGCCTAATTCTGTCGTTTGTGGGATTCAGAATGCTCTTTGATTGTAGGTGAACTATAATCCAAATGTCAAGGTCTATTTCCCCCAAACTCCATCTGTGTTCATATTTGGGCATATGGAATACTTGTGCCAAGTTTGGTCCAGATCCATCATTGTTTGAGTCCACAGTGCTCTCTGGATGTAGGTGAACTACAACTCCCAAACTCAAGGTCAATGCCCACCAAACCCTTCTAATGTTTTCTGTTGGTCATGGGAGTTCTGTGTGCCAAGTTTGGTTCAATTCCCTGATTGGTGGAGTTCAGAATGCTCTTTGATTGTAGGTGAACTATAAATCCCAGCAACTACAACTCCCAAATGACAAAATCAAAAACTTTTGAGTGAAGGACATACACTGGGTTGTTAGGTGTATGCTGCCCAAATTTGGTGTCCATTGGCCCACTGGTTTTTGAGTTCTGTTAATCCCACAAACGAACATTACATTTTTATTTATATAGATCGTGTATGTTTATATTTTGTAACCATTTTATAAGCCTGGGATACTTTTTGCAGAAGTGCAAAGTTAGTTGATGCTCACAAAGTAAGTAAGGGATCACCACCTTGAGAATTCTTGTTCTACCACTTGTTTTTCTCAGCACAATGCTAGAAACATGGGAGACAATGTGATATAGCAGTTTGAATGTTGACCTCAAACTATAGAACAGGTGTCCTCAAACTTTTCAAGCAAGGGGCTGATTCACGGTCCTCCAGACTGACAGGGCTGGACTATAGTTTCAGCCATGGAAACCCACTGGGTGAACTTGGCAGGTCATAATCTCTCAGTTTAAGATGAAAGCAGTAGCAAAACTCCTCTAAGTACATCTTACCAAGAAAACCCCATTATAGGTTTGCTTTAGGGGCACCATAATTTGGAATTTACTTGACAGCATGCGATAACAGATCCCTGCCAAACAAACATGAATGTGGCACTGGGTTTTTCCAACTCACATCACTTGTGCTATACAGAATATGCTGGTATTACCTCTCTTGTAGCCTTTGTGAGTTAGATCTGTAGAGCACCATAAGAAAAAAATAAATTTCAAAAGCACGTGTGTTACAATGGAAAGGACTCTGGAAATGTGACTCATGCAGTCATACAGGTTATGTCTGGATAAATACAAAATGTTGTGGGTTGTCAGATTTCCTGGCTGATCTTTTTCATGGAGTAATCAGAGTACCTGCTGCTTTTCTTTTCTTTAACTGATTGCAATTAAGTGTAAAGAATAGTATGCTATTAAGTTAGTGCTCAATGAATAGAACTGTAGGGAATGCTTTCTGTCTATTTAATGCCTTATAATTGATTAATTGTTTTTCTTTCTTTCTTTTTTGTTCTATTTGTTTTTCTTTTTTTTTCCTCCAACGAAAGGAAGCAAAAAAAGCCTTATTTATTATCATTTTCCCCACTGTTGGCATGGCAACACAGGCGTACGTTACGGAATTACAGGCAGCCCAACAACAGTCACAACAGCAGCAACAGTCTCAGCAACAGCCAGCAGCAACGGCAGCCACGGCAGCACCTGTGGTAGTGGCAGCGGCGGCAGCAGCTCAGCAACAGTATGTGGCAGAATTGCAAGGGGCGCAACAGCAACAGCCCACACCGAAACAGTATGTCCCAGAAATCCCGCCTCCCCAGACACAGGCTCCGCCCACGGGACAGCAAACCCCAACGCCAGCTCCACAGCAGTATATTGTGGTAACGGTCTCAGGTAAGTGTCGTGTAGGGCAAGTGGAACAGGGAGAATAAGCCTTTTTTCCCTGCTGGTATGAAGCAGGCTTTGAAAATACAAGTGTTCCCTGTTGTTTTGGAAACAAAGCAATCCAGTTAACAGCTGTCCCCTAATTTAGGAGTACTGGCAATTCTATAGCAACTTCTAAGGGACATTGCTTCCCTAAAAATAGATTCAAGTAGTATTCTTTTGGAGAAGTCTCATGCATGGTAATCTGTGTTTTTCAAAGCAATTTGTTTAATTATCGGGCTAAATAATGGAAAGACATACCTTAAATCTGCTTTTGCACAAGTCACCTCCCATTGCTTCTTGGCCTGTTTCCATTGAGGGGAAAATCTTCATTGCTGTAACATAGTTATGTGGCGCATCCAGGTTTCCTCACTCCTAAATGCACACAGCATGAATTTTCTACTCTGTTTGAATTGTTCTGTTGTAATTTCTGGGCAGCTTGTAACTCAAGGGCACCTTAACTGTAGACCTTTCCCATCAGGGCCTTGTCTATCCTCCTGCTGCCAAATTTGTATCCCTATTTCCCACTGGATTTGTATCCCCATTTAACACTGGAGCCCCCAGTGGCGCCATGGGTTAAACCCTTGTGCTGACAGGACTGCTGACTGAAAGATTGGCAGTTCGAATTCTGGGAGTGGGGTGAGCTCCCGTCTGTCAGCCTCAGCTTCTCATGTGGGGACATGAGAGAAGCCTACCACAGGATGGTAAGAAATCCAGGCATCCCCTGGACAACGTCCTTGCAAACGGTAAAGTCTCTCACAGCAGAACCAACTTGCAGTTTCCCTAATTGTTCCTGACACAGAAAAAAACCCGAATTTATACAGATTGGTTTTCTCTGGCTACATTATAGAAGGGAGGAATGGAGAAAAGCAGTCTCTCTAGAAAATAAGGTATGTTTTCCCCGGGCCCAATTCAAGGTGCAGGTTATCACCTACAAAGCCCTAAATGGTTTGGGACCCGCCTACCTTCGTGACCGTATCTCTCTCCATGAACCAACCCAGGCCCTTCGATCTTCGGGGGAGTCCCTCCTTTCGCCCCTGCCAGTCTCACAAGCTCGTCTTGTAGGCACAAGGGAGAGAGCCTTCTCCTCTGTGGCTCCCCGACTTTGTGGCTCCCCGCCTACCTTCGTGACCGTATCTCTCTCCATGAACCAACCCAGGCCCTTCGATCTTTGGGGGAGTCCCTCCTTTTGCCCCTGCCAGTCTCACGAGCTCGTCTTGTGGGCACAAGGGAGAGAGCCTTCTCCTCTGTGGCTCCCCGACTCTGGAACTCATTACCTGGAGAGATTAGGAAAGCCCCCACACTAGAAACTTTTAAAAAGAACCTTAAAACCTGGCTGTTCTGCTGCACCTTTGGCGAGTAGGTGCGCAACATGACACAACTGCTCCCCTCAACGTTTCTGTCACTGGAGTACACGCCCCCCTAATGGGAAGTTTAGTTTCACAACCCTGTGTTCCTTTATGAGCTCCCTGCAAATTACTTGCTCCTATTCTTATCTCATTCGAGTTTTAAAAAACATTTTATCCTGTACATGTGGCCTGCCTACTGTCACTGCGATTGTGTTTATTGTAATGTTACTTTGTTATTGTATTCATATGTTTCTTTAATGTTTCTTTTTTTAATGTAATTTTGATGCTGTTGCTTGTTGTTTATGTTTTGGTTTTATTTTTGCTGTAATATGTTGTCTGGGCTTGGCCCCATGTAAGCCGCTCCGAGTCCCCATTGGAGAGATGGTGGCGGGGTATAAATAAAGATCATTATTATTATTATTATTATTATTATTATTATTATTATTATTATTATTAGTTAACCTCAGTAAGTCAAGGGAAGGTTTGGGAGCCCAAATTATAGATTTTGATATGACCTATGGGTAAGTCAAAGGTTATTTCATGGAGATAGGAAAGTGCCAGCGTTGCCTGATGGAGCCAGCAGCCCCTCACTGTCACCACCATTTCTCCACCCACACATTTAAAAAGCCAGAAGTGGAGAGATTAGAGTGGGTCAGTGCGTTTGTAGGTTGTCTCAGGATGGATTTGTCACTTGCCAGTCTATATAGAGATGAAGATAGATCCTTTTTTTAAATAACGTTTAGGTACAATGCTTATATTAACACATGGATAAATTGACCCAGTTTTTATACTCACATGTCTAGACTTATACATGTGTATATAGCGTAATCTCCTCAATGCAGGAATCCCAGAGTTTTGTTAGCTCAGCATGATTAATGAAAGAACAAGTAGCTATCATCTAATCAGGCACTCGCATACTGATATGTAGAAGATGACAAAATCCTAGCTGCTTATCAGAAGGAAATTTATTATTTTTCTAAAACTGGAATGTGCATACCAAATTGGAGTTGACAAAGAATCTAGCTGAATTCTTTGGGACCCCTGCATCAACAATGGCAATTTGCATTTAGAACATAGCTATGATGATAAGAATAGAACTCAGCGTAGTCTTCTACAGTAGGACTTTGCCGTCACAAATCAGATTTTTGTGGTCATTACTGAAATTGCCTGCACAATTTTATACCTGTTCTGTAGTATTGATCTGAATTTAGTCTATATGAACTCTTCAGAGCTATGCATAGGTCTACTATTTAAGGGTGAGATTCTAACTAAATAGGATTTCAGTAGGAGAGATTTACTGTTGTCTCAACATACATTCATGAAACTGGGAAATGCTTAGCTTTTGCTGGGTTGCTCCATAAATGGTAATTATTTTTTGAGCTGCTTTTATGGCCACTCCATATTGCACTGAGCTGTTCCCAGCTTTGCTCTTGCGACATGCAAGGAGATTATATTAAGCTAGAAAATCTGTGCAATTTTCACTTAATGTTTTCACATTTTGTTTGAAAAATCAATAGGCGTTATTAATACTGTCCTTCATGACATTCACTTTGTATGATTCATTGCACTTGCTTTTGAACTCTTTCAGCTTAAGAGTGTCCAGACTGAAGCTTTGAATCATATCCTTGTACTGGAGATCCTTTTTGTTTTGTTCCTTGACTGAGTTGGGCCAAAATATTCTAAGACACAATATCAAAATGTATTTCAGATTGCATACTGATTTTTGGGTGGGGAGGGTATACAGAGGGGTCCTCAGATGTTTTAAACAGAGGGCCAGGTCACGGTCCCTCACACTATTGGAGGGCCGGGATTGTGGCTGAGTGTCAGCTGCATTAAGATCATTAAGATCACTCTGACCAAAAGGTCATGAGTTGGAAGCCAGCCTGGGTTGGAGTGGGTTTCCAACCATTGTGTAGCCCGTTGTCGACCTTTGCAACCCGAAAGACAGTTGCATCTGTCAAGTAGGAAAATAAGGTACCACCTAAAAAGTGTGGGGAGGCTAAAATTAACTAGTTTATGAGGCCATAAAGAAGAACTCCAGCGGGGAAGCATGTGAGGAATGCAGAAGGTACTTCATCAGTGTCGCAGATGGATGATGAAAGCGACAGCTCCCCTGGCGGCCAGAAAAAGTTAAATAGCCTCTGTGTATGTCTTGTATATGTTGTACGTCAAAATTGGCATTTGAATGTTTGCCATATATGTTTACACTGTAATCCGCCCTGAGTCCCTTGTGGGGTGAGAAGGGCGGAATATAAAAGCTGTAAATAAATAAATATAAATAAATAATTTGAAAAAAACATTAATTGAATTCCTATGCACACTGCACATATCTTATTTGTAGAGAGAAAAAACATTTTAAAGCAATACAACAATTAAAATGAAGAACAATTTTAATAAATATAAGCTTATTAGTATTTGAATGGGAAGTGTGGGCCTGCTTTTGGCTGATGAGATAGGATTGCTGTTGTTGTTGTTGTGTGCTTTCTGAGGTTGACCCTGAGTGAGGGCCGAGTAAATAACCTTGGAGGGCCGTATTCGGCCCCCGGGCCTTAGTTTGAGGACCCCTGGTGTAGAGAGTGGTAAGTCTCCAGCACAAGACTCATTTAAATGAATGGAAGCACAAGGGCTTAGACCAGAGGTCCTCAAAATAAGGCCCGGGGGCCAGATACAGCCCTCCAATGTCATTTACCCGGCCCTCGCTCAGGGTCAACCTGTCTGAAATGGCTTGAAAACATACAACAACCACAACAACAATGCTATCTCATCAGGGCAAAAGCAGGCCCGCACTTTCCACTGAAATACTAATAAGTTTATATTTGTTAAAATTGTTGTTAATTTTAATTATTGTATTATTTTTAAGTGTTTTTTGCACTACAAATAAGATATGTGCAATGTGCATAGGGATTCATTCATGTTTTTTTCAAATTATAATCCGGTCCTCCAGCAGTTTGAGGGACTGTGAGCTGGCCCTCTGTTTAAAATGTTTGAGGATCCCTGGCTTAGATAGTCTTGAAGAAGGCAAACAGGCAGATAGAATTTCTCCGTCTTTCCTAGTGTAATGAAGCACTTTATCTGCCCTGAAATATTATCCAGCGAAACCTGGCCTGCCTTTGATTCTAATCAAGCAGCTCCTAAACTGCTGAGTAGAGCTGTTTGATTTCTGTGCTGGCTGGAAGTCCTTACCTGAGAGCTTAGATTGTTTCTCTCTTTGCAATGAACAGCATCTGGCAGAACTGAAAATGCTAATCTTTGCAGTAATATGTCCTATTGAGGACAGAGCTCCTATAGAACATGGTGATTTTTTTTCTTTAGCCAGATAACACCCAGCTCAGTACTTTTCTTTTTCTCAGATCAGATACAATAAGGATTATAGTGGGGAGGGTTTCTCAGGTGAAACTTAGCATGCTTTCTTGTGAGAAGTACTTAATTTGTTAAGCCTAGTGGGCCTGAGGGCCATAACCTGCTTTTGGTGCCAGGACTTAGTCCTAAAGTAAAAAATAAAGCCTATTGCCCCTAAGCATTTGAAGAGTACAGATTAGGAAGCAGAGATTCTAATCAAAGAATGTCTTTATGAGTCTGAAGACTATTGCTTTTGATAGCATGTTATGTGTGTTCTTTCTCTCCCCTTTTGATCTTTTGCTGTGTTTGCATTTTACATACCTTGATAGATGTTATTCCAAATAAGCCTCTGTTCATTTTAAGTACTCAGACTTTTATTGGCATTTTCGCATGTCAATAAAAATGTACGAGAAGAATGGATACCTTGCATATGGAGGGCAATAGGTTCAGCCTCTGCCAGTCACAGCAGACAAAAGCAGTCTGGAGGCACGCCTACACTGGGGTTTCAAATGGGTATTGAAGAAAGTTGTTTTGCTGTGCAGATTATTACATAGGAAATCCTGAAACCAGTTTGAAGCCCAGATGGTGATTACACAAACCCCAGAGCATTGATTCAAAATTCTGGCTTCTTTCATGTACTTTTGTGGGAGTTTGTTGTCTGACCTCAGCATATAGAAGCTAGCTTCAGATATCATTAAATGATCAGTATTCCTAGTGAGAAAACCACCATTAATTTAAACAAAGAATGCCCCCTCTTTTCCCAGCCACCCAACTGCAAATAAGGATAATTTGCTGTTTTGAGCTGAAGGAAAGGTTTTGTTTTTTTTTACATTACATTACATGTATTGAGGGCATTGTAAATCATTAAGAACCATTTAAATCAGGGGTCCTCAAACTTTTTAAACAGAGGGCCAGGTCACAGTCCCTCAAACTGTTGGAGGGCCGGATTATAATGTGAAAAAAACATGAATTTCTATGTACACTGCACATAATCTTATTTGTAGTGCAAAAAAAAAAAACTTAAAACACTATAATAATTAAAATGAATAATTTTATTTATTTATTTATTTATTTACAGCTTTTATATTCCGCCCTTCTCACCCCGCAGGGGACTCAGGGCGGATTACAGTGTACACATATATGGCAGACATTCAATGCCAATTTTGACATACAACATATACAGACATAGACAGGCTATTTGACTTTTTCTGGCAGCCAGGGGAGCTGTCACTTTCACCGTCCATCTGCAACACTGATGAAGTACTTCTGCATTCCCCGCATGCTTTGCTGAAGTCTTTTTTATGGCCTCATAAATTAGTTAATTTAGCCTCCCCACACTTTAAGGTGGTACCTTATTTTCCTACTTGACAGATGCAACTGTCTTTCGGGTTGCAAAGGTCGACAACGGGCTACACAATTGGTTGGAAACCCATTCCAATCTGGGCTGGCTTCGAACTCATGACCTTTTGGTCAGAGTGATCTTAATGCAGCTGACACTCAGCCAGCTGCGCCACAATCCCGCCAATATAAACTTATTGGTATTTCATTGGGAAGTGTGGGCCTGCTTTTGGCTGATGAGATAGAATTGTTGTTGTTGTGTGCTTTCAAGTCATTTCAGACTTAGGTTGACCCTGAGCAAGGGCCAGGTAAATGACCTTGGAGGGCCGTATCCGCCCCCCAGGCCTTAGTTTGAGGACCCCTGATTTAAATGCTAAGTGTTATCACTCCCTTCTGTTGCCCTTGGTCTCTTTCCCTCATGTCTTAGATCTGGAAGACCCTGAGATGTAACGTGGTACAACGAGTCAGTAAAATGAACCACATATTTGTTTCACAAGAACTACCACTCCATCATACTAGAGAAAAAAGCCACTTAAAATCCGGTTTTTGGCTTCTGCAAAATTCTGGGGTTTGTAGTTTAGTGAGGCTGTTAAAGGCTGTTAAAGTTACAGGAACACTTTTCATGAGTTCTTTAGAGCAAAATGAATCGAGGTAGTCACAGGGGGCTCAATTTCCCCTGGGCTGCTTCTGCGGCTTGTTTTTAACATTGTTAAAGTGGATATTCTTTCAGACGTCCTGCTCCTTCCCCCAGCTTGAACTCCTAGTCTTATAAGTCCTGCTGTAATTGCAAGTCTGGTGATTTTTAAAATATACTGGTGATTTTTTTCTAGTGCCCCTTGGAAAGTGAGAAAGCTAGTTACTAGATCTTAATTATTTGCTTTGAGATTGACAAACATAAATTTCTTACATGGAGTCTGGCCAAAATCGCCCTTGTCCTCCTGCTCATCAGCGGTGGCTTTTGGGATGTAAAGCCCAGTCTCTGTAAACTGACATTTTTCTGCTAGCAGGCCGAGCTCTCCCTTGGTTTATTTCTGGCTGGCTGTTTTGCACTTCGTCTTTTTTGACCTTTTTACCGCCCATTTAGCTTGATAGTTCAGAGTAGAGAATTTGTTGCTTGATGATTTGCTCTGTCTTGGCCAAATGTATTGGAGAAGTTTAAACATTTCTATTTTTAATTCAAAGACAGTATGGGATTGCTAATGTAGTATATAAGGCTGTCGATCTATCATCTGTCATATATCTCAGAATAGAATTTCTACAAATTGCTAAGAAAAAGTCGGCTCTGTGAACATGGATTTGAAAATGTGGGATTGAATCAAGCTATCTGTGAGCAGTAGGCACCCTTGTCCATGAGACGTCTGAAGTATGATACTTATTAATGGAGCAATGTTACATCACTTTTATTGGTTACTAGCTGTCCCCTGCCATGTGTTGCTGTGGCCAAGTCTGTGTATATGTGTATTGTGTGTGTATATGTGTGTATATGTGTATATATGTGGTTTTGCACCTGTGTTGTAATGCAGTTTTTTTTGGCTTTTTAAGTCTCTTCTGCTGTGTTTTTCAGTGTTTTTATGAGTGATGGTCACTTGTTGGCCTGATAGATGGCACAGTTTGGTGGTATGGAAAATTAAGTAATGAGAAAGTCTTCTTAATAATGGTAACAGCAATAATAGTATTAGTAATAATAGAATCCTAGGGTAGGAAGAGACCTCCAAGGGCCCCATAATCAAAGCACTCCTGACAGAATAGGAAGGGACTTCCAAGGGCCGTCCAGTACAGCCCTTTCTGCTATAAAGGACAAACACAATCAAAGCACTACTGATAGATGGCCATTCAGCCTCTGATTAAGAAGAGGAGGAGGAGGAGGAGGCATCTGGGAGTTCCTTGGGTTTGCCCACATGCGCGGTGTTCTGTTTTTCCTTTCTAAAATTTAAAGGTCTTATTGTTTTTTGAACTGTGATGTTGGAGGAAAGTTCTGAGAGTGCCTTGGACTGCGAGAAGATCCAACCAGTCCATCCTACCGGAAATAAAGCCCGACTGCTCATTGGAGGGAAGGATACTAGAGACAAAGTTGAAGTACTTTGGCCACATCATGAGGAGACAGCAAAGCCTAGAGAAGACAATGATGCTGGGGAAAGTGGAAGGTAAAAGGAAGAGGGGCCGACCAAGGGCAAGATGGATGGATGGCATCCTTGAAGTGACTGGACTGACCTTGAAGGAGCTGGGGGTGGTGACGGCCGACAGGGAGCTCTGGCATGGGCTGGTCCATGAGGTCACGAAGAGTCAGAGATGACTGAACGAATGAACAACAACAACATTGTTTTTTGGGAGGAATTTTTTTGAGTGAAGGACATAGATTGCTTTGAATGGTGTCTTGTGTCCAAATTTGGTGTCAATTTGCCCACCGTTTTTTGAGTTCTGTTAATCCCACAAACGAACATTACATTTTTATTTATATAGATCAGTGCCAATCATCCTTCATGTTACAGGACCCCCAGCTTTTCAAGGGAGTTGTTTTGAAAGCCTTCTCCTGCATTTTCTAAGAAGACAAACAAATTAGCTGCTCTAACGCAGGTGGCCCAGAGTGACTTCCCCTTCTCCCCCTTCCCTTTGAGCATGTCAAATGAGACACTCATGAAACGTGAACTCTTGCTTGGTGATTGCAATCGGGTGAACAGCCGGCATCTGCCACCCCGTCCTGAGAAGAACAGAAAGGTGTACCTACTATGATGAGAATGTTTATACAAAACCAACCTGGCTGGAGCTTTGGTAGGAACTAGTGGGGATTAGCTGGCCAAGGTTCCAGTTTATAAAAGCCTTGCCTGTTTCATTTTCAAGAAAATGAACAGCTGGGACTGTAACTGTTTCAGTTGCCTCGCCATATACTATGATTACCTTTATGCAGTGCCTTTTGACCGTAAGTACTTACACAGAGACTGCTGTTTCGGATCTGTCCGAAATGTTGATTTCCCAACCCACCTTCTGCTTTGCGTTCTTGCAAATCTGTTGTGGTCTATGGAATATCAGCAGAAAAGAAGCACACTCTCTAAGAAGAATATAGTTTAGATCTGCTCCTGAGCACCAAAAACTCAGGATTTTGCTCTCAACATAGGAAGATTTTTGATTGGCAAGGTTTCCGCTTGGCCTATATGCTTGTCCTTGCTTTGAGTGGAGAGCATTCCTTTTAGAGGACTATTTGTTTAAAATAGGAGGGAGAAAAATTGTAATGCTTCTAAGAAAAAAAGGCTTTTCATTAAACTGTAACATGGTAACTTCCTCAGTTGGAGATTAGGTGCTAGGACATAATTGAACAGGAGCCTAGGAAAAATAATCTCCCTGCAGAGGTTCATATGTCTAAAAAACATGGAAAATCTGTGTTGTGGTGGTGGGTATAGGAATCATGTACCATTTTCTATGTTTTTAAAAAATAATTTTTATTATTTTATCATAGTTAGTACATTTGCTATACATTTGTTTTACAGCAGATACATGTTATTCAATACACTTAACATACTTTGACATCTAGTATTATTATTCTGCATAAACATATTCTCTATTCCTCACCGCTGTGCTCCCCTCCCCTCCTCAAGCCACAACTTTTACATGTTGTCTGTCCAGAATCTCATTTCTTCTTGTGGCGGTAACTTTCCTTCTTTATTTTTTAATCCTTTTACAATAAATTGTCTCCAAACATCATCAAAATCACTTTGTTTCCATATACCTTTTTTAACTTTTAATATACATGTCAGCTTATCATTTATTGCCAGTTTCCACACTTCCTTATACCACTCCTCTATTTGTATATTTATTTCTTTTTTCCAGTTTCTTGCTATAAGCAATCTTGCTATTGTTAATAAATTTGTTATCGCTTCTTTATCCTCTTTTTTCAATTGTTTATTATTATATAATGATAATAAAGCTATACTAGGACTTCTTTCTATTTTAATATTCATTATATCTTCTATTTCTCTAAATACTTTCCCCAAAATTATTTACATATTTACATTGCCACCACATATGTATATATGTTCCTGGTTCTTGACATCCTCTCCAACAATTTTTTGAATAATTTTTATTTATATGTGCTAATCTTACTGGTGTTAGATACCATTTCCATATTAACTTATAATAATTTTCTTTAACCCGTATTGATAAATTTTTTAGATGTCTTTGTCTCCATAATTGTTGCCACTCTATTTCATTTATTTTTATCCCTAAATCTTCTTCCCAAACCTCCTTCAGGGTGTTTTCTATGTTAAACTGTGAGACACGATTCTTTTTTATGACTACGGTCAGGGACCTAGATAGTTTTTAGTGGACTAGTTTCCAAACTCAGAAATGGATTGTATTCCAAGGGGCTATAGGCCGTGAAATAGTATTCTTTCCTCAGTATCTCAGAGTAAATTTCTCTTCATAGCAAGAGCTCACCTGTCTGCGACATTGTTTAGGGCAATTGTTGTTTGGGGTAGCAGTGTTTCTAGGGGTAATAGTGTTAGCAAATGGAGATCCCAGAATCCCGTGTGATGATATGAAAGTGTTGGGGCAAAGGAAGGCCTCAGATTTTGTGGTGTCACTGTTTGGGACTGTAAAGGGCTGATGATGTTAGCCCTTAAAAGAAGGCTAATATCAGAGTACGTCTTTGACTTTGTGTACCACCATTCCGCCATAGGCTATGCTGACTAAGGGAGAGAGTCTGGGAGTAAAGTTCAAAAATAAATATTTTTCAGCTTCTGATAAGACTTGGAACATCACTGTATTCAGTTGTTTGTGTTTTCATAATTTGGATAATGAGGGATTTGCACCCCAGGTGCCTAAGGGACCTGATATTCTCCCTACACACTTCCAGGGTCACATCCCTTCTGCTATCCCTTAGTCTAGTCTTATGTATGCTCTTTTCAGTTTGATTTTCTTCTAAAATTAGAGATCCATATTGGGGTGTGTGTGTAGTGTTGAGTATTTTCCTTGGGCTGCTATTTTTTTAAGTTTTAAAGATTTTATTTACATACAAAAACAACGTACAGTGTAAACAAAGCACTATTTGGGCTGCTATTTTAAATGATTTCTGCTTCTTTACAGAAGGCTCCATGAGGCCCAGTGACACAGTTTCAGAGTCCAGCCCAGGTTCCACTGCTACACAATCCGGGGTACCGACTCAGGTGGTGCAACAAGTCCAGGCTACTCAACAGGTATGTCATTCAACCAGAGTCTTGCTGTTCATATGACTGGAGGTGATCTCATCAGGATGCTTAATCAAGTCATTGTTCATACTTGAGAAAAGTGCAAAGAGTTTTCAACATATGCATCAATGTTGAGCAAAGAATAGGTGAGAGGAGGCAGGGCTTTGGAGGTGATATGCCAAAACTTTGACATGGACCCCTATTCCTTTATTTTATATTGTTGGACTTGTGACTTCGTTGTAAATGGCAAATCTATATTAGTAACATCCCGAATAGATTACTGCAACGCGCTCTATGTGGGGTTGCCTTTGAAGACTGTTCGGAAATTGCAATTAGTCCAATGGGCGGCAGCTAGATTACTCACCGGAGCGTCATACAGGGAGCATACCACCCCCCTGCTGTGCCAGCTCCACTGGCTGCCGATCCAATTCCGAGCACAATTCAAAGTGCTGGTCTTGACCTATAAAACCCTATACGGCTCCGGTCCAGTGTACCTGTCTGAACGTATCTCCTTCTACGTCCCACCTCGGAGCTTAAGATCGTCTGGGGAGGCCCTGCTCTCGGCCCCGCCTTTGTCTCAAACACGCTTGGGGACGAGGGACAGGGCCTTCTCGGTGGTGGCCCCCCGCCTGTGGAATTTGCTCCCTGGGGAAATTAGGTCATCGTCATCCCTCCTCACCTTTAGAAAAAAGGTTAAAACGTGGCTGTGGGACCAGGCCTTCGGGCAATCAGGTTAAAGGACAATTGATAATGTTGACTATGGCATGGAAGAGGATTTGGATAAGTTAAGTGGAGTAATCATTAGTAGATGGCTAGCTAAACAGCCACCAGACGGGCAATAGCTAATCAGAGTGTAAGTATACTGTTTTAATCTTTATTTATTAATGTTCATGTTTAATTGTTATATTTGTTATTCTGTATTTTATGATGCGGCATTGAATTATTGCCAATTGTAAGCTGCCCTGAGTCCCCCCAGGGGTTGAGAAGGGCGGGGTAAAAATGTTCAAAATAAATAAATAAATAAAACAACAAATTTACTATTGTAAAATGATAGCATAAGACATTTCATCACCACCCTGTGAATAACCAGGATATTTAGATTGATAGAACATAAAATAAAGTATCTGCGGGGTTATTTTTCTGGACTTTGTATGTATAAGCAACACTGTAGATAATGAACGTTATAGAAATGAAGGACTTCCATCCCAAGAATACCATAGAATCACACTGGAGGACTTAGAAAATGCTAGGAGAGGACATGTTTTGTTGAATGAAGTTGTGGGTACAGATCCCATGGA
>NW_026845477.1:147981712-148072034 GCF_025583915.1 Anolis sagrei ordinatus | reverse complement strand
CTACTAACCTTTTCCCTCTACTTTCAATTAATCTCAATGTTCTGCCTATAATTTCATCATTATCATAATTCATTTGCCATATACACATCATGTAGAAGATGTTTTATATGTATGCTTATAAATGGAACATACCTACACAAATCTTAGTGTGTTGCTCTGCATATCCTAAGGTATATTTATCCAGGGAAGGAGGATTTTTGTTGTTGTACCATTGATGTTTCATTGTCTGTAAAGTGTCCCTGAGAATGTTCTGCTGTGAACTTAAGTTCTGCGAACTTCTTGACTGCAGGTACAGGTCGTTCTGGTTCAATGAACTTCTTTTGATGGATATTCACTGAATGACCTAAAAAGAGAAATCTGACAAAACTCCACAGAAATTGCTCAGACTAGTTTTAATCAGTACAGAAAACTTCATAAAGCATGATGACAGGTCCAAGAATAGTTTTCATACTAGCAGATGCAAGAAAAGAGAAAATGCTTAGATTTAGAGAGTGTTATTATAGGCAGGGTATAAAACTTGGACCAGCAAGACACTTCTGGGCAAAGCGATTGAAATTGGTAACACAGTTTTCAAAGATTTCCTAGAGAATCTTTGAAATAAAACTATTTAATTCCGTGTTATATCTATTTATATTAAACACTAACTGAACCCACCACGCCTTGGTGTGGCCAACCTTCCTCTCTCTCTCCTTCCTTCCTTCCTTCCTTCCTTCCTTCCTTCCTTCCTTCCTTCCTTCCTTCCTTCCTTCCCTTTTCCCTTTTATTCTCTCCTTCCTTCCATCTCTTCCTCTTCCCTTCTTTCCCCCTTTTCTTTCCCTTCCTCTTTCTCCCCTTTCTTCCTTCTCTACTTATTCTTGGACTGCAACTCCCAGCAATCCTCCTAGGTAGGTAGATCGATCTACCTACCTACCTACCTACCTAATCTGGGAGTTGTATTCCAGGAATAGGAAATTGGAAATACGCAGAGATTGCAATGCTCTCAAAGAAATCCAAGGAGAAGAAAGCTTGCAGCTTGGAAACAGTGCATTTAGATCATCATACTCTCCTATAGGGGCTGGTTTAGGGGATTCTGGGAGCTATAGTCTAGAGAGAGTGTGGATTTGCTATTGTGTGTTTTGTTCGCTAGGGGAGTCATTTTTGCACATGCTCTGTAGCGTCTCTTTGCTTTTTTGGCCTTTTAAAGTCCCTTCCGCTGTGTTTTTCGATGTTTTTATGAGTGATGGTCACTCGTTGGCCTGATAGGTGTATTGTGTCCAAATTTGGTGTCAATTCGTACAGTGGTTTTTGAGTTATGTTAATCACACAAACGAACATTACGTTTTTATTTATATACTAGCCGTCCCCCGCCACGCATTGCTGTGGCCCAGTCTGCGTATATGTGTTTTGTGTGTGTATATATATGTGTGTGTATATGTGTATATATGTGGTTTTGTGCATGAGTTGTAATGTATTGGGGGGGGGTTGTTTTTTTTTTTTTTACGTTTTTCCCCGCTGTGTTTTTCAGTGTTTTTAGGAGTGGCAATCACTCGTTGGCCAGATTGGTGTATTGTGTCCAAATTTGGTGTCAATTTGCCCAGTAGTTTTTGAATTATGTTAATCCCACAAACGAACATTACATTTTTTATTTATATAGATTATGTATTAAATCGATTATTGGAACCTAGTGACAGCCCCAGTCCTTTGGGTTTTATTATGTAAACTACAGTCGTCCCTCCATATCCATGGATTCTGTATCCACAGATTCAACCATCCATGGCTTGAAAATATTTTTTAAAAAGTTCCAAAAAACAAACTTTGATTTGGTCCAGATCTTCTTTCTACTGCACTTAGATTTGTAAGTTTGATAATAGAGTGTAATCAAAAAAGATATTCTCAAAAAAGACATCACTGGTGCAATCTGTCCATTGAACTCACATCTCTGAATGCTTGAGTTCAAGACTGCAGGTGGTAGGTAATTCCAAAAGTCAGCAAAAACAATAGCTATGGCTTTAGCCTGAGAGTGCTTTTCAAATGACATTGTTCTAAGAACCTCTCTCTAAACTGTAAGAGAGTTCATGATTTGCATATGATCATAGAAAAGCTTTTCTAGACTTCTCTTCTGTAGCTTCCTCTCTCTCCTCTAAGCACTGTCCTCTTTTGCATCTGTTACTGAACATCCTGCTCTTATTCCTTCCCAAGGCCAGCTGACAACATTCGCATTTACTAGTGACATCTGAGTATAAAAAGAATAGCACTCAACACAATGTTATGTCCTGTGTTTTTTTCCTCCCAAGAGGACAAGAATCCAGCTGACTCCCAGAGGTGGGATTAGGGAAGCAAGAACACACTGGTCTTCAGAACAGAGGAAGCACAGTTCTCCTGTTTCAATAATATTAAGTTAGGTAGCAAGGTGAAGCAAATCAGATAGAAAGCAGAAACTGTATGAAGTGATATGAGCAGATCATCATCATCATCATCATCATTTAATAACTTATTAATCACCCTCCATCCGAGAATGCTCTAGGCGATTTACAGCTAAATTATAAAAGATAAAATACATACATACAAAAATTAAAAATTAACAGAGATCGAATGCTCTAGTAAAAAGCCAGGTCTTAAGTGCGAGAGTAAAAGGCCCTAAGTCACGCATGGCTCTCATGTAGGGCGGCAAGGAATTCCACAAGGCAGGGGCAGAAATAGAAAAAGCCCTGCGTCTGGTCCTTTCCAAGTGCACTTCTCTAGGACCCGGTATATGGAGTAAGTCACGTTGGGCTGGTTGTTGCGACCTCCGATGATGGGAGAAGGAGAGGCGGTCCCTAAGGTACGATGGACCCTGGCCGTAAAGAGTTTTAAAGGTCAGAACTAGCATCTTATACAGGCCACGGTACTCAGTTGGAAGCCAATGTAAATGTTGCAGCACTGGTGTTATATGGCATTTCATGGGCGTTCTTGTGAGTAACCTGGCTGCCGCATTCTGAACATACGAAGCTTTCGGGTCATAGACATCGGAAGGCCCACATACAGGGCATTGCAATAGTCCAGCCTAGACATGACCGTGGCATGGATGACAGTTGCCAGAGCCTCGTCAGATAGGTAGGGTGCCAGTTGCCTCACTTGTCGTAGATGGAAAAAGGCCTGTTTGCTGGCAGCAGCGACCTGAGCTTCCATTGTCAGCTGTGAATCCAGGATGACACCTAAGCTCTTAACAGTGGTCGATGGAGATCTAACTGGTTTCTCAAAACCATTATTTTAAAAATATGTTATTGGCCTCCTGATGGCACAGTGGGTTAAACTTCTGAGCTGCTGAACTTGCTGACCGGAAAGTCGGTGGTTCGAATCCAGGGAGCAGATGAGATCCCCTGTTAGTCCCAGCTTCTGCCAACCTAGCAATTCGAAAACATGCAAATGTGAGTAGACCAACACGTACCACTTCTGCAGGAAGGTAACGGTGCTCCATACAGTCATGCTGGCCACATGACCTTGGAGGTGTCTACGACAACACTGGCTCTTCAGTTTAGAAATGGAGATGAGCACTACCCCTCCAGAGTTGGACATGACTAGATTTAATGTCAAGGGGAAACCTTTACCATTACTAATGTTATTATTAAAAGACATCTGTACCAGTTTCAGTTGATCTACTCGCATTGTCTTCTTTGGCTGTAGCAATGTGGTAGTCCACAGAGTGAACCTCAGTCTGATGTCTCGTTGACATGTGTGGATCCACTTCAGTTTTGAGCAGCTTGCTTTCCATTCAAATAGAAGTCTTTTGTTTACCTACTTTAAATCAAGGTAGTGCTTACGGAACACAGAAGATTTGGCTTAAGTTGTATTAATAAAAGATCTGAGGGAGAGGTCCATTAGCTGTGATAACTGAAGGATACCATGGTTTCCTGGGTGTGAGGGAAGATTGTTGCTTTCATGCCTTGCTTGTGAACTTTGCAGGTCGACAGGTAGCAGGAGACTGGGCTGCATGGATCCCTGGTCAGATCCAACAAGACTCTTCTTTTACTTATGTGCTGTAAAAACTATAACACAGCTTACTATATATTGGCGAGACCACGTCTTGCTGAAGAAATCAGTGGAAAAATCTTCTGATAGTTTCAATGTACAGTAGTACATAGTCAGTCCAAGCTGTCACTCTAGTCCACCTGCTATTCCTAAGAAAGAAATAATGTTTTATTTTCAAGGTTTGTGTCTGTGTGAAAAGACCAGTGCTAATATAAACAGAGCCAGCTTACTATGACATAAGGTGAGGTTAGCTGTTTGGACTGGAATTGTGAGGAGTTGATGAATAGGGCTGGTCCAAGGAGCTTCACAGCCAAAAAACAGGAACAATTCAAGGGCATGGATGGTTCATTTGTACAATACCAGCTTTTTCTAATGGGGTTATCTATATAAATATGGACCCCCCGGTGGCGCAGTGGGTTAAAGCCCTGTGCCGGCAGGACTGAAGACCGACAGGTCACAGGTTCGAATCCGGGGAGAGGAGGATGAGCTCCCTCTATCAGCTCCAGCTCCTCATGCGGGGACATGAGAGAAGCCTCCCACAAGGATGATAAAACATCAAAAATCATCCAGGCGTCCCCTGGGCAACGTCCTTGCAGACGGCCAATTCTCTCACAACAGGATGCTCCTGACACGACAAAAATAAATAAATAAATCTATATAAATAAAAATGTAATGTTCGTTTGGGGAATTAACATAATTCAAAAACCACTGGACGAATTGACACCATATTTGGGCACAATACACCAATCAGGCCAACGAGTGATCATCACTCATAAAAACACTGAAAAATACAACAGAAGGGACTTTAAAAGCCAAAAAATAATAATATAAAATACATTACAAGGCATGCACAACACCATACACACACACACACAATCACACATATAGGCACATATACACAAATATATACACATAAACATATATACACATATAATAAATAAATAAATAACATTATTTATACCCCACCACCATCTCCTCAAGAGGACTCAGGGCAGCTTACATGAGGCCAAGCCCAACAATCACAACAAAGCAAATATACAGACTAGCACCCACGTTGGGAGTCTTTAGGAAGAGTTTGAAGACCTGGCTATTCCGATGTGCCTTTCYGGAATAGGAAAACTCCAGCATTATGTCCCAGCAGCACTTTACTAGAGTTTTAAGATTCTCTGCACATTGCACTTGCCCTGAAATCCAACATGCCACCTGTCACACCCAGCACTTTTTAATCTGTACCCATTACTTGGATCGGCCCTAGTTTTTACTGTGTTATGATGTAATGTTTTGTTGKTTATTKCTTTATGTTTTTTGATTTTGCTTTGAGTTGTATTTGTTATGCTGTTGTTGTGTTGAGGCCTTGGCCTTTGTAAGCCGCATTGAGTCCTTCGGGAGATGYTAGCGGGGTACAAATAAAGTTTAATAATAATAATAATAATAATAATAATAATAGTAAAACAGCATAAAAATACATCAATAAAATATAATGAAAATAACAAAAAAAACAGTACAAAATAGGCACACAAAACAATATAAAATCACAATATACACAAATATATACACACACAAAACACATATACACAGACTGGGYCACARCAACACRTGGCAGGGGATGGCTAGTGTAGAATAACTTTCCAATGGGTGCACGYWTCATCAGCTGATATGATTTTTGTCTGAGGTATCAAAATGCCATGGACCAGTCCTGTATGCAAGCCACTTCGAGAGACTGCCTCCATTAAGTGTTATCAAGTGAAGGATGATTTCTAATGTAATCTGCCACATAGTCAGACAGGCAGTGTCTGACTAAATGAGTTGTTTCTTAACAACCCACAAACTCACCTCACTTCCCCAAAGCTGGTTCATCTTGGCATGCTTCTTCTGGAGATGTGACAATTAACCGGGGCATACTTCTTTTGTGTCATCCTGTTTCAGCGGCTGGTGGTGCAGAGTACTTCACAAGCTAGTAAAGGAGGACCGGTCGCGTTGGCCGTCCACGGTGTACAGCAGGTCCACTCTTCACCTGAGGTGGGTGGCCAGAAGTTCAGACCTGGAAGGTTTGGGGAAAGCATGCTTTGATCTTCCATTCATCATGAGCAAATAAACTGTAGTTTGGCCATCACTGTGTTTTGGTGTTTGCTTCTTCATCTGAATCCCCCCCCCCCCCAGTGCTTGTTTCCTTATTTGCCTGCTCACGTACTTTTTCAGACAAATCAATATTCTTGTGTTTCATCTGGCTTTCTAATAAGAATCTGAAGTGTAAGTATTGCTTTTCAGACTGGCCTTTGTTTGGCTGAAAGTGTTACCAAGATTTCGGGACTAAGGGGACACTGTGGGTTCTGTTCATTGAGCTGAATTCACTTTGTTGTTGTTGTTTATTCGTTCAGTCACTTCCGACTCTTCGTGACCTCATAGACCAGCCCATGCCAGAGCTCCCTGTCGGCCGTCACCACCCCCAGCTCCTTCAAAGTCAAGCCAGTCACTTCAAGGATACCACCCATCCATCTTGCCCTTGGTCAGCCCCTTTTTTCCTTCCATTTTCCCCAGCATCATTGTCTTCTTTATGCTTCTTCTCATGATGTGGCCAAAGTACTTCATCTTTGCCTCTATTATTCTTCCCTCCAATGAGCAGTTGGGCTTTATTTCCTGAAGTATGGACTGGTTGGATCTTCTGGCGGTCCAAGGCACTCTCAGAACTTTCCTCCAATACCACTGTTCAAAAGCATCTATCTTCCTTTGCTCAGCCTTCCCTTAAGGTCCAGCTCTTACATCCGTAGGTGACTATGGGGAATACAATTGCTTTAAGTATGCACAATCTCTTCGTTCATCTGAAGAGGCCCTGCTCATGTTCCCACCTGCATCGCAAGCGCGATTGGTGGGGACGAGGGATAGGGCTTTCTCGGTGGTGGCCCCTCGACTCTGGAACTCTCTCCCTAAGGACATCAGGCAGGCCCCGTCGCTAGCAATCTTTAGGAGGAGCTTGAAAACGTGGTTGTTCCAGTGTGCCTTTCCAGAATAAGGAAACTCCTAGCATTACGTCCCAACGCACTTTATCAGAGATCCAGGATATCTGCATGCCCATCCCCCTCCAAACATCCTACCTTGTCATGCCCAGCACTTTTAATTTTAATTATTACATTTGGCCCGGCCATTGTTTTTAATTGCGTCATTGGGTGTTGTTAATTGTTATTGCTTTTTTTTTTTGAGTTATCGTGTTGTTGTTGTTGCTGCTGTTTTATTGTTGTATTTGGACTCGGCCTCTTGTAAGCCGCACCGAGTCCTTCGGGAGATGGTAGCGGGGTACAAATAACGTTTTATTATTATATTATTATCTTTGTTGCCAGTGTGATGTCTTTACTCTTCACTATTTTATCGAGATTTGACATTGCTCTCCTCCCAAGAAGTAAGCGTCTTTTGATTTCCTGGCCGCAGTCTGCATCTGCAGTAATTTTTGCACCTAGAAATACAAAGTCTGTCAGGGCCTCCACGTTTTCTCCCTCTATTTGCCAGTTATCAATCAGTCTGGTTGCCACTTTCTTCTTTCACCTTGATTAGAAGGCTCCTCAGATCCTCCTCTCTTTCGGCCATCAAAGTGGTATCATCTGCATATTTAAGATTGTTAATGTTTCTTCCAGCAGTTTTAACCCCAGCCTTGCATTCATCAAGCCCCGCACATCACATTATGTGTTCGGCATACAAGTTGAATAGGTTGAGTGAGAGTATACAACCCTGCCATGTGCCTTTCCCAATCTTGAATCAGTCTGTTGTTCCATGATCAGTTCTTACTGTTGCTACTTGGTCCTTGTACAGATTCCTCAGGAGAGAGACAAGGTGATTTGGTATTCACTTTAGTTTTGCTAAATAAGCACTGCCGATGAAGTTCAGGGGGTGTTACATAGTGGTGTCCACCTAATCAGCAGATATCGGGTGGTTCATTAAGAGGATATAAGGATGATCTAAGACTTGTTTATAATTTTTCAGGTCTACAGGGAGTGCAAGGTTCTTGATCATGACCTCCTACAATAAGGACAAAGGGAAGTGGAGTAAACAATAACTGACTTTCCTGCTTCTCTTCCCTGACAGTTTTCCAGCTGCTTTTGCCACTTGCTTTTGGCCTCTAGCCAAAACCTGCTTCCTGCAGCACATGTCCATTTCTTCTTTGCTCTTTGTATTTATGCATTTGTTTTTGTTTAAATTTTTGTTATCTCATTTTTCTTCCAGCACAGAACTCATGGCAACTTTAACAAAATAAAATACTGATTTAGGGAATTCTTTACAAAGCAGAGCTCATCTTATTGACTTTTTAAAGTTTTAAGAATATTAAGGCTTTTTATTGAGCAAATGGCAAGCTTTAGCATGCTTGAAAAAAATGTTATAGTGGAGCAAATGGGTAAGACTGACATCTCATTTCACCCATTTTGCTTTGATAATATCCATAGTCATTCCCCATGCTACAACATAGCCCCTAGACAGTTCACAAATTGGAATTTTGACTTTGACCTGAAAAGGATTTACACAACTCTTCCTTTAAACTCTTCATATTTATGATATAAATGATATAGAGATGGATAGTGGGCTTTTTAAAAGGCTGGATTTGAATTTGTGGACTTTTTGATTGATTATTTTATTTTCTTGGTGTATTGTGACTTGTGCATATGAAATATGCAGTCTTGTGGCATTTTTCTAGTCTGAATCTCTAGAGACTTTTTGGGATTAAAAAGTGCGATGCAGATTCATAGAAGGCAGTAATAGACTTAGTGAGTGTCACAAAACTGAGGCTTACTCTGGAGAAGATGGAAATATTTTTGCGGTGTCGTTCCTGGCATTAGCTGGTGCTTCAGCTAGGGGTTGCATTTCAATTTCACCTTGGCATAGATAGCCTAGCCACAGTTACTCATGCGATCGTGTCTTCCATAATAGATTTCACCAGTGCCCAGAAATATAATTTACCTAAGAATAAAATCCTTACTGGAGGCAGTGTGTTTGAAAATATAATTTGTCAGTACAAACAGTGCTTTAATGTTGTATAGGGAGAATGTGTGGGCTGCCAGATATTAGAATCATAAAATCATATAGAGTTGGAAGAGACCACATAGACAATCCAGTTCAACCTCCTGCCATGCAGGAAAATTACAATCAAAGCACCCCGGCAGATGGCTAAATGGCCTCTGCTTAAAAGCCTCCAAGGGATGAGCTTCCATCACACTCTGAAGCACAGAGTTCCACTACTGAACAGCTCTTACAATCAGGAAGTTCTTCCTAATGTTCAGGTGGAATCTCCTTTCCTGTCATTTGAACCCATTGCTCAATTGAGCCCTAGTCTCCAAGACAGCAGAAAACAAGCCTGCTTCCTCTTCTTTATGACATCCTTTCAGATATTTAAACATGGCAATCATATATCTTCTCTACCTTCTCTTCTGCGGGTTAAACATACCCAACTCTTTAAGCTTCTCCTCATAGGACAAGGTCTCCAGACCTTTGATCCTTTTAGTTCCCATCCTCTGGACATGCTCCAGAGTGTCAATGTCTCTCTTGAATTGGGCACAGTGTTATTCCATGTGAGGTCTGACCAAAGCAGGATAGAGGGGCACCATCACTTCCCTTGATCTAGATGCTATACTCTTTTTGATGTAGCCCAAAATCTCATTAGCTTTTTTAGCTACAGCATCACATTGTTGGCTCATGGTCATCTTGACTCCAATCTCTTTTTCACATGCACTCTTGTCGAGCCAGATGTTACCCATCCTGTATCTGTACATTTCATTTTTTTTTCAATCTGTGTAGTATCCTACATTTCTTCTTTATGGTCACACAAAGAATCAGATGACATTTTTTCACAATTGTATTTTGGATAACTTTACCAAAGCATATTCATGTATACATTTCGTGATATATTGACTTCAAATCTTGGTGATTGTACATGTCTTGTGTGGTACAGTCCACATTCTTTCATTGTGTGGTTTACATCATTATGGGTGCATCATTCACACTGACTAAACCTTGTTGGTTTTGTACCAAAGGTGATGGTCTGTTGTGTGGCATGACTCCTGCCTCCAATAACTTATGCTTTGCTAGTTACCCAATTGTGTCATTCACAGAGACCATGAAGACAAAGGACACGAACAGGTTGCTTACCTGTAACTGTATTTCATCCCGCCCATTCTTCGCACACAGGGGTCATGCCATCTCAGATCTCAATACGGGACTGTAGTTGCAGCCTAGGAACTGAGGGGTTTCAGCAACAACTTGGTCTTATATAGCCTTGGGATGGTGGGTGCCAAAATTTTACTGCCAAAACTTTTCTGCCTAGTGATTCTAGAAGGTTCTGAACAGTGCGCTGCACCTGCGCAGATTACCCACCCAATTATATGAATTCACAGGTAACCACTCGAAGAAATACAGGTACAGGTAAGCCAACCTGTACTTCTCCTTTTTGGAATTCATTTTGTTAGTTTTGACCCAACTTTCTAATCTGTTAAAGTAGTTTTGAATTCTAATCCTATCTTCTGGAATATTAGCTATCCCTCCTAATTTGGTGTCATCTGCAAACTTGATAAGCATGCCGTCTCACCATTGATTATACAGGCTAGGACTGATGGTCCCTTTCATCGATGAATATATGGGAAGCTACACATTCCCCGTCTTTTTTTTTCCACCCTCACTTTGCTCAGGTCCAGGTTCCTGAGGTACTGCATTTCCCAATATCCCAGCTCTGTATTTTTTTTTTTGACAGCGATGCCTCTTGTGGATTTCTGTGCCTTAATAATTCATGTAGGGAGGAATATGGCTTTCTTTGAGGTGCCAGGAAGAAACCTTTTTACTTTCTCCTCATCCTTAAATCGCTGTGGTGATTTTATCTGTGATGCTTCTTTTAACATTTGAATATGTTGTTAATTATAGTGACATTATATTTTGTGCTGCCTTTGAACTACATTGAAATAGTTAAACCTGAAATTGTATGAATTCCTTCAGTAAATGACAAACTTTTATGTGGTATCTCCATTTTCAGGATGCATTTATGTAGAGTGATTTTATCTTGTAGCTTCCCTTCCTCAGATCATGAATAGATAAACAAATATATTTAAAGTATTCTGGGACTGCTGCAAGAAGCTGGAAATAATACCGTATATACTCGAGTATAAGCCTAGTTTTTCAGCCCCTTTTTTAGGCTGAAAAATCTCCCCTCGGCTTATACTCGAGTCAATGTTATTTACTATTTTACTCTGTTATTAGTATTATTTTTATTGCATTTATTATTTTACTCTAATTATTATTATTATTACATTTATTATTTTACTCTATTTTTATTATTGCATTTATTATTTTACTCTCTTATTACTGTTATTACATTTCCATTATTTTACTCTATTATTATTTTTATTACATTTATTATTCTACTCCCTTTATTGTTATAGGAAGGATATGTAAGCACATTTACATTGAAGAAGGTTAGAATAATGGTTTAATCAGAGTTGGACAGTTTTATCTTAAATTACAATTTTATGTAAATATTTTTGAATATTTACTCTACTGATGCCTCAATTAATGTAATTTTATTTGTATCTATTTCTATTTTGAAACTTACCAGTAGCTGCTGCATTTCTCACCATCGGCTTATACTCGAGACAATACATTTTCCCATTTTTTTGTGGTAAAATTAGGTGCCTCAGCTTATATTTGGGTCGGCTTATACTCGAGTATATACGGTATATTGATTACTGAATGCATTGATATCTGTCAACATGACCGATGTAAAAAATGAGTTTTCTAAATATCTCTATAATTTCATACAAATACCTATAATCTCCTTCTCATCTCATAAATCTAATGCTTTTGGGCAACAAAAATTAGTTGTAATTTGTTTGATAAACTTGAAGGTGCACACTTGGACCTTTAAGTTGTCTTGCAGTTTGTTTGGTTTTTAGTGATGGGTTAGCCACCAAGTCTTTTCATTCAGAACAACAGTTGCAATAGCTGTCTTGTAAATATGTCTGTCTTGTCAATTATGTTTAATTTAGCAGCCTTGCAACCTGTCTGTCACGTGAGCATCTTTGCATCATATTATTTAAATACGATGGTTGGACAGCTAATGTTCTGGAAGACCAGAATACTCACCTAGTGTTTTCTCTGTGTTGCCCAAAGGACAATTCAAGCTGTTTATGTAGAGTCCTGCATGTTTGTCTTAAAGTGAATTACCCAAGAGCATTAGCACACCTCGAGTGTAAAATGGATGCAAATTGACATAGGGATCTCAAAATATTCAATCTTTGGATTGTTGTAGGTTTTTTCGGGCTATATGGCCATGGTCTAGAGGCATTCTCTCCTGACGTTTTGCCTACATTTATGGCAAGCATCCTCAGAGGTAGTGAGGTCTGTTGGAACTAGAAAAAAGGGTTTATACATCTGTGGAATGACCAGGGTGGGACAAAGGACTATTGTCTGTTGGAGCTAGGTGTGAATGTTTCAACTGACCACCTTATTTATTATTTATTTATTTTGAGCATTTCTACCCCGCCCTTCTCAACCCCTGAAGGGGGACTCAGGGCAGCTTACAAAAGGCACAATTCGATGCCAGCAATACACATAGTAAGATAAAATACATAGCAGCAACAATTATAAAATAATTAAAACAATCCAGTTATACAATACAACTAATAAAAAACCAATTTAGTGATCAACGTTCGCCAAGCTCAAAATCCGTAAGTTCATTCCGCATTGTCATAATCCTATCGAATTCTAGTCGTCATTGTCCTTTGTCTGTCTGCCAGATTACCCAAGGCCTGGTCCCATATCCATGTTTTTAGTTTCCTTCTTGATTAGCATTTGATTGCCTTGATGCTAATCAAGGCGGTCAGTTGAAACATTCACACCTAGCTCCAACAGACAGTAGTCCTTTGTCCCACCCTGGTCATTCCACAGATATATAAACCCTTTTTCCTAGTTCCACTACCTCTGAGGATGTTTGCCACAGATGCAGGTGAAACGTCAGGAGAGAATGTCTCTAGAACATGGCCATATAGCCCGAAAAAACCTACAACAACCCAGTGATTCTGGCCATGAAAGCCTACTCAATCTTTGATGTTAGGATCATCAGACTTAGGAAAAAGGTACTTCTAAGCTGCTTTACAGGAGGTTACTTCTCATTTCATTAGTTGTAAACCAGCAACAGCAACTCCCTCCTTCCCTTTAATGAGTGAAGTGTTAATTAAACAGACGTTGAGGTCGTATAGAGATCGTTTTGAAAAGGCGATTACTCCATGATGGGGAGGGAGGGACCTGTGTGATTTCCAGCTAAGCCTGAGCATGCATTGTGAAAGGGGACCCGTTGTGTCTTTCTCCTCTGTCCATCCTCAGAGGGTAAAGTCCTCCTCCTTGCCTTTCAGCACTCCCCCGTCCAGAACAGCAGCTCTGCCGCTAAACCGGGACAAGTACAGCAGCTCCAGCTCCACGGAGTCCAGCAAGTGCCTGTTGCACAAGAGGTGCTGTATGTTTTCAAGCAGTAACCCCCCCCCCCCCCGCAAATCCCAGTAATGTAGCCAGATTTAGGGGTGAAAAGAGCTCAAGCCTGTTAAGTATGACACTTCAAAGGTTTTTTTTAGTCACCATCTGCTAACAATTTTGAAGTGTTATGGAAAAATGTATTAATTGCCTTTCAGCTAGCCTCTCATTTTGATATTTGTGTAAAGGTAGTTCTGTGCTGCACAACATACTCCTTTTATTTTGCTGTTGAGTTGTCGCACCTGTGTCCAGATTTGTGAAACTTCCAGATAGAGGCGAAAACATCTGTCTGTCAGACTGTGGCCTCTCCCTGTTTCATTTTACATTACTCAAAATGGAAGTTTTTATGTGCTTATATTTCTGTGTTTTGCTAATATTCAATGTGCTTTTGTAAAACAGTCTGTAGTTTTGATTGTTGAACAAAGAGGGTGGTTTTTTTTTTTTTTGGTATCTCTGATTTTCATAAATAGAGTATTTTCCATGTGAGATTTGGGAGTACCACTTCAATGTGTAACAGATTAAATAATTATTTTGCATACTCTTGTGTATATATATACACACACACTCATACGTTCAGAATTGCATCCTCATATTAGCATATCTTATTTAGCTTGCTTTATGCTATTGGGTTATCTGAACTGTTTTTCACTTCCAGATTTTTTTTTGCCTGGAAGTGGTCCTTTTTGCCAGCAAGTGGTCCTTTAGATTTGAACAGGTTTCCTATGGGAAGGGACCTTACTATGCACATAGTGTCAAGTTGTGCTGAGCTTATTATACAGAGTAGGGCATAAAGATCTTCCACTTTCTGAAGGGGTATAAAAAATAAACAAAGCTTTCTAGAAAAATATTATATATATTTCTGAAAAGTACATAAAAACAAATTTGTTTTAATTGGTTTTTAAAAGTCATATCAGACAAATCCTTTTGTAAGTTATAAGTTATTTATTTTTGCATTGTATTGTTGTTGTTGTGTTTTGCTAATGATGTACTTTGGGCTCAGCCTCATGTAAGCCGCACCGAGTCCTGCGGGAGATGGTAGCGGGGTACAAATAAAGGATTATTATTATTATTATTATTATTATTATTAAGGATGCAGTTTTAATTCAGCATCTAGAATCTTCCTCAAACTCTGACTTGATAGCCCCAGCACCATGGCATGCTTCTGAGTCTTGACAATTACTGTGTGGATGCTCTTAATGCTTCCATATTTGCTGGCTTTCTAACAGTCCTAGGTCTGCCATGGATTTTCTTTTCAGTGTGGATCTAGTTTATTTATTTATTATTTATTTAGAGCTTTTATAACCCGGTCTTCTCGACCTCCGAGGAGGGACTCAGGCCGGCTAACAACAGAGAATCAGTATACAAATAAACTAAAGCATAAAAACATCATAGTAATAACATCATAGTACATTAATACAAGGTGCCCCCAGTGGCGAAGTGGGTTAAAGCACTGAGCTGCTGAGCTTGTTGACCGAAAGGTCGCAGGTTCGATTCTGGGGAGCGGTGTGAGCTTCCGCTGTCAGCAGTAGCTTCTGCCAACCTAGCAGTTCGAAAACATGCAAATGCAAGTAGATCAATAGGTACCACTCCGGTGGGAAGGTAACGGCGCTCCATGCAGTCATGCCGGCCACATGACCTTGGAGGTGTCTATGGACAACGCCGGCTCTTCGGCTTAGAAATGGAGATGAGCACCACACCCCAGAGTCAGACATGACTGGACTTAATGTCAGGGGACAACCTTTACCTTTACCTTACATTAATACATTAAAACACATTAAAATACAGATCAAGAATTACATAAAACCAGTTCGTCAAGGTAAATCACAAATTCATCACCATCTGCCTAGTTGCTCGAAGATTAGAAATTCTTAGCAAAATGGTTCTCCAATTTGGTACAGATGTGTTTCGACTGAATGCAAAGACTGTACGGCATGCTCTCTGCACTATTAACATAGATGGTTGCTCTCATAACATGCCTGAGCAACAAAGCCCTGATGTTTACTGATCCGACTTATGATGGGTAGTGAAAACTACAGAGTCTAACCTACCAATTTAAACTTACCCCACTTCTCTACCCCCACTTCAGCTCACACAGTGCCTCCTCGAAATTGGGGAGATCTTTATGCCCCACTTGAGGTAGGAAGTAAATTTGCAGAAACTTGACCAGAGTAATTCAGTTCATGAGGACAGCACAAACAGTGGAAGCTTGCTGACATGATAGTGTGTATCTTAGATGGTACAAGGTTGAAAACTAACAACCTTTGGGAAAGTGGTGTGTTTTAGGTCTAAGATTTATAAATACTCTGATGCAATCTGATAGAATGTGGAGATGGGAAAATTGGATAGAACTCAGCCTTGACTCCTGAGTATGGACGACCTCTTTCACTGAAATGTGTGCCTCTCAAAGGGTAGATAAAAGAATTCTCTAATTTCCAAGAAACTAGCAGAACCTGTTTTGTTCTCTTTGGTGAACTATTAGGAAAAGTGATTATATGGTTACCCCTTCCTAAGCCAGGGAAAGAAACCCTTTTGTCTTTTGGGCCTCCCAAATGGCTCTGATAGGTTCTGGTTTGTTTCACTCTGCAGAGATCCGTTGTGCAGACGACCTCCTCCGCTCCCAAAGCCAGCTCAGTGCAACAGCTGGCGGTGCAAGGGCTTCAACAGGTTCACGTCACGCAAGAGGTAAGCATCCCCAACTGTTGCTCATGGCTGTTTTTACTTGCAGCTAATCATGGAAGGGCTCAGCTAGGCTTAACGTTCTCTGGTATAGGAGACATTGAAATAAGTGTGAGGAATCCTAGGTCTCTCTAGCAATTGACCATTCTTGCTGAGGCCGATGGGAGTTTGAGTCTAGGAGCAGCTAGAGATTTCCTAGACTGACTTTAAAGTCATTGTGCCCCGCCCCATCCTCCTCCATCTTAAATTCCAAATGTATCCCCCCTTTTCCCTTTAGGACAGTGGTTCTCAACCTTCTTAATGCCGCGACCCCTTAATACAGATCCTCATGTTGTGGTGACCCTCAACCATAAAATTATTTTTGTTGCTACTTCATAACTGTAATTTTACTACTGTTGTGAACTGTAAAGTAAATATCTGATATGCAGGATGTATTTTCATTCACTGGACCAAATTTGGCACCAATACCCAAAACGCCCAAATTTGAATACTAGTGGGGTTGGGGGGATTGATTTTGTCATTTGGAAGTTGTACTTGCTGGGATTTATTGTTCACCTACAACGAAAGAGCATTCTGAACTCCACCAATGGTGAAATTGGATCAATCTTGGCATATAGAACTCCCATGACCAACAGAAAATACTGGTGGGCATTGACCTTGAGTTTTGGAGTTGTAGTTCACCTACAATCAGAGAGCATTGTGGACTCAAACAATGATGGATCTGGCCCAAGCTTGGCACAAATACTCAATAAGCCCAATTGTGAACACTGGTGGAGTTTGGGGGAAATAGACCTGGACATTTGGGAGTTGTAGTTGCTGGGAGTTGTAGTTCACCTACATCCAGAGAACATTGTGGATTCAAACAATGATGGATCTGGACCAAACTTGGCACAAATACTCAATATGCCTAATTGTGAACACTGGTAGAGTTGGGGAAAATAGACCTTGACATTCCAGAGTTGTAGTTGCTGGGAGTTGTAGTTCACCTACATCCAGAGAGCATTGTGGATTCAAACAATGATGGCTCTGGACCAAGCTTGGCACAAATACTCAATATGCCCAATTGTGAACACTGGTGGAGTTGGGGAAACTAGACCTTGGCATTCCAGAGTTGTAGTTGCTGGGATTTGTAGTTGACCTACAATCAAAGAGCATTCTGAACCCCACCAAGGTCAGAATTGCGGCAAACTTCCCACACAGAACCCCCATGACCAACAGAAAATACTGGGTTTTCTGGTGATCTTTGGTGACTCTTCTGACAACCCCCTGGTGACCCACGGGGTCTTGACTTCCCAGATTGAGAAATGCTGCCTGAAGGCCATGCAGTCCAACTCCCTTCACCAGGGCAAAAAACATAATCAAAGCCCTCCTGACAAAGGGCCATCCAGCCATTCACACACACACATATATGTATATGACAGCTGCAGTATCAAAGATTTGAAAGGGACCCCTAAAGCATGACAGTGATATGTTGCATGTTCCAGAGTAGGCAAACCAGACAATCTCCACACTGGTGGACTTTGGGGAAAATAGACCTTGACATTTGGGAGTTGTAGTTGCTGGGATTTATAGTTCAGCTACAATCAAATAGCATTTTGAACCTCACCAATGATAGAATTGGACCAAACTTCCCTCATAGAAACCTCATAACCAACAGAAAATACTGTGTTTGCTGATGGTCTTTGATGACCTCTCTGACACCCCCTCACGACCCCCGAGGTTGAGAAACGCTTTAGGATGTGGCTAGTTGTCACCCAGAAGTCCCCTTCCCTTATAGCTACTTTCCTCAATAATAATAATAATAATAATAATAATAATAATAATAATAATAATAATAATTCCCCTTCCCTTATAGCTACTTTCCTCAAGCTCTGCTTGTGAGCACTCAAACTCTTAGACCTTGAAACAAGGGAAGATTCTCAGCTCTGCCATTCTCTTGCTTTATAGCAGAGCTTTCCAAACTGTCTGTCTAGTCACACTATTTGTCTCGGCTAGTGTGTAGGCGTATTGTAACAAGAAATGACAAAAATCTTGGAAATGTATGTTATTAACTTACAAATCCTATTTTTTAAATGTAAACCAAAGGTTTTCATGAGATATCTCAATTCCCTATATATATCGTTATATGTCCATATCTTTTACAAGAGGTTGGTTTAACTTCCAGTTTGCTAGTAAGACTGAATTACTGTGTCACAAAATGATGCATTTCTAAAAATGTGTCACTATTATGAAATGTTTGGAAAGCTCTGCTTTATAACGTTTTTCCTCCTCCCCTCCAATTCAGAATACAATACAGAACAGCTAAGATACTGGGACTTCCTGGACTCAACCTTGGCATCCCCTTCAGGGATTTTTTTTTTACTTCCTCTCTGTTAGCCCCGATTGCTTCAGTCTTTCTGTTTATTACCTAGAGCACAGACAGTGGCCATTGTAAGAGCAGTCAGCAGTCGCAGCATCAGCCGCAGCAAGGAGTGCAGCAAAGCCTCTCCCTAGAGTGCAGCAGCAGCAATGACAACAGCAGCAGTTTACCCCAGCTGACCAGCTGCTGTTTATCCAGCTCAGAGCACAGGCTCCACTACATGCACTCCCTAGATCCCGCCTCGGAGCAGTGGGTGGAGCTGGTCCGCATGCTTCCTCAGCCACTCCTCCTGCCACAACAGAAGGTGGTGATAGAGCAGCTGCCATTCCTCTCTTCTCATCACTCCAGTCCTGACCAAAGAGTCAAGATTCAGAGAGTCCCTCAGGTGCTAGTGTTTGGAACAGCAGCAACAGCACTTAAAGTAGGTCCTGAAGAAGGCATCCAGTGAGATCCAAGAATAGCAAGCTCTGTGCGTTTTAGTTCTTGTGGAGGCAGGTAGCACAGCTAGCTGGCACCATCTCCTTCCTCTAAGTCGCCTTTCGCCCCCATCCCCCATTCTGATGTGGCTTCCTCACTTCATTAGTGATGGAGCAGACTTTATCTTCCCCACATCCTGCCAGAGGAATTGAAATTCTTGGACCTCTTCAGCACTTGATTTGATTGTACTTTAATTTCTTTAAATTAGGGGTAAATATGGAAGTCTTTGGGGTAAATATGGAAGTCTCATGGATTTATGAATAAGATCCAATCTAGCTATGCCTGATCTTGCAGTGATTTTTTTTTATGTCAGCTGCGACTTGAGAAATTGTAAGTCACTTCTGGTGTAAGAGAATTTTGTATTTATTTTTTTATTTACAGTACTAGCTGTACCCGCCACGTGTTGCTGTGGCCAACCTTCCCTCTTTCTCTCCTTCTTTCCTTCACTCCCTCTTTCCTTCCTTCTTTCCTGTCTTTCCTCCTCTTCTTCCTTCCTTCTCTATCTCTTTCCTTCCTTCCCCCTTTTTCTTTCTCCTCTGCTGTCTCTCTTTTCTTCCTTCTCTCTTTCTTTCTTTCCCTCTTTCTCTACATCTTCCCCCTTTTTTTCTTTCCTTCTCTCCTTCCTTCCTTCCCCCTTTTTCTTTCCCTCCCTCTTTCTCTTCTTTCTTCCTTCTCTATCTCTTTCCTTCCTTCCCCCCTTTTTCTTTCTCTTCTGCTGTCTCTCTTTTCTTCCTTCTCTCTTTCCTTCTTTCCTTCCCTCTTTCTCTACATCTTCCCCCCTTTTTTCTTTCCTTTCTCCTTCCTTCCTTCCCCCTTTTTTTCTTCCCCCCCCTCTTTCTCTCTTCTTCCTTCTCTATCTTTCCTTCCTTCCCCCTTTTCTCTTTCTTCTGCTCTCTTTTCTTCCTTCTCTCTTTCTCTTTCCTTCCCTCCCTCTTTCTCTACATCTTCCCCTTTCCCCCTTCCTTCACTTCCTCTTTTCCCTTTTTCTTTCCTTCTTTTCCTTCCTTCTCTTTCCTTCCTTCCCCCTTTTTCTTTCCTCCCTCTTTCTCTCCTTCTTCCTTCTCTATCTCTTTCCTTCCTTCCCCCTTTTTCTTTCTCTTCTTGCTCTCTTTTCTTCCTTCTCTCTTTCCTTCTTTCCTTCCCTTCCTCTTTCTATACATCTTCCCCCTCCCCCCTTCCTTCACTTCCTCTTTCCCTTTTTTCTTTCCTTCTCTCCTTCCTTCCTTTTCTAACTTTCCTTCCTCCCCCCTTTTTCTTTCCCTCCCTCTTCCTTCTCTACCTCTTTCCTTCCTTCTCTCTTTGCTTCCATGTTTCCTTCTCCCTTTCCTTTTTCTTTCCCTCTTTCTTTCTTTCTTTCTTTTCTCCCCTTCCCTCCCTCTTCCTTCCCTTTTTTCTGTATTGTCATTTAGCTTTTCCTCATTTAGCTTTTTGGGGCTTTTTAAGCCCCTTCTACTGTGTTTTTCAGTGTTTTTATGAGTGAAGGACATACATTGGGTTGTTAAGTGTATCGTGTCCAAATTTGGTGTCAATTCATCCAAGGGGTTTTGAGTTCTGCGAATACCACAAACGAACATTACATTTTTATTTATCTAGATTTCTATACCGCTTTTCTCACCCCTAGGGGGACTCAAAGCGCTTTACACATAACTAGCAAAACTTCAATGCCATACATTGGACACTGACGCGATGCCAATCCATAACAACCACAATAATAAAACCACAATTAAGCATAAATCATAATTAGACAGTACATAAGCAATCATGAAAACAATAAATAATAAAAACAGATAGAATTGGCTATTTTCAAGAACTCTGCCCAGGGGACACCCGGATGTTGATTTTTTACCATCCTTGTGGGAGGCTTCTCTCATGCCCCTGCATGGGGAGCTGGATCTCACAGAGGGAGCTGCTTTTCCCAGGATTTGAACCGCTGACCTATTGATCAGCAGTCCTGCTGGCACAAGGGTTTAGCCCTTTGTGCCACCGGGGGCTCCTTCGTGCAATTTATTTATTTATTTGACTTGTATACCGCCACTCCCAATGTGGCTCAGAGCGGTTTACAGCAGTAGATTAAAACAATACAACCAACTTTAAAATACAATAAAAACTAGAACAGACATAGTCCCGAGTTATTCACCCATCGAAAGCTTGTTAGAAAAGAAAGGTTTTACGGGCTTTCCGAAAAGCAAGTAACTTTCGGATGGTTCAGGTTTCAACTGACAAGGCATTCCATAAATAAGGGGCCACAATCGAGAAGGCTCTCTGCCTAGTAGAGAACAGATGATAAGTCCGGATGTTGGGGACTTCAAGCAAATTTTGGTCGGGACCGAAGTAATCTCTGGGGTTGATGATTGCATGACATCTTGGATTTTGTTGTCCAAAACTGGAACAGGGGCAGCTTCCTAGGCCAGGGTTGACCCTGTCTCGACAGAAGTGGGAGTGTAATGTTCTGCAGATGACTTCAGAACTATAAGGAGCAAGTACTGTGCTGTAAAGCAATACTGTGCTATCTTTAGCCTGTTCAGTGTTCTCTTTATGTGTAAGCAAGAGAAAGCAAGTGGGGGTGAGAATCCTAAGTCTGCACTCCCTCTTCGCTGTTTTCATTGTCCTCTCTACATGGAGAGAGTCTGTTCACAAAGGAGGGCCATTATCCGTAAATGCTCTCAGCATGATTTTGGAACTCTTAAAAAAGGAATGTCTAAAATCCAGCAAGCAGCTGAAGACAGTCGTAACTTCCTTACTCACATGCTTACATGATGTGCACATTTCTAGATGTGTCTCTTTTAAATATACATTTTGGTACTTTGGATGTACCCTTAAAACACTTCAGATGTAGCTGTAAAAATGTAGTGTATACATGTGCCCTTGAGAATTGTGAGGATTTTAAGTAACTTGGTGGCCTACCACTGCAAGGGGCAACTTAAATAAATCTGTCCCGTCGGTCAGAAATTTCTTCCTCAATGAGCTTTTGACAAATTATTCCAAAGGTTTTATGCATTTTTCTTGTTACTGGGCGATGATATCTCTGTGACAGGTGCAATAGACAAAGAAATGTAATCCATGGACAAGTAATGTTAACCACATGCCAGATCTACTATAGATCAGAAATGTGGCCTTTTCTATAGAGAAGGGTGAGGAATCTGAGGCTCTCCAAACATTTCACTATATCGTCGAAGGCTTTCATGGCCGGAATCACTGGGTTGTTGTAGTGTTTTTCGGGCTATATGGCCATGTTCTAGAGGCATTTTTCCTGACGTTTCGCCTGCATCTATGGCAAGCATCCTCAGAGGTAGTGAGGTCTCACTACGTCTGAGGATGCTTGCCATAGATGCAGGCGAAACGTCAGGAGAAATGCCTCTAGAACATGGCCATATAGCCTGAAAAAACCTACAACAACCCATTTCACTATCTCTCTCATCATTCCTGACCGTTAGTCATGTTGATTGCCATCGGTTGGCATTTCAATCCAAAGACAAAGAGAGCTATGGTACCTCACCTCTGTCCTAAAGTAACCTGAGGGACAAAATTGGATCACAGTAAGCTTGGCTCTTCCTTTCTCACCTCAGTTTTCCATTCCTGTCATCGCTACTCCCTGCTCCCTCAGGTCCAGCAGCTCCAGCAAGTACCTGTGCAGCATGTCTATCCTAACCAGGTGCAGTATGTGGAAGGAGGAGATGCCAGCTACACAGCAAGTACCATGTGAGTACTGCTTTGTGATAAGGAAAACAATGCCTTTTTATTTGCTTCCTTGGAGTTTGAGTCTGCTGCAGTCACCTTCAGCTACTTGTGATGTTAAGAATGGTCACAACGTTTCTCGCCCTTGATGAGAAAAGATATCTCGCAAAACAAAATCTATTTGTTCAGAAAAAAGATGTGAAAAACCCACCTCTTATAAACAGAAAAGAATGTATTTTGTAGCGATACACTGACCTGAATCCTGTTGGTTATCCCAAGGAAAACAAACCTGTTGAATCATTTGGATTTACAGAAATATTGATTCACCATTCAGCAGTTGATTTAATGGGTTGCTCCAGTTGGGGCTGCCAATAGGTTTCAGATCTATTGTAGGTTTTGTGCATTTTTATTTTATTTATTTCTTTTATTTACTGTATTTGTATACCGCCTTTCTCAGCCAATCAGTGACTCAAGGCGGTTTCCAACAAATCAGTATATATAAAAACATAATACAGATTAAAACATTAAACAATATAAAACACCTCAAAAGCAATAAAAACAACATCATTAGCGTCTCATTATTATCAATCATTATCCAGTTCCATTGTCAAATCGTTTGATTTCCTATATTAGCTACTCTGCATTTGTAAACGCTTGCTCGAATAGCCATGTTTTAACTTGCCTCCGAAACATTAAGAGGGAGGGAGCAGATCTAATCTCCCTAGGGAGGGTATTCCATAGCAAAGAGGCCACCACTGAGAAGGCCCTGTCTCTTGTCCCCGCCAAACGTGCTTGAGACAAAGGCGGGACCGAGAGCAGGGCCTCCCAGACGATCTTAGAGTCCTCGATGGTTCGTAATGGAAGACATGTTCGGGCAGGTAAGTTGAGCCAGAACTGTTTAGGGCTTTATAGGCCAAAGCCAGCACTTTGAATTGGTCCCGGTAGCAAACCGGCAGCCATTTTTGCATTAAAGGGTTGGTTTTCTGCCAAACCCAAAGTTTTGCAATAATTAAAAAAGGGCTGAAAGTGTGAAATCACTGAAAAGTAAAAAATGTCACCCTCCAGAGAGAAAGTTTTTCAAATGATTTGTTCTTGCAAGTGAGAACTTAAAAGTGAAGACTTACATCTCGTCTATAGAGCCACTGCCTGAAGGTCTTTTGATTTATGATTCAATTGTTCATATTGGTGTACATTGATTCTTTGGTACATCCAAGTCAGAGGTGACCAGCCTCTTTCCTCCCATTGGTCATAGTTTCTAGGATTTTTAGGCTTTAGGACCTCTCTCCTTGGTTCCAGGAGATATGGGCCACCAATAAACTGTTGGAAGCAGGGAGAAGAGGAAACAAATTCATTATCTATCCACAACATACATACACGCGCTGAACTTGTTCTTAGCATGGGGGTCAGATAGGTTTTGGAGTTAGGAAATAATAAATAGTTTACCATTTTATTCCTTCCTGATCCATCTGACAGGATTACTCTGACCACCTTTGAAGTGATATTGGAAGAAATTGAGTTAACCACCACTCTGGATTCTTTCATATACAGAAATAATAATGAAAGTGAAGGAGTTAATGAGCTAAATAATTCAAAAGGAGTAACATTTACATGCACCAATTATTGTGATGGGAGGTTGCAGAACAGAACATTCATTGGCAGTATAAGAAACAAAAGAGTCTAGCCTAGCATGAAAAGCATCAGCTCGAGCCAAAATACATGGAGAGCTAAGTTGAATATGAGTTCTTATACAGCTCCCTAGTTCCTGTCTCAAGTGCCAAGTGGAAAGTTTTATCTGTTTCCCAGTGCAGAACACTAAACTGAACCATTTAAAACGGGTCCTCAAACTTTTTAAACAGAGGGCCAGGTTACAGACCCTCAAACTGTTGGAGGGCCGGATTATAATTTGAAAAAGCACAAATTCCTAGGCCCACTGCACATAACTTATTTGTAGTGCAAAACCACTTAAAACAATACAATAATTAAAATGAAGAACAATTTTAGCAAATATAAACTTATTAGTATTTCAGTGGGAAATGTAGGCCTGCTTTTGGCTGATGAGATAGGATTGTTGTTGTGTGCTTTCAAGTAGTTTCAGACTTAGGTTGACCCTGAGTGAGGGCCGGGTAAATGACCTTGGAGGGCCGTATCCGGTCCTTGGGGCTTAGTTTGAGGATCCCTGGTCTAGAGAGCCTTTTTCTCATGTAAAAAAAATAGCAATTTCCTTATCCCCAGTTTTTTACTTTGATTGTGATTTTGTGCCCCTGATACCAATGAATGTGGAGAGTTAACTATAAAGATTTTTTCTGTTTTCCCAAAACAAGATTGTGGAACACAGAGTGAGCATCATTTGCTTAAAATTCCATTGACCGATGAGAGAATAGATAGAATTTGTTTAAACACCAGAAATATCCTAAGGGCCATCCCTTAGTCATCTTGCATCTTAGTAGTCAAATGAAAAAATATATACTTTTTTTTAGCTGACTGGCAGGGAAGTGGAGGTCAGCTCTGCAATCTGCTTGCTGTAGGGTGGTGCATATATTTATCTGCCACTGATCCATCATGAATTGCCGTTTTTCCACATGGAGAGCATAGTGACACCAGTACCTGACATGATTTTCTTCCTTTCAGACGCTCCAACACGTATTCTTACTCAGAGACCCCTCTCTACACTCAGAACGCTGGAGCAAACTACTATGAATCTCAAGGCACTTCAACACAGGTCTCTACCCCAGCAACCTCCCAGACAGTTGCCAGTAGTGGCTCAGTGCCTATGTATGTCTCTGGAGGGCAGATCATAACCAATCCAAGTGGAGGCAGCAGTGCTGGAGGAGGAGGAGGCGGAGGCAGCGGCGGTGGAGGAGGAGGAGGCGGTGCAGGAAATGGTGGAAGTAGCACTCCTGGTGGTGGAGGAGGCAGTGGCAGCGGCAGTAGTAGCAGTACAGGGACCTATGTGATTCAAGGAGGCTACATGCTGGGAAGTTCAAGCCAGTCCTATTCACACACCACCCGTGCCTCCCCGGCAACTGTAAGTACATAAGCATTCCACTGCCCTTCCACTTGCTGCTCTCTGTCCACTGGACTTGGAAACTTAGGTTCTCCCCTCTGCAGGCAATCCAAGTGCTCCCCTTATACAGTAGTTTTTCATTACTTTGTTCCAGGGAATGTTGGAATTCCTCAGCACCATCTCCACTTTTCTTTTTGAGAAGACCTACAATAATGAGTCAGATTTCTATGAAAGATATCTGTCATCACTAAGCTCTTTCTGAAAAACTCAACTGCCAGATATGTTGGGTACCCGTCAAGCTCAAAGAATTATTTATTTATTTATTTGATGCATTTATTAACCGCCATTCTCAGCCCCTTAGGGCGACTCATGGCGGTGTACACACATATAAAAGACAGTTTACAAAAGGCAATTTCAACAACATATAAACTACATAACAAGAAGGGTGCCAGCTGCTGCTGTTTGCTGATGGGGAGGGGAGACAAGGCAATTCAGATGGTGAAGAGATAGGGACTCTGAACTCACCATAATTTGATCTGTAAACACATGCTTATTTCTTCAAATCTCCAAGCTAGGACTAACCATATCATCCCTTCTCTGTTGAAGCGACTTGCAGTTTCTCAGGTCGCTCCTGACACGAAAAAAAAGAAAAGAAAGATCAGCAGCAGTAAGGAGCTCTCCAGGATGTGGCAGCTGCTGGAATGAGGAAAGGACAGGGAATTGTATATGCTCTATTATGCACCACCTTGAAGCTGTATGTGTAGAATAGGTGGGACTGTTATCGTATTCCTGTACCCTGAACATTATGCTTCTGTTAAAGTAGCCCAATGTTGTGTTAGCGTTTTCAAGTGCTGCATTACTCTTCAAGCTCTTGCTGAGCTTCTAAACTATGAAGACATCTTGGTCCTATTTACACATTTATTAATTTATTTATTTACCACATTTGTATCCCACCCTTCTCACCCCGAAGGGGACTCAGAACGGCCTTACAAAGGCAACAATTTGATGCTACATATACATATACATGGGAGCCCCCGGTGGCGCAGTGGATTAAACGCACTGAGCTGCTGAGCTTGTTGACCGAAAGGTCGCAGGTTCGATTCCGGGGAGCGGCGTGAGCTTTCGCTGTCAGCCCTAGCTTCTGCCAACCTAGCAGTTCAAAAACATGCAAATGTGAGTAGATCAATAGGTACCGCTCTGGCGGGAAGGTAACGGCGCTCCATGCAGTCATGCCGGCCACATGACCTTGGAGGTGTCTACGGACAACACTGGCTCTTCGGCTTAGAAATGGAGATGAGCACCACACCCCAGAGTCAGACATGACTGGACTTAATGTCAGGGGACTACCTTTACCTTTACCTATACATATACATATTGATAAATAAACAAATGCATTAAAATCCAAACCAATTAAAACATAAGCATTAAAACATCAATTAAAATGACACAATCCAAGTCTGCATGCTGCTTCTATGTCATGTCTCCCACGCCTGGTACTTTTGCAGTTGATTTTTCGTGCTTAAATGCAAGACTGGGCAATTTACCTTCAATAAACGTCACCTCTTTACAAAATGTAATAATAATAATAAATAATAATAAACTTTATTTATAACCCACCACCATCTCCCCGATGGGGACTCTGAGAGGCTTATTTGGGGCCAAGCTCGAACAACATATTACATCAAGATAAAACAAAAAACAAAAAACAAGCAACATCATCAAAATTACATTTTAAAAATTCAATAACAAAATAGCATTACAATAAACAAAAAACACAAACATAGTAAACAGTGGGCGGGCCACATGTACAGGATAAAATGTTTAAAACTATAATGAGATAAAAATAGTTATTTGCCGGGAGCTCATAAAGATACACAGGGTTGTGAAACTAAACTTCCCCTGGGGGGAGGGGGGGGGCATGTATTTCACTGATAGAAGCATTGAGGGGAGCAATAGTGTCATGTTGTGCACCTACTTGCCAAAGGCGCAGTGGAAGAGCCAGGTTTTAAGGTTCTTTTTAAATGTTTCTAGTGTAGGGGCTTTCCTGATCTCTCCAGGTAATGAGTTACAGAGTCGGGGAGCCACAGAGGAGAATGTAGCCTTTACATAGCCCTTTACATACTGCTTTACTACAACTCCCAGCATGATCCACTTCCAGTTGGAAATCATGTTGTGAAGACCACCTAGAGGGTTACACTTTTCCCACCCTTGGTTTAGTGGGCAGTTGTCGTCATTGTGAAAACACGCTTTGTCACAGATTCAAAGGCAGGCACAACATTTGTCAAAGGCATACTCATATATTGACAAATGTGAAATATTGCCGTGTGCCAGCGCCTGAAACAGGTTCTGTCAAAGTTCTCAGCAAAAATGATTTTGCCATTAGGCACTTTGGCTGTTTTTTGGATCCCAGTAAAGCAGGCCTGCACAAACTGTGGCCTCCACGTGTTTGGGACTAGTCAGATTGTCCAGTGGTCAGGGATTCTGGGAGTTGGAAGTCCAAAACAACTGGTGGGCCACAGGTTGTGCAGGCCTGCATTAAAAGAACACTGTGTCCATATCACTTACATAGAGTCAAAGCACACAGGCAAGAAGTGCATCTTTCATTTTCTTTCTTCTTTTGACTGGTATAGGAAAGCTTCCTGAAGGATTCTGTCATGTATTAAGTAGTGGGAGGGCAATGCTATCTGGGTTTTCCAGCCCTGAGCATTGCATCTGTAACCTCATATCTTTTTCTCTTTAAGTCATGTCTAGCAGGAATACTATTTTCCAGACAGTGCTGATCCAGTTCACGGATTGTGAAATCAGCCTGTGCCCAGTTTGTCTTATATTATACTAGCTGTTTCCTGCCACGCGTTGCTGTGGCCCAGTGTCTTGATCTGGAAAATAAAGTAATGAGAAAGTGTTGGTTTCTAATATATGTGATGTCTTTATGCTTGTGGGTAAACAGTACTTCTTGCTGTTTCTTTGTCAGTGTTGATGTGGCGAGTGTCTGGTTTGCCCACCCTGGAACATGCAAGATATCATTGTCCTTCTTTAAGGGCCCCTTTCAAATCTATGATACTATATCTCTCTGTGTGTGTGAATCATATCTAGTACTTCTTGCTGTTTCTTTGTCAGTGTTGATGTGGCGAGTGTCTGGTTTGCCCACCCTGGAACATGCAAGATATCATTGTCCTCCTTTAAGGACCCCTTTCAAATCTATGATACTATATCTCTCTCTGTGTGTGAATCATATCTATATCTATCTATCTATCTATCTATGGCTGGATGGCTCTTTGTCAGGAGGACTTTGATTACGTTTTCTTGCCCTGATGAAAGAAGTTGGACTGGATGAATTTAAGTATTTTCTGTTGGTTGTGGGTGTTCTGTGTGGGAAGTTTGCCCCGATTCTGTCATTTGTGGGGTTCAGAATGCTCTTTGATTGTAGGTGAACTGTGAATCCCAGTGACTAGAACTCCCAAGTGTCAAGGTCTATATCCCCCAAACTCCATTTATGTTCATATTTGGGCGTATAGAGTGCTTGTGCCAAGTTTGGTCCAGATCCATCATTGTTTCAGTCCACAGTGCTCTCTGGATGTAGGTGAACTACAACTCCAAACTCAAGGTCAATGCCCACCAAACACTTCCAGTATTTTCTGTTGGTCATGGGAATTCTGTGTGCCAAGTTTGGTTCAATTCCATCGTTAATGGAGTTCAGAGTGCTCTTTTATTGTAGGTGAACTATAAATCCCAGCAACTACAACTCCCAAATGACAAAATCATAATTTTTTGAGTGATGGTCACTCCTTGTGTAGTGAGACGTTTTGTTGCCAAATTTGGTGTGATTTCGTTCATTGGTTCTTTTGTTTTTAAGGTACTCATTATGCACAGAGCATTTATATATATATCGATTCATTATGATCCTGAGTTCTTCTCAGCTTACTACCATAAGATGATACTGAGTAGCCTGAAACATACCCAGCCATATCCTTCCACTGCTGCCTATATGGCTGCTGAGAGCGCTGTCTATATTAATGGAACAGAGACTGGATTGAGAAGCCAGCCAAGGCATGTAAAGAGCCCAGTGGTCCTTGTTTAAAAGAGGCTAAGCTTAGGGCCGCATTGCCTCCTCGCATTAGTTATGGACCTGGGTTGTAGAAACAAGGACAAAACTCTTGCAGCGGTCCTAAGACAGGCATCTGCCACCCAGAAGTAAGTGACAGTGCTTGAACTGTTAATTGGAAGATTTGTGGCAAAAAGCCTGAGCTCTGTCAATTAATAACCGCAAGTGAAAGGAGAGCATCAAAGTTTGAAGGGAAGTTGGAAGAAACTGTAACGTGAAGCCCTCTTTCTTGGCAGGTCCAGTGGCTGTTGGATAACTATGAGACAGCTGAGGGCGTCAGCCTTCCCCGCAGTACCTTGTACTGCCATTACCTCCTGCATTGCCAGGAGCAGAAACTGGAGCCAGTCAACGCAGCATCCTTTGGCAAGCTGATCCGCTCGGTGTTTATGGGTCTCCGTACTCGCCGGCTTGGAACCAGGTAAGCAGAGGAGAGCTTCCCCACTGGGGTTTATATGCTTTCTGTGAGGTCGCATACCCACTAGTCCTCAGGTCTAATCCTGGAGCTTACATCTTTCTGATTTGCATTATATAAGCAGCATTTTGCAGTGGTCAGATAGCTTTGTGTTTTCTTCTTGGTAACTTATCTGTAGAACATTAATAGGAAAACATGTTGACTTTTTGGTATGTGTGCCTGAAAATATTCATAGTTTGTATGTAATCATGGAGAATGTCTATGGGCTAGCCAGGGTTCCTCAAACTTTGTAAACAGAGGGCCAGGTCACAGTCCCTCAAACTGTTGGAGGGCCGGATTATAATTTGAAAAATACATGAATGAATTCCTATGCACACTGCACATATCTAATTTGTAGTGCAAAACACTTAAAAACAATACAATAATTATAATTTATTAGTATTTCAATTGGAAGTGTGGGCCTGCTTTTGGCTAATGAGATTGGATTGTTGTTGTTGTTGTGTCCTTTCAAGTCATTACAGACTTAGGTTGACCTTGAGCAAGGGCCAGGTAAATGACCTTGGAGGGCCACATCCAGCCCCCGGGCCTTAGTTTGAGGACCCCTGGGCTAGTCAATAATTTTGGGGAAGTTTTGGTTCAGATCTCGTCCTATGAGAATACTGATTAGCTTGGAATAAGCGATAATACTAGTGATGGACATTTTTATAATATTGAGTGTTCAAATGTTTCATAGATATGTCTTTGTAATCTTTAAGCAGGATTTCCTTATTTCGGGAGGGGGGAAGGAACTAGTGCACATATTTGATGTTGTCCTTTGAAAGTGTCACAAAGATTGTTGTAGGTTTTTTCGGACTATATGGCCATGTTCTAGAGGCATTTTCTCCTGACGTTTCCTCTGCATCTATGGCAAGCATCCTCAGAGGTAGTGAGGTCTATTGGAACTAGGAAAAAGGGTTTATATATCTGTGGCATGACCAGGGTGAAACAAAGGACTCTTGTCTGTTGGAGCTAGGCACTGCCAGACCATCAAATACTAATCAAGGTGGTCAGTTGAAACATTCACACCTAGCCCCAACAGACAAGAGTTCTTTGCTCCACCCTGGTCATTCCACAGATATATAAACCCACTTTCAAAGTTCCAATAGACTTCACTATCTCTGAGGATGCTTGCCATCGATGCAGGCAAAACATCAGGAGAAAATGCCTCTAGAACAGTGGTTCTCAACCTGGGGTCCCCAGATGTTTTTGGCCTTCAACTCCCAGAAATCCTAACAGCTGGTAAACTGGCTGGGATTTCTGGGAGTTGTAGGCCAAAAACATTTGGGGACCCCAGGTTGAGAACCACTGCTCTAGAACATGGCCCTATAGTCCGAAAAACCTTCAACAACCCAGTCATTCCGGCCATGAAAGCCTTCGACAATACATTGTTACAAAGGTGCTTGCCATTTACAAAATGCTTGCTATGGTAGGCATGATCCCTTGCAGTACTCTTTATTTTTGCAGAAAGCAAATTACCCTGTGGAACTAGTGAGTTAAATGAAATCCAACAGACAAATTTTAAAAAATAACTACTACAAAACCACAGCAAACAGAAAGCATAATACATGATGTTGAAAAGAATGTGTTTTATTTTATGATACGCCCAATAACCACAGGAATCTTAAAATCTTAGGATTTGCCATTACAAAGTGGTATCTAACCCTATGTCCTCCAGGTGTTTTGGACTTTAGTTCTCAGCATTCTTGACAAGCTGGCCATGCTTTTTGGGAATTGGGGTCCCAAACCCCTGGGGGGGGGGGGGCACAGGTAGAACACTGCTAATGTACATATTTCTGTTTAACAAGTAGTGTATATGTATTTAATCAATTGTAGTAAAGGTCTTTTGAAATTCTCATACAGACATTTTCTAAGATTGAGACATAATTACGTAACAGCAAATACATTTTTTGTGACTCTGACATAATGGACAAACAAATTATAGGGGGCACCGTGGGACAATTATAAGAGTTTTGGGTTATGAGTTAAGGCCGTGCTGATCTTATGACTTCATCTTTGGATAAATCAAAGCAAGTTTCCAATGTAGCTTGTTTGAACTGTAGTTTAAATTCAATTAATTTCCTCCATCCTGTCTAGAGAAATACAATTTTTGGTCAGTCCACCATCATCTTGTCTTTTTGGAAAGGAGGGCCCACAGGCATTCTGAGTAATAGAAATCAAGTGAAGTGTGGGGCAGTTGTAGCTGCATTTTCTAGCCATTCAAGGGGGGGGGGGGGTTAAAGTTAACACATTTGAGAGGCAAGTTGCTGTTGCAGGCAGAAGAGATGTGACCACAGGTACTGTGCTGCCCACAGGCACTGCTTTATTGACTCTACTATAAAAGTAGCATAGGTAATATTGTTGTACCTGGGAGTGGAGTTAAGAAGAGGCCTTGCCGCTGAAGTTGTACATGGCAGAAGGAAGTTACAAACCTGTATTTTTCTGATTCTAGTTTGAGTTTATAGTCAATATCATGCATAATCACTTTCAGCCCTACTTCCATATCTGGTGAATTAGAAACTGTCGAGAAAAATAAATAAAAAGGTTTGGTATGATAACAAAACAGTCTCATAGGTTTATTGTCAGGGCAAACAAATAACTGTATATACTCGAGTATAAGCCTAGTTTTTCAGCCCCATTTTTAGGCTAAAAAGGTTCCCCTCGGCTTATACTCGAGTCAAGGTTATTTATTATTTTACTATGTTATTAGTATTATTTTAGTACATTTATTATTTTACTCTATTACTGTTATTAAATTTCCATTATTTACTCTAATATTATTATTATTATTACATTTATTATTTTATTCTATGTATTATTATTATTACTTTTACATTATTTTACTGTACTGTTATTTTTATTACATTTACTATTTTATTCTATGTATTATTATTATTATTATTATTATTACATTTATTATTTTACTCTATTATTATTGGAAGGATAAGTAAGCACATTTACATTGAGGAAGGTTAGCATAATGGTTTGGACAGTTGGACAGTCTTATCTTAAATTACAGTTTTATGTAAATACACAAAAACATTTAACCTACTGATGATTATCAGTAGCATCTGCATTTCTCACTCAAGTCAATACATTTTCCCAGTTTCATGTGGTAAAATTAGGTGCCTCGGCTTATATTCGGGTCGGCTTATACTCAAGTATGTACGGTAAGTATACAAAGAAGTTTTTCAGATGTTTTGTCATATTACAAGTAGGCCTCGCTGCTTGCTCAAGACAAATGACCATTTCAACTCTGACCATTGAAATGTCTTGTTAGGTGGCTTTAACTTTGGGAAAGAATACTTGGTCTTCAGCAGTGTGTGCTTTGCTGAAGCTAAATGGATTTGTGTGCAGGTGTATGGGATTTTAACTTTATTTCCTCCTCCCCAGAGGGAATTCCAAATACCACTACTATGGGTTGCGTATCAAAGCCAACTCCCCATTGCTTCGGCTCATGGAGGACCAGCAACACCTGGCCATGAGGCAACAACCATTTTCCCAGAAGCAGAGGTAAGAAACAGCTCAGGGAAATGTCCATAGCTCTGTGGTACAGCAATGCTTGGCTTTGACTTGGTAAAAGCAAGCTTCTTGGGTTCTCCTGTGGTCTCCTAAGCTCTGTCCTATTTCCCAGTGTCTACTATGGCTTCCATGGTTTCCTTCTGGTATGTTTGGTCCCTTTCTCTGCCCTGCACTCAGTTCAGTGCAGAATCTCTTCACAGGCCCTTTCTCCAAGCATCCTCACCTTTTACAAGACATAGTCACACAAACTGTTCTGACACTATGAGTGGATAGAAAGTGAGTTTGAGTTTGGATTTCTTAGTCAGTCTGATATGATTTCATTTCATTGTCTCAGATGAGCAATGTAAACACAACCATTATTTCCTAGTCTTCTATTTTGTCTGAACTCAATTCTACCCGATATGGGGACACAGCTGTTCAGTAACTTCACAGGAGTCAGGTCTGTGCTTTGGACTAACTTGGCCAGCTCCTCGGCCCATGATTCCCAACCTCTTCATTGTATAATTCATAAGGTGGGGCTCTGGTAGAATGCAGGTCTAGCTCTATTTCACAGGGTAACTCACCGCTCTATACTTGGCATGATGTCTGTGGGGCTGCTTCCATGACTTTGAGCCCTTTGGGTGACAGTGGGTCTGGGTTGGATAGATCTTTTTTATCCAAAGGATCACTTAAACCCTGCGTAGGTTGTGGGATCTCAGGCTGACTTCTTTTAATCAGAATCAAATTATGTTTCAGCAGCAGTTCTGGTCTCTTAATATTTTTCAGTTTTCCCTTGTCCTTTCTAGTGTTGTTTGACTCCTCTATATTATTTATATTTTCATAAGGTTGTTTGGCCACCTTATCTTCCTCTCTTTCCTCACTTTCCTTGTCATTTTGAGACTGTTTTATTGTTTTAATTATTGTTTTATTGCTTATGGATTTATTGTTTTCATTTGATTTATGTTTAATTGTAGTGTATAATTGTAATTGTTTGTATTGGCATTGAATTTTTGCCATGACTTGCGTGTAAACCGCTTTGAGTCTCCCTAGAGGTGAGAAAAGCAGTATACAAATACTGTAAATAAAAAAATAAATAAATTTTCAACTAAAGCTGAGAAGCAGTTCATAGTGGAAACTTTATGGTTATAAAAGTCAGCAATTTTCGGTTGTTTGATTGTTGGGCGGAGTATTTTCCTCTATGTCTCCTGGCGCTTCCTTCGCCCTACATTCAGTCATTTAAATACTTCTTATCTACAGTACTGGATATTTAAGTTATTTAATTGTTTTTCGGCAGGGGAAGAAAAACATTTATGTATGTATTAATTCGTCACGGTGTGATTTCTTATCTCGCCTCCTCCCTGTCCTGATACTATGCTTGCTCCCCTCTCCATCATCACATCTAGTAGTTGGTATTCCATCATGCCCTGACCCAAAGTTGCTCTGCTTTTCAGGTTCAAACCCACTCAGAAGATGGAGGGCATGACCAATGGAGTGGCTGTGGGGCAACAGCAGGCCTCTGGGCTCTCTGATATCAGTGCCCAAGTGCAACAGTACCAGCAATTCCTGGGTAAGAAGACCTGCTCTCTTTTCTGTGTTCAGGAACTTCAAACTATGTGAGGTGTCCGTGCTGGAAGCAGGGAGAGATGTACCACCAACTTTCCCATCGTGGTCAACTGTGAATCGCACATATGGTTTATTCCTACACTCGGTGATGTCAGGAACTACCTGGTTTCTGGAAAACAGCTCTTTGAGACTTTGTGTATGTGTAATATATATACAGGGTAGGACATGAAGATCTCCCACATTTTGAAGGGGTATAAAAATTGCACCAAGCTATCTAGACAAAAAATGTATATTTTTCTAAAAAGTACATAAAAGCAATTTTGTTTTAATGGGTTTCAAAAATCCTATCAGGCAAATCATTTTGTTTTAAACTGGCAGGCAGAATCTTCCACAAACTCCATCTTGATATTCCCAGTACCATGGCATGTTTCTGAACAGATCCTCTTACTGCTTCCACATTTTCTGGCATTCTAATGCTCCTAGGCCTGCCAGGTGATTTTCTTTTCAGTTTGGATCCAGTTCCCCAAATATTAGAAATCTATAACAAAGTCATCTTCAAATCTGGTACAGATGCATTTCATCTGAGCATAACAAATGTACAGAAAACACATTGCATCGTTATCACAGAATGGTTGTTCTTATAATACACTTAAAGAACAAAGTCCAACCAGTCCAACTCAGGATGGGCAATGAAAATGGCAGAGCCTAACTTGCTGAACTGGACGTACCCCATCAATCTGCTCCCATGACAAATCACATAGTACCCCCTCAAAATATGGGAGCTTACTATGCCCCACCGTGTAGCTTAATTGATAACCTAACTCACCCAAAAGAAATTTCTTGGTGCCTTGGTTTTTATGTCTGTTCTGGGATTACTTGCAACACTGATTCATTGGATAGACTGTATCAGTTTTAGTGTCTTAGATATGGGGTGTTGAATGACTGAAAATTTTGTATCATAAATCTGTGCTTTTGGTATGAAAAGTAGATTTTCATGAAGTATATATTTTATTTTAATATGTTTCCTTCATGCTTAAAATATATCAATTTAAATATTACAGGAAAAAATGTGTGAGACATATGCCTCTCAAATACTAGAGATGATAGGGTAAAACTGGTGTCATTTTTAGAATCAGCAGGTCAGATATACCCAGAAACGGGTCTAACATTTGAGGCACCAAAATGTGTGTTGGCCAGTGTAATCCACCTAACTTTTGTGTACAGTATGACCCTTATATTTATGGGGGATCTGTTCAAGGACTTTGCCTAGAGCTGCAAAATTGTGTGTAATATTGAACTCTATTGAATGTGCTGAAGGTGGAATCATACCACAGAGTCATGCTGGAGGATCTAGGAAATTTCTGCAGAGCACAACTCTCTGGGCATTTGCTAGGTCCTTCAGTGTGACTCTTAGGTCAAGCTTTGGTGGAAGCATACCATAGAATCTCCTAGATAACCCAGAAATTCCTAGACAGTTCATATTTTGTCAGACACAGGTAAATGAAATTGGATGTTCTCGTCCTGAAGATATGGGGATCATACTATTGTGGGGACATGTCTCAAGCCATTAGACAATCTGAATCCAAATACCGTATTTCAGAGCATAATTCTCTTTATAATCAAAAAAAGAGGGTGTGACTATTATGTGAGGAAACATTCCACTGTTGATTCTCTGGTTGCCTTTTTTTTTTTTTAAACCTGAACAATCTTACCTTTGAGATAGGAGGATAAGGAGGAATAATTTAGCCACAAACAAACAGCTCTATTTCTGTTTGGTTGCTTTTTTTTTAACTGCTTTGCCTTGGAGGAAGGAGGAGGGAAGATTCCTCTTCCCTCCCTTCCTTCTCCAAAGGCAAGGCAGTTTACAAAATCTGACATGGTACCCTTTGGAGAAAGGAGGGAAGAACCAAGTTCAAGAAATCTCCATTTCAGGTTTTTAAATCCGGTTTGCCTTCAAAGAAGGGAGGCGGGGTGGACGGATGGAAGGGAGGAAATCAGCACCAAAAGGCACTGTTAATATTATGCAAAGAACACAAAACCACCAATTTTGCCACCCCAACATGGAGGTGCGACTATATTACACATTGGCAACTGTTATGCAGTAAAATACAGTATATAGAGATACCTAAAACTATGGGTTCATTTTTGAGTGAATGATAACAAAATGGGGCTCCCTCCAAGTCTTCACTTCTCTTTCTTCTTTCTGTGTAGACGCTTCTCGTAGCCTGCCTGACTTTGCGGAGATAGATCTACAAGGGAAGCCCCTCCCTGAGGGCATTGGGCCTGAAGATGTGAAGGCTTTCCAGTTGCTCTATAGAGAACATTGTGAGGTATGTGTGGGGAATATCTTCCACAGTGGAAACTGAACACTAAAGGGAGGATTGAAGAAAAAAAACAGGTTATGTGACTCCTTAGCAGACTGGCACTGGTATGGATGCTTAGAGAATCTATGGTACTCCAGTTCGTTCCAAACCAAATTCCATCAGTGAAAGTAGAATCAGACCAACTTGTCTTTTTTAATTAACTTACTGTTTTTGCTAGTGGTTAAGTTTAATTCAAATAAAATTCTCCCTTAACTTTTTCCCTGGCAATCTGACTGCTAGACCACTCTTACCTGTTCAAAACAGCTTTGTAAATGCCACCAAGGTCATGTGAAAAGGCCCTACATTGTCAGAACAGTACACTGCCCCTTGCATAACTGATTTGAAAACTGATGAATTTGTTGGTTAAGCTGTGTGAACAGCTTGAAAGGGATTTTCGGCTTGTTTCCACATGACTTTGAATGCCAGTTCCTAGTAAAGATAGGATTGTTCATTCGCCCATTTGAAATGGTGATTTATGTTGATGCCTAACCTGAAGGAGCTAGATAAGTCTTGAGAAGCATCTTGCCATCTGCTTGTATTTCCTAAAGTCTGGCGAATGTTTCGAGCCATAAGTTAGAGCCCATATGTGTGAAATAGTCACAACAACAAACACATCCACTCACGCACTTCACTCAGGGGGAAAGAAATCTGTTTTGAAATTAAAGTGCCATTAACATCCATGCAGAAAAAAGATACTGTATGTAGGTAAACAGTTAAAGTTAATCTGATGCAATTATGAAAAACACACTCCTTAGAGTAGCTGAGTTCCACAACAGTCAGCATTGTAATAATAATAATAATAATAATAATAATAATAATAATTTTTATTAATTATGTATTAACTACATTTCTATACCGCTTTTCTCATCCCTGGGGGGACTCAAAGCGGTTTACATCATAATAAATGGCAAATTCAATGCCTCACATATATATCTAAATCAATAACATATAAAAACCGTTAAAACTATAAAAACATCAAATATAGACATAAGCATGAAACATATTATTGCTTCAATTAACAATGTAGATCCCATCTCTTCCTCCCCCCCCCCCACTTCCCAATTCTCTCTCCATAGCATCTCAGCCCTCCTTTTTATACCCTCCCTGCTCCCCCCACATCCCAACAGACACAAAAGTTATTTAGGTACAGATTGAATACAAAATGGGGAGGGTAAAAAAAGTCCWGGGCCTTCTTGGGGGATGGTAAATGTGATATGAGGTCCTTGGGGTGTGTGGAGGGAGAGTCTTATCTGATGATGGTAGTAGGCTACTGATCAGTTTCGTAACAGTCCAGAGGAACATAGATTTTATCAGTCGAAGTGTCATAAGTCAGGTGTGAGCTATCACTTGCCAGTAGACTGAGGATGGGGAAGGGCAATGAAGTGTAGCTGCCCCTGAGGAGAGTTGGTGTGTAGGTTTCCCCTTCCACTCTGGAGGAGTGAAGTCTCCTGACCTCCTTTTCACCTCCTCCTTTATGGCTGTTGGAGGGAGGGGGCAGTGAGGTGTAGCTGCTGCCGAGGAGAGTTGGTGTGTAGGCTGTACCCTCCATTCTGGAAGAGCTGAAGTCTCTTGGTCACCTCCTACTTGATGGCTGTTGGAGGGAAGGGGCGGCAAGGTGTAGCTGCCGCCGAGGAGAGTTGGTGTGTAGGCTGCACCGTCCACTCTCTAATAATAATGATAATGATAGTAAAGCTTTATTTATACCCCACCACCATCTCCCCAAGGGGACTCGGGACGGTTTACATGAGGCCAAGCCCAACAATTACATCAAAGCAAATATACAACATAAAATAATACATCAATAAAATATAATAAAAATAAAAAGCAATACAAAATAAGCACACAATACAAAATAAAATCACAATAGTCGATCACGATGGGCAGGGACGGTTGCAGAGACTAAAATGTTTAAAAACTCTAGATGAGATAAGTACTATAATGTATCTAGAAGGAGGTTCAGGTGGGACGAAACAACGGGGTTTAATTGCACTAGCGGGTGAGATAAAGCGCATTGTAAGCAAATACTCTGTGTGCTCAACATATCTAGAATAACACAGCCAAAAAACAACAACAAAATTTCTTGGTGTCTTGCCACTTCATCACACTGAGGCAAATTACTCCTTTGCAGCACTTTGGGGATGGGGCTCAGCAGGCCCTGGCCCATCTACCCTCCAAGTGCCAAGGAAGCATTGTAAGACACTTCCTTGGCAACTACGGAGAGGTAAGTATTTTTCTGGTAACGCCAATGGAGCCACTCACATTTTTGGGCCCTTTCTCCCATGTGATTGGGGAAAGGGCAATGCGGCAACATGAGTTGCTGCTCTTTCCTCCATCTGATGGGGACAGTGCCTTGTCCCATTGTCCCTGTCTGATAGGGGAAAGAAGGAGGGCTGCATGACTGCTGGCAAAATGGGACCCTGGCTAGGTACTTGTGAAGAGGTCCAGTGTTTATAGGCCTGTTCCTGAGGGAGCTGATTCAGAAAATGGTTTTGGATAAACCCCATCAGTTTTATTTTCTTAGATTTGGTTATCATAATTTTCTGTGGGCAAGCAGATGGCGACTGGCACATGGCATATGGTCTGTATCTAAAAAACTAGAGCTGATGGGGGGGGGGGGGGACTGGTGCCATTTTTGGAATCAGCAAGTCCAGAAACAGGTCTAACATTTGAGGCACCAAAATGTGTGTTAGCTAGGATCTAAGCAACCTTTTGGTTCCAGGCTGAAAGAAATTGTATTGAGTCTGTCTGTGAATTCATTGGCGCAGCTCGATGCTCTTGCAACTATCTGAAACCTTCTACTGGAGCTTCTTGACCTTGAATTCAGAAATGGAATGTTCTGAACAACAGGTGTATTCATTTGTTATGAGCAGTCCATAATCTCATTGGCATAAAAGTTAATTTAGGAGGGAGTGTCGTGCCTAGAAGATCCATAATTGGATTGTTCATCTACTTCTCCTCCTTCTCAGGCCATTGTTGATGTGATGGTCAACCTACAGTTCACCCTGGTGGAGACCCTCTGGAAGACGTTTTGGCGGTACAATATGAACCAGCCTAGCGAAGCCACCTCCATTGTTATGTGAGTGTTCCTGCAAGGCGTCTGCAGTTCAAACAATTCCTCTTGACTACAGGGATTAGGAAAATTTTTATTTATTTACTAGCTTAGGTGCTTGTCAATTTATGTTGATGCCTAACCTGAAGGCATTTTGTCATGATAAATATCAAACGTAGTCATTGTTTGTTTTGGGATTTTATGAATGTTCCCATTAGAAAATAAAGATGTGGGTTAACTACAACTCCCAACAGTATGGGCCAATTCTCCCCAAACCCTGACAGTATTCAAAATGCTGAGTATGTATGCTAAGTTTAGTCTAGCTGTATCGTTGGTGGAGTTCACAGTGCTCTTTGAGTATGGGTGAACTGCAACTCCCAACATTGGGGGTCAATTCCTCCTGAACTCGTGTCAGTATTTAAAGTTGGTCATGATGGGCATGTGTACCAAGTTTCATCCAGAGCCATCATTGGTGGGGTTCATAGTAGTCTCTGGATGTGGGTAGAGTGCAACTCCCATGATCCTCTGACATTGGCTCCAAAACCCCAGTAGTATTTAAAGTTGGTCATGATGGGTATGTGTGACAGGTTTGCTCCAGATCCATTATCAGTGGGGGGGGGGGGGTGTCACAGGGCTCTCTGGATGTGGGGTGAACTGCATTTCCCATCATCCAGGATCAATACCTTTCCAGTATTTTATGTTTGTCATGATGGGTATGTGTGCCATCATTGATGGGGTTCACTACGATCTCTGGAAGTTCACTCTGGATGTGGGGTGTCCCTGGATGTGTCACTCCCCTCCGCTGCCCCCCCCCCAAATCTCCAGTATTTTCTGTTTGCCAAGGTGGACCTGTGTGCCATGTTTGGTCYAGATGTATTGATTGCGGGAGTCACAGTGCTTTCTGGAAGTGAGAGCCGTCTTAAAAATTGCACAGAAACATAGATATGTATCCTCAAACATGCATATATGCATACATACATACATACATACATACATATGTATTTTCACTTTTACTGTATAGATATAAATATAAATATAGAAAATATAGATATAAATTACAGTTGAATCCCATCTTTTCTGCCAGTGAGCTCCAAGTGATATACATAGCTTTTCCCCTTCCCATTTTTTAAATCAATTACACTGAAAAAGTAGACTGACAAACCTACAAACAGACAAATACATAAAATACTAGCTGTACCCGCTATGTGTTGCTATGGCCAACCTTTCCTCCCTCTTTTTCTCCTTTCCCTCCTTCCTTTGCTCTCTCTTTCCTTCCTTCCCTTTTCTTCTTTCCTTCTCTCCTTCCTTTCTTCGTTTTTTCCATCCTTCCTTCTCTCTTTCCATCTTTCCTTCCCTCCCTTTTTCTCCTTTCTTCTTTCTATACCTCTTTCCTTCCTTCCTTTGCTTTTTGCTTCCATCCTTCCTTCTCTCTTTCCTTCTTTCCTTCCCCCCTCTTTCTCTCCTCTTTTCCCTCTTTCCTTCACTCCTTCTTTCCTTCCCCTTTTTTCTTTCCTTCTCTGCTTCCTTCTCTACCTCTTTCCTTCCTTTCTTCCTTCACTCTTTGCTTCCATCTTCTTTCTCTCTGTGAATGAGGGCTTGGGACAATGCTCATTAACCCTGTGTCTGTGTTTTCTGTTCAGCCATGATGAAGCAGAGAAGCGTCTCCCAAAGAGCTGCTTGGTGACCTTGTCCAAGTACGAACCCGTCCTCAAATGGACAAAGGACTGCGACAACTTGCTGTACCAGGGGCTGGTTGAGGTTCTGATCCCAGAAGTGCTCCGGCCCATTCCGAGTAAGGTCACTTTGTGCAGCTTGCTTTTGAGCTAACACAGACTTTTGGCCTCGGTCAATATCAGTGGTAAAAGCAAGATCCTTTACTTTGCTGGTAGACCTTTGCTTGTGTCCTCTAATGCAGAGCTTTTTAAGGTTTTTCGACTTGCAGCCCCTTTTTACCCGGCCCCAAGTAGATAAAAGATTAAAAGGGGAAGGGGAGAGTGACACACATGCATAAATGAGAGAAAGGAAAGAGGAGAGAGATGTGTTTGCGTGAGAGACGAGACGGGAGCGCACATGTGACCCAACATGCAGCCATGGCAGCCCGTTTGGGGTCCTGATCCATAGTTTAAGAAGCTCTCCTCTTTACTCCATTCTCTTTCAGGGACCTGATTAAATTTCTAAATGTTTTATCTTTATTTTCCAGGGGATATTAAAAATGGGATAAGATAAAGGACAAATGTGGCTCAAAGTATTGGATAGCTTGGTTAGGCTTGTTGCAAAGAGCACAAGAAATAAAAAAGAAAGAAACATCAGATGCCCCATTGGATAGAATAATAGGCTGGAAAACAGAAAAAGAGAAAGGCATTATAGGGGAAATATATAAGGAACGAATAGCCTTATCCTATAATCCAAAAAATACTTTAGTAGAGGCCTGGAAACAGGATATAAACTTTAATGAAAACTTAGTAAACTCCTGGATCGATAAAACTCAAAAAATTAAACATTGAAGAATAAAAGACACACAAAAGAAAATAATTTTAAAATGATATAGGACCCCCTCTCAATTGGCTCATATTATGAAAAACACTTGTAACAAATGCTGGCATAAATGTGGGGAGACTGGTACTTTTTCACACATGTGGTGGGACTGCTCTGAAATCCAAAAATATTATAATACTGTTAGAGAAGTAATAGAGGAAATAGTAGGATGTTGCAACCCAGAGCAGGAAACTAGACCCTCAGACAACAATCCACCACACTTGGCTTCAGGAAAACAATCCTTTTTTATTGATGAAAGATGAATACAAAATAGAGGAAAAAATGCAAAGGTAAAAAGCCACAGTAAAAATCAGCAACAAGAAATGTCCATAAACAAGATCATGAAGCCCACAGCTAAACTGTTGAATCCTGGAACCTGTTAGCAAATCACTAACCGTACTTAGGACAACTAGAAAACCTCTGAGGAACAAGGCTGCTTGAATCAGGAGACCTGCAAACGCTGGCACATGAATCTGGAACGATGCCTGGTCTGAAGCTGGATTCAGAACAGGCATATTTAAGGCCAAGAAATCTATTGCGAGACACGCCTGAAGATTTTGTTTGGATTTCTTTCAATCTGGCTGACCTGCGTAAACATTGAGCTTCTCCCCGACTCTGCCAAATCTGCCCCCGCCTATCCTCATTAGGCAGGCCAGGTGCTTGATTCTCTGGAAAGCTAAAACTGGGAGGAAAAGGGAGTGAACCGTCTCCGCTTGGCTTGGAATGTATGTTCTCATGGGAATCTTGACTTTCGCTTTCGAAGGCTGTAGGATTTTCACTACTCAAACCATCATCTAAATTGGCCTCAGAATTCACATTGACATCTACATGGGCATCAGGAAATACAATCAGAGAGTCAGGTTCAAGTTCACACACAGGCTGAACCCCAACATAGGGCAAAAACTACATTGGAATAAAGCTCAATTTCTGTCCCTCACCATAGAGGTAAAGGAGGGAAATAACGAATGGTCAGATATATTGAAATTTATGATAGCCGCTAAACATGCCACAATCACCAGAGGTTGGAAAGATCAAACAAGGTGGGACCTGAAAACCTGGTGGTCTTATCTCTCTGAATATTTAATTAACAATTTCATCTATGAAAAGAAAAATAAATATTTGAATATTCAGCCAAGACAAGATTGGTTTAGAAAATGGTCTCGTTTAATCGATAAAACGGAAGGAAAAGATAGGTACAGAACTTTAAATCAGGCCTTCCAGACAATTAAATCAATGTATTGATTCAAGTAACCCAGATGGGGGTGGGAGGGAGGTGGGTAGAAGTGGGCAAGGGTGGTTGACGTGGGGGGTTTTGGGGGGGGCAATTAATCAAGATATACGGTAAAGGGAAGCACAATTGGAACCTGTATCCTAGCCATAAAAATTGTAATCAGTTTTTGATATTATCTTTTAGATGGCTAAGGTTCATATTGTATTGTTTTGTTATCTGTATAGAAAAATATTTAAAGAAAAAAAGAAGCTCTCCTCTAATGGGCTTGGTAATTTGACTCTCTGATAGAGTGGGAAGGTCTTTTGATCTCCGGTTGGAGGCATTGAAGCCATCATAGAATTGGATTGCACTCGGATTTATGCTTACCCCTGACAAACTGAGAATCACCAATTGCTCTGGAACGGGCTCTTCCACAACAGTATGATTGCTTCCATTCCTTTTTGCTTCAGGTGCCTTGACGCAAGCAATCCGAAATTTTGCAAAAAGTTTGGAGAGCTGGTTGACAAATGCCATGATGAATATTCCGGAAGAGATGGTCCGCGTGAAGGTGAGCCAAAGGGTAGTAAGTTGTTGAGTCAGAAATTGTGGTTTAAGGCTGGGTTCTTAGCCTTATAATTTTTTTTTTCAGGTAGAGGAAACTCTAGTGGAGTCTATGCTAAGGGGGACTGACAGACATCTCCCAAGTCACGCTAGCTCAGGCTTTTGGATCCTGATGACAGGTCTCCCTGTCGCTCAGGATCGGAATCACAATGCTGTATTCTCAAACTGCCCTCTATTTTCACTGTTGTCATTTGATCGATGCACTTTATCCATCAGCTCTATTCTCACAATTGTCCTTGCACCAGTCCTCCCACCCGTACCCTTACTCATAAGTTTAAGGCAGTTGTTATCTGTGACCTGTTAGCAGATCATTCCAAAAACATATTAAAGGTTGCACATTTGCAATCAAGGCCAAAAAACCCAAGCTAAATTAGTAAAGTCAATAGCGGAGGCTAGAAATGGTAATGGAGATAGTTTGGGATGATACAAATCAGACATTTGTTATTGTTATCATGTCATTGCTACTATAATTTTAAAGAGCCAGTATATGGAACAAGTTTTAATATTTATATTGGAAAGTGCTTATTGTTTTAATATTTATATTGGAAAGTGCTTGTTGTACTTCTTGTATTGTACTTTTAAAGTTCGTATATTATGTGATGTCATAGCCTATGGCTGGTACAATAAACAATTCATTCATTCACCTATACCCAGAAACTGATTGTTATCATAGAACTCATTGGTTGTCGGTTGATGTTTTGCTTTTATATTTTGTTATAATGTTGTTTTATGCTGCCATTATATATTTTAATGTGCTATTTTATTTTATTATGCTGTTCAGGCTTGTCCCCATGTAAGCCGACCTGGTGCTTTTGGGGAGATGGAGGTGGCATATAAAAATAAAATTTTTATTATTATTATTATTATTATTATTATTTAAAACACAACAAGATGAGTCCACAGCAGACACTCTGCTGACTGTTGTTGTGGATCGCACATCAGACACTTCCCAAGTGTCTAGGACTGTGTGGTGAATCGGTGAATAATGCGTGCAGATCCCAGTAAGATGGCCTTCTGCAGCTGGCAGATGGTAATTTTGTCAGCGCCGATTGTGTTTAAGTACAGGCCAATTCTTTAGGCACTGCAGTCAGTGTGCCGATCACCGCTGGGACCACCTTGACTGGCTTGTGCCAGAGTCTTTGCAGTTCGATCTTTGAATCCTCATATCATGTCAGCTTTTCCAGTTGTTTCTCTGCAATCACGGTCTATCAACTGCAAAAGGCCACCTTACTTGGATCTGCACGCATCATTTGAAAATACATCACACAGTTCTAGACGCTTGGGAAGTGTTCGACTTGTGATTTTATGATACGAAATCCAGCATATAGATCTCGTTTGTTGTGATATACTGTGCTTTTGTGTCAATGATGATGATGGTGATGATGATGATACTCAATGCTATGGAATTATGGGAGTTGTCGTTTTGCAAGGTCTTTGTCTTTCTTGGCCAAAGAGTGCTGTTGCATCACTGAACTACATATCCCAGGATTCTATAGCATTGAGCCATGGCTGTTAAAGTGTTGTCACTGCATTGCATCTACAATGTAGATGCAGCCTGATTTCCTTATTCTGCAACCTGGTAGATTTCCATTATTCCCCAGAAACAATTTAGTACTTCAAAGCTTGATATTGTGCTCCAAAACTCTGTCTGTCTGAATCCGGAAGTCCCAGTGTAGCTTGACGTGTTCATTCTCTGTAACTTTTTCCGGCTTATGATCCCACCAGTTCTTTGTCGCAGGCAGATGGTTAGGTCATCATCATCATCATCATCCTTTCTGTCATTTCCTTTTGGGTTTGTCACAGCAGTGATCATTCTTCCCCTTTGGGCTCTAATTTCCAGAGACTACAAAGTTGTAGGGAAACATGTTGTACCCTAGGTGTTTTGTTTTTCAGGTGGCAGCAGCAAGTGCCTTTGCCCAGACCCTGCGGCGTTACACCTCCCTGAACCATCTTGCCCAGGCTGCCCGAGCCGTCTTGCAGAACACGGCTCAGATTAATCAGATGCTGAGCGATCTCAATCGGGTGGATTTTGCAAATGTCCAGGTAACTAACTACCCACAGACTCCTGCCCGGCCTGAAGTGCTCAGCATCTGCCTCGGCACCTTTTTCTTTTAAATGTTTTAAATAAACAAACAAACAAATAAATAAATAAAATGGCAAATGCACTAGGATATGTGGAGTCTAGATCCTGGAGATCTTCTCAGCTCAACCCTGAGAAGGACATAGCTTCCCTTTCATCCCTTTGCAGCTTCTCTGACTGTATACGAACATGAGCCCTCCTGAGATGCCTTTCTCCCTCTCTTTGGTGCCCCCCAGGAGCAGGCCTCGTGGGTGTGTCGGTGTGAGGATCGTGTGGTGCAACGCCTCGAGCAGGACTTTAAGATGACTCTGCAGCAGCAGAACTCTCTGGAGCAGTGGGCTGTTTGGCTGGATGGTGTAGTCAGCCAGGTCCTGAAGCCCTACCATGGCAGCCCCAGCTTCCCCAAAGCCGCCAAACTCTTTCTCCTCAAGTGGTCCTTTTACAGGTAAAGGGAGAAGCAGTGTGTTGGGCTTGGTTCGTAGCTTTTTGCTGCCTTTCAGCCCCCCCCCCCCCCAAAATATGCTTTCTATCAAGTGGTGTGATTGATCCATCACAGAGCTGTCCAGATAGTAACCATGGTACTGGGATTCTTTCCCCCCCAGCTCTATGGTGATTCGGGATCTGACTCTGCGGAGTGCAGCCAGTTTTGGATCCTTCCATCTCATCCGCCTCCTCTACGATGAGTACATGTACTACCTGATAGAGCATCGTGTGGCTCAGGCCAAGGGCGAGACACCTATTGCCGTTATGGGAGAGGTAGGTCTTGTTGCCTTCGGAGCAAGGGACAAAGAGTTTGTAACTCCTGACTCATAGGGCAAAATTCACTCCCTAACACCCTTTTTGCTAGGTTGGTAGAATCAAGAAGTTGCTTCTTTGTCCTCCTTGTGTGGAGAGCATATACATCGATAGTGTGTTTCTGCATGGCAAAATGGAGTAGGTCTGGATTGCCCTTGTCTTTTTCAGTTCTATAGTTCTCTACCTTTTAGATGTATCGGGATGTCTTGCATAATGGTATAAAATCACTGAACACTATATCTCAAGAGTGGACATGTGCTATGTGGACTGTGTGAAGCTTCCTTCATAGTTTTTTAGTTCCATGATTAATTTTCAACATTAAGAAAAGTTTATGTTCCAGGCCCTTCCAAGAGCAGCGGTCTTATGATCGAACTGAGCACTGCATTCCAACTCAAAAACAATCAGACCCCTAAAATAATTCAGAAATTGATTTCTCTGGGCCTGTTGTGGCCCACAGTCCATCCAGGGGGAAAGTGGACCCCTAGAACTTCACAATGTTCCTGCTACTGATTGAATGTAATATTATTCACCACGGCAATAGCCCTCCACAATTTCAATTCGCAGCTCCTGAAGCCTAGCTTATGTTTCTTTAAACTGGAAATGCCAAGAAATCAAGTTGAAAGTGGTGCTGTTGAACGCCAGATCTGTCAACGGAAAAACGACCTTTATCCAGGACTTAATCCTGGATGAGCGGGCAGATCTGGCGTGCATCACGGAGATGTGCTGTATTGGCGGTCCCTCCGGATTGAAGGTGGTGCTGTTGAACGCCAGATCTGTCAACGGAAAAACGACCTTTATCCAGGACTTAATCCTGGATGAGCGGGCAGATCTGGCGTGCATCACGGAGACCTGGTTGGATGAAGCTGGAGGCATGAATTTGACTCAGCTTTGTCCTCCAGGCTTCTCCGTGCAGCATCAGCCGAGATCCGGAGGGCGGGGAGGCGGGGTCGCAGTGGTCTATAGAGATTCCATCCATCTGACCAGGAGTCCCATCCCGCAGTCTACAAATTTTGAATGCGTCCACCTGAGGGTGGGTGACCGGGACAGAATAGGGATTCTGTTAGTGTACCGTCCACCTCGCTGCACTACAGTCTCCCTACCTGAGCTAGCGGGGGTGGTCTCGAGCCTGGCGTTGGAGTCTCAACGGCTTCTTGTGCTGGGAGACTTCAATATCCACGCCGAGACGGCCCTCACAGGAGCGGCTCAGGACTTCATGTCTGCCATGGCAACCATGGGGCTGTCCCAACAAATATCTGGCCCCACCCACTGTGCTGGACATACATTGGACTTGGTTTTCTGCCAGGGATGGGAGCAAGGTGGCGGTGTTGAGGAGTTGACCATCTCTCCGTTGCCATGGACCGACCACTACCTGGTCAGATTTAGGCTCACTGCGCCCCCTAACCTCTGCAGAGGTGGAGAACCCATTAAGTTGGTCCGCCCCAGGAGGCTTATGGATCCGGATGGATTCCTGACGGCTCTTGGGGAGTTTCCCGCCCCCTCGGTAGGTGCCCCTGTCGATGCCTTGGTCGCTCTCTGGAATGGAGAGATGGCCAGGGCAATTGACACGATCGCTCCGGAACGTCCCCTCTCAAGTAGCCGAGCTAAACCAGCTCCTTGGTTTACTGAGGAGTTGGCAGTGATGAAGCGAAGGAAGAGGGAACTAGAGAGCGTGTGGCGTTCGGATCCGAGCGAGTCAAATCGAACACGGTTTGTGTCCTTTTTAAGGGCATATGCCGCGGCAATAAAAGCCGCAAAGAAAACTTTCTTTGCGGCTACTATTGCGTCTGCAAGGAACCGTCCGGCGGAGTTGTTCCGGATTGTCAGAGGTCTTTTAACTCCCGCCACCTCAGGCGGGAGCCCTGACAATTCGGCCACGCGCTGCGAAGCATTTGCTCGGTTCTTTGCAGACAAAGTCGCTTTGATCCGTTCTGGTCTGGACACCATATTAAATGCAGTCTCTGAGGATGTGACACGAGCACCTGCTTGTCCTATTTTGATGGATTCTTTTCAATTGGTGAAGCCCGAGGATGTGGACAAGATACTTGGAGGAATGAGGCCTACTACGTCCATCCCTAGACCCCACTAGATTTGACAACTTTCGGCCAGTTTCCAATCTCCCCTTTTTGGGCAAAGTCATGGAAAGCGTGGTGGCCTCACAACTCCAGGTATTCTTGGTAGACACGGATTATCTGGATTCGGCACAGTCTGGTTTCAGACCGGGACATGGAACTGAGACGGTCTTGGTCGCCTTAGTGGATGATCTGCGCCGGGAGCTAGACAGGGGGAGTGTGTCCCTGTTGGTGCTCCTGGACCTCTCAGCGGCCTTTGATACCGTCGACCACGGTATCCTTCTGGGGCGTCTTGCGGAAATGGGCCTCGGGGGCACTGTGCTACAGTGGCTCCGGTCATTTCTGGAGGGCCGCACCCAGAAGGTGTTATTGGGGGACACCTGTTCAACACCACATCCTTTGACTTGTGGGGTTCCACAGGGCTCTATACTGTCCCCCATGCTGTTTAATATCTACATGAAGCCGCTGGGTGAGATCATCCGGAGTTTCGGGGTGCGGTGTCATCTGTACGCAGATGATGTCCAACTCTGTCACTCCTTCCCACCTGCTACTAAGGAGGCTGTCGAGGTCCTGAACCGGTGCCTGGCCGCTGTAACGGTCTGGATGAGGGTGAACAAATTGAAATTGAATCCAGACAAGACAGAGGTACTCCTGGTCAGTCGCAAGGCCGAACAGGGTATAGGGTTACAGCCTGTGCTGGATGGGGTCGCACTCCCCTTGAAGGCGCAGGTTCGCAGCTTGGGTGTGATCCTGGATTCATCGTTGAGCCTGGATCCCCAGGTCTCAGCAGTGACCAGGGGAGCATTTGCACAGCTCAGGCTCGTGCGCCAGCTGCGCCCGTACCTCGGGAAGTCTGACTTGGCCACGGTAGTACACGCTCTGGTCACATCCCGCCTTGACTACTGCAACGCTCTCTACGTGGGGCTGCCCTTGAAGACGGCCCGGAAGCTCCAGCTAGTCCAGCGCGCGGCAGCCATGTTACTAACAGGAGCGGGACGCAGGGAGCATACAACGCCCTTGTTGTACCAGCTCCACTGGCTGCCGATTTGCTACCGGGCCCAATTCAAGGTGCTGGTGTTGGCCTACAAAGCCCTAAACGGTTCCGGCCCAAAATACCTGTCTGACCGCATCTCGGCCTATGAGCCCACGAGGACTTTGAGATCGTCCGGGGAGGCCCTTCTCTCGATCCCGCCTGCCTCACAGGCACGCCTGGCGGGGACGAGGGATAGGGCCTTCTCGGTGGTGGCCCCCCGGCTGTGGAACACCCTCCCTGTGGACATCAGACTGGTGCCCTCCCTTATGACATTCCGCAAGAGACTAAAGACGTGGTTGTTTGAGAAGGCGTTTGAGTAAGTGCTGCAACAACTGGCAATGACGATTGGAACGGAACATGGATAACGAGATTTGGATTGTGATTCAACAATGAGACGTCGCAAGTGATTTAGTGTAATTGTATTATTGATAGTGATGTTGTTTAATGTTGTTGTGATATTGCTTATGTTGTAAATTGTACCTGTTTTTACATGTTGTACACCGCCGTGAGTCGCCTTAGGGCTGAGAACGGCGGTCTACAAGTGCAGTAAATAAATAAATAAATATTGCTGAACTACCAAATGCTAAGGCTGTGTGTTGGTTCGGATACAACATGCAGTACGTTGCAGTTTGTTCAGGGCTAGAATGCTATCATGACGTTCATTCAGAAATGCAGACTTTACTAATAAATGGAGAGAGATGCCCAGTTCCTTGCTCATCCATGTTCAAGCAGTTCGTGAAATTCCTTGTGGCGGGGCCAGCAAATTAGCAAAACACAAAGAGATGGGTTTCCTCCACTCTCAGTGTGTAGAAAGGGAGGTCTATCCATTTCTTTGGAAATGCATGCTATCACTATGTAAGCAAAAGGGCTGTGTGGCATTTCACTTGGGTATAGATTGCAAGAAGAGCTGGTTGCCAAATCAGGATCATCCTTGCTTACATTTCTTTCTTCCTTGTTTTCAAGTTTGCAAACCTGACGAGTTCCTTGAATCCCTTGGACCCGGATAAAGGTACTGTCTGACCCCCTTGAGATGTTGAAAGGTTTCTTGCATCTTATTTCAATGGTAGATTGTAGAAATCTTTGTGGCCCTTACTACTCCATTGAATGTATACTGTTGTGTTTATTTTATTAATGTGAAAAGGAGAGAGGAAGGAAGGGTGTGTTGCTTTGAAGCTATAGTAGGCTCTCCACATTCATTGCAGTTATTTTTTATTTATTGTGTCATCAGCAACCAGACATTTGTATTACATTTCTAACACAAACAAACAGACAAAACACAGAATTTGCAAGCTTGGTAGTTGATTAAATGCCCTTTGACCAGTATCTGGCCACTTGGAGTGCCTCTGGTGTTGCTGCAAGGAGGTCCTCCATTGTGCATGTAGCAGGGCTCAGGTTGCATTGCAGCAGGTGGTCTGTAGTTTGCTCCTCTCCACACTCACATTGGAGTTAAGGTAGTAGGATCCCCACAAAAGTGGGAAACCTGCAAATAAAAACTTTACTCATTTTTAACTGAGAGAACATAACAACAACAACGTAATTTTCCCATCGTGGTCAACTGTGAATCGCACATATGGTAGTTTCTGCGCCTGAGCAGATAGCTTCGGAACCTTCTAGATAGATTTGAAAAACTTTGGCGGTTGGCCCTGCCCACTCTCCCCTTGTGAGTATAAGTAGCTGGTGGGAGATGCCACTGTCTCGGTTCTTTTCATCCGCCGCTTATGCAGCAGTTATGGAACCTCTCTCTCCCTTTGACTAGTTATTATTATTATTATTATTATTATTATTATTATTATTATTTTATTTATTAAACTGTGTTACTGGTTTTGGTTTTCTGGACTACTAGCTTTGATTTGGAGTGACCTTCCTCTTTATTTGGGGGGGGGGGAGTTGATTGGCTCGAATGGATGCGCTATGTGTCTCTGTCTATGGGCTTGCCTTTCCCTTCTGTGCCTCAGAGAGACATACTGTGTTACGTACCCTGCCACCATCTCCCAGAAGGGACTCGGGGCGGCTTACAAGGGGACAGGCCCAATAAAATACAGATTAAAACACACAATAAAATAAGACAAAATAAAATCAACCATGACATCAGAGAAACATTTATTTATTTATCGTGTCATCAGCAACCATACCATTGTATTACATTTCTAACAGAACAAAACAAACAAACAGGTTAAAACAAACACACAGATTTTGCAAACTTGGTAGTTGATTAAATGTCCTTTGACCAGTATCTGGCCACTTGGAGTGCCTCTGGTGTTGCCGCAAGAAGGTCCTCCATTGTGCATGTGGCAGGGCTCAGGTTGTATTGCAGCAGGTGGTCAGTGGTTTGTTCTTCTCCGCACTCCCATGCCGTGGATTCCACCCTGTAGCCCCATTTCTTAAGATTGGCTCTGCATCTCGTGGTGCCAGAGCGCAGTCCGTTCAGCGCCTTCCAAGTCGCCCAGTCTTCTGTGTGCCCAGGGGGAGTCTCTCATCTGGTATCACCCATGGATTGAGGTGCTGCCACTTTTGGGCCTGCCACTTTTGGGCTCTCGCTTGCTGAGGTGTTCCAGCGAGTGTCTCTGTAGATCTAAGAAAACTATGTCTTGATTTAAGTCGTTGACGTGCTGGCTGATACCCAAACAGGGATGAGCTGGAGATGTCTCTGCCTTGGTCCTTTCACTATTGGCTGCTACTTCCCGGCGGATGTCAGGTGGTGCAATACCGTCTAAGCAGTGTAATTTCTCCAGTGGTGTAGGGCGCAGACACCCCGTGATAATGCGGCATGTCTCATTAAGAGCCACATCCACTGTGGTGAGATGTGTTCCACATGCAGCAGCAGAGTAGCATAGCGCAAGGGCAGATGTCTTCACTGTGTCTGGTTGTGATCCCCAGGTTGTGCCAGTCAGCTTTCGTATGATATTGTTTCTAGCACCCACTTTTTGCTTGATGTTCAGGCTGTGCTTCTTGTAGGTCAGAGCACGGTCCAGAGTGACTCCCAGGTATTTGGGTGCGCTGCAATGCTCCAGTGGGATTCCTTCCTTCCCAGGTAATCCTCAGAGCTCGGGATGCTTGTCTGTTCTTAAGGTGAAAGGCACATGTCTGTGTTTTAGATGGATTAGGGATCAGTTGGTTTTCCCTGTAATAGGCAGTAAGAGCACCTAGAGCTTCGGAGAGCTTCTGTTACCATCTCAAAGCTCCCTGCTTGAGCGGTAATGGCAACCAGAGAAACATTACAATCACATTACACCTCTTTAGGAATGCCTTAAGTCCTCCAGTGCGATTTTGTGGTTTAATTGTCTTTAGAATCATGCTGGAAGGCCTACAGATTTCTAGATAAATGTTTTCTTCTAGGTCTTCTGGTATAACTCTGTGATCAATGTCCATCAGAAGTGGCCCCTAAAATCACACTAGAGCAGAGCTACTTAAACTGTGGGTCCAGGCTCCCTTAGCACAATGTTTGGGTCCTGAAAATATTTTCTGAATATCAGCTAGTGGTTGTTTTAGACATTTACACAAACACGTTGTGCAGGGTTTATAGGGGACTCTGCAGAAATTGCTTCTGCTGTACCTCAGAAAAAGGAAAATCAGCCTGAATAGTGAGCATTGCAAATGCTAATCTACTACCAGTAAATAAATGTTTGATTTTATACCTATTTTATATATGTATATATACAGGATCATCTTAAAATTTCTCAGGTGGAAATGGGTCCCGAGTGGAAAAGTTTAAGAAGCTGTGTGCTAGAGATAACATATCAATTAGACCCACAAATAACACTATGTAACAAAATTTGAAAAATTTTCTGCTCCTGGTTTGAAAGTGTTATTTCATGTTTGATTGTGCAATACTTACTTTGAAAGTAGTGATTATACTTCAGAAACCTCGCTTTTGTGTCTGTTATAAGCTATGTTGAATTAGTTGAGACTCAAGGAGATATTCATTGAAAAACTATAGCAAAATATGCTGCAGGATATCCCTTGAAAACAAAGGTTTTGCAGTTTAATAAACCTTTTCCATGTTTTATAATAGAAGCAGTTAAGAAATGACATTTAAATCCAAGGAACAAAAATTGTGTTACATAATGTAATCAAATCTGCCAAAATTTAAACCTGCCATTGTGGAAGGGCCTGTTGTTCTTAATAATAATAATAATAATAATAATAATAATAATAATAATAATTTTTTAAAAACTTTATTTATACCCCGCCACCATCTGGGCGGTTTACATGAGGCCAAGCCCAACAACACATCAGTAAAAACAAAACAGCAAGCAAATAAAACAGTACAATTAATATAACTTACATATAAACAATAACACAGAGAATTTAAAACCTTATGTTCTTGTTGAATAGAAGGATATTTTGGTGGATCTAAGTTGTGTACACCAGGGGCTTTTTCACGTTATACTGATAAATGCTTTATTGCCATTTTAACTGTCATGGCATCATCCTTTGAGGAAGAGGCATTTGCAGTTCTCAGCAAGGGAGATTTCTAGTTTGCCTCTGAGCAAACTAGGAGTGTTAGGGATCTTCTTCCTGTGTGCTTCTGTGCATCCAATGCTTCCCAAAACCCAAAATGAGATGCTGGGTGTTGCAAACAAAAAAAAAATCCTTAATTAGGAGTGGCATAACCAGGAGCTGGGGGTGGTGACGGCTGGCAGGGAGCTCTGGCATGGGCTGGTCCATGAGGTCACGAAGAGTCAGAGACAACTGAACGAATGAACAACAACAACCATCAAATTACGTGCATCTGGGGTGGCCATACCTAAAGATTGAATGCCAGTTGTATCCAGTTTATTAATACTAGAAAAACATTGATCGTTGCTAAAAATACAACGTTGATTATATGCAAATTCTGAAATAACCAATCCTGGCAAGCAATACAACTGTTAAAAATAAGTCCAAGCGATAGTTAAGAGAAAAACACTAAATTTGTGAAGGAGTGGAATGTTCTCATTTTATGCTGGAAAGCAAAGCATGGTTTAGAAATAAATATTCATGATTTAATTATTTCGTTAGTGATTTCATACTTTTAGCTGGTTGCGCAAATTGGAGATTATTTGTACTTCACTGGTATTTTATATATAAAATATATAGCGAGTGCTAGTTATTTTTCAAGCTTCGCTATTTTCTCGGTGCTGTCCTGGAACAATTTAATTGAACTTTGTATTGTATTGGCTTAGCAAGTGTATTAATAATAATAATAATAATAATAATAATAATAATAATAATCTTATTTATACCCCGCTCCATCTCCCCCAGGGGGACTCGGGGCCGCTTATATGAGGCCACATCCATCAGTACAACAAACACAGTATTACACAAAAACATAACAAAACCAGAAAATAAAATACATAAAATGCAAAATGTATTTCTATTCAATTGAGAGAGATCAGTTTTTAAAGCCCAGTACAGTGGGAGCAGCCCCCTTCCTCAGTTCTTTGGCCAAATTGGGGCTGCGGAGTAAGCCTAGTCCAAAATGTCTGGGTATCGTAAGAATTGCTTTGCTGGTTGAGAGAGAAGATCCACCTGGGTCAGCATCTCATTTCCACTGGACCCTTCTGAGTCTTGCAAGCAGTGCTTCCCCTGTTGTTTGCCCTTAGTGTCTGGATAATTCATTGTTTTGGGGTGGGATGTGATGATTGTTTATTTGTTTCTTAAGCCTGAAGGCCCCATTCAGCTATTGTGATTAGCAGTGATTTCAAGAGCTGGCCTCCCAGAATGTTTCACTTTGCTGTAACTGTTGAGTGCTGGAAGTGGTGGTAATAATAATAATAATAATAATAATAATAATAATAATCTTTATTTATACCCACCACCATCTCTCCAGTGGGGACGACACCAAATTGGGAGGGAGAGCCAATACTCCAGAGGACAGGAGCAGGATTCAAAACGATGTTGACAGATTAAGAGAAATGAATGGCCAAAACTAACAAAATGAAGTTCAACAGTGACAAATGCAAGATACTCCACTTAGGCAGAAAAAATAAAATATAAAGATACAGAATGGGGATGCCTGGCTCGAGAGCAGTACGTGAAAAAGATCTTGGAGTCCTCGTGGGCAACAAGTTAAACATGAGCCAACAATGTGATGTGGCGCAAAAAAAGCCAATGGGATTTTGGCCTGCATTAATAGGAGCATAGTGTCTAGATCAAGGGAAGTAATGCTACCCCTCTCTTCTGCTCTGGTTAGACCACACCTGGAATATTGTGTCCAATTCCAGGCACCATAATTCAAGAGAGATATTGACAAGCTGGAATGTGTCCAGAGGAGGGCGACTAAAATGATCAAGGGTCTGGAGAACAAGCCCTATGAGGAGCGGCTTAAGGAGCGGGGCATGTTTAGCCTGAAGAAGAGAAGGCTGAGAGGAGATATGATAGCCATGTATAAATATGTGAGAGGAAGCCACAGGGAGGAGGGAGCAAGCTTGTTTTCTGCTTCCTTGGAGACTAGGACGTGGAACAATGGCTTCAAACTACAAGAGAGGAGATTCCATCTGAACATGAGGAAGAACTTCCTGACTGTGAGAGCTGTTCAGCAGTGGAACTCTCTGCCCCGGAGTGTGGTGGAGGCTCCTTCTTTGGAAGCTTTTAAACAGAGGCTGGATGGCCATCTGTCAGGGGTGATTTGAATGCAATATTCCTGCTTCTTGGCAGGGGGTTGGACTGGGTGGCCCATGAGGTCTCTTCCAACTCTTTGATTCTATGATTCTATGATTCTAGGGGTGGCTTACATGCAGCCAACCCCGGACAACATATTACAGCAAAGTAGAAGCAAAGCATAAACAACAAACAACATCAATAAAAAAAGTATAACTTAGTCATAAAATAACATTCCAATAAACACAATCACTATAACATTAGGCGGGCCACATGTACAAAATAAAATGATTAAAATCTAATGAGATAAAAAATAGGAGCAGGTTATTTGCAGGGAACTCATAAAAGCAAGCAGAGTTGTGAAGTTAAACTTCCCATTTGGAGGGCGTGTACCCAGTGGCAAAAGCGTTGAGGGGTGCAGTAATGTCATGTTGTGCACCTACTCGCCAAAGGTTATCCCAAAACACTGTGTTTAGGACCTCATCATTATTTGACAGGACCTCATCATTATTTGACAAAGAGTTGAGAGACCTGCCCATTTTCTCCCTGCTGTTAAGAGGATGCATGAGAATAATAATAATAATAACTACTACTACTCCTGCTACTACTGCTACTACTACACCAATACTTTATTTCTTATCTGTCTCTCCTCATGGCTTGAGACAGGGCACAACATAGCTTAAGGCTGTGGTTTGAAATGGATAGCCTGAGGCTCAAGGAACAGGAAAAGGTTGATCTATAAATTACGATTAGCAAAAGGAGAATGGAAAGATCTGTTTGCTAGAACTTGGAAGCCATTTTTTAGCTTCATGTGTAAAAGCAATGGCACATTTCAACCACTCAACATCCAAGAAAGATTGTGGCTGAGTAATTAACGAACACATTACAATAATTAATATATAGGGTGGGTTTGGGGAGAGATATCGATCTGGGAATAGAAGTTGTATTATGTTTTAAATGTTTTGGAATATTTGATTTAAAAAAAAAACACACCAAAATGGCTAGTCCGGATGAAATAGAACCATTAAATCAATAAGACTTTTTTTAATTCAATTGTTCTATTTCATCTGGACTAGCCATTTTTGTGTTTGTTTTTTTAAAAAATAAATAAGAGTTTTCTAAGTGCTGACGTGCACACATACACATAAATGAGGAAACAAAAAGACATTTCTCTCGTACCATTGCACACATTCTTACCCTGTGGCCGTATGCCCCAAGATCTAACCACTTCTCTTTTGATAATCAGATGAGGAAGAGGAAGAGGAGGAAGAGAGCGACGAGGAGATGCCCCAGGAGTTGTCTCTCAGCTCCAACGAGTCCAGCAGCTTAACCGCCGACCCCATGGAGCCGCCACCCTCCAAGCTGGCACGGACAGACGCTCGGGGCATCTTTGTGCAAGCGCTGCCCTCCAGTTAGAGCTGCTGGAAGGGACCGATGGCTTCAACGGCCAGCTGGAGGCCAGGGCGCATCTTGCGCTGTGTTGTGCTGCCCTGCGATAAAGTTGAGCTATTCCTGTCTCCGAGTGGTATGCAACGCGCTTTCATTTCACACCTCTCCCCACTCCTCATCTGACCTGTTCCCACCCCTGGGCAGTCCAAAACAAGCCCCTCAGTTAGCAGTGTTCGCTCTACGAACCTCCTGCGGTGGTCCTGTGGGAATGCTGGGCCTGGCCCTTGCTGCTAGGGCTGTTTGGTCTCTACCTCTTCCATGCTATGCTCTGGGTTATCAGGGGTAGTGAGGAACTGGTTCAGACTTTGTGCCCCTCCTTCCATGCCCTTTATCCCTGGCTGCTTTTTCTTCTCAATGGGAGGGCGGGAGAATATCCTTGCCTGGAGTCCAGGGTGAGAGGCTCCACTCATACTGTGGGGAGTAGATGAAGCCCATGCTTTCAAGTTGTAACATTGGCCCATGTAGGGCCTTTCATTTTCTGCCTTTTGGTGAGGATAAGCAGATGCACCCTGTCCAGTGATCCTGAGCAACCAGGTCTACCTGGCTACCCAGAGGAGCCATTGTGACGGCCACCTGTCTGGTTTGGGGTGAATGTCACTGTTGTGTGGTGAGGTTTTCCTTGTGTCTGCCTGGGAGTTACCCTCAGTGCTGGCTATCTCCCTTCATTTTGTACTTCTGTTGGACACACAGGGTGAGTTTTGAGGTGCTTGGAGTGTTCAGTGTTGGATTTCAGGTGGCTCATACTAGCAACAATTGGGGCAGTTTGGGAAGAAGGTCCTGCATTCTACTCATCTCCTCTTCAGCACACTGTAGATTACTCTGTAACTGTTTTCTGTGGCAGTAGCTGAGCCCACCAGTGGATCTACCCAGCACAGCGTGTGTATTGCCCTCAGTTTATTGAGGGGAGTGAAATGATAATTTGGACAGGAGAGGCTCAGTGTAGTCACAATTGCACTTCCAAATTCCCACTCAGCTGCAATGTGTGCCTATTAATTGCGGGCATGTGCAGGCATGTGCCACCTATTGCTTCATGTTTTAGCAGGCATAAACATGAAGAGCAAGGCATCTAAAAGCAGTTAAGTGGCCCAGCAAGCAGGGCCTCTTGTGAGATGAGCAAGAGCTCTAAGCCTTCAGTATCATGGCCTGACAAGTCCAAGTTTGTAACTGAGGTCATTCTGAAATCACCAGGTACTTGAGCATAAATGGTGCAGAATTTATTCCCCCAAGAGCTCATCCTGAGCCACTGCTAAGTATAGAAGGAAAATGAACCCCACCAAAAAAAAGTCCAACTTTGCAAATGCTGCACACCTGTTTGGCTTATCCTACTGCCCTCCTTCTTCTGGTTCCTTCAGAGTTTCTCTGCTGTTTTGAGTGTTCATTTGCTTGTTTTGTACACAATGCCGAGCCTCTTGGTACTCCTGCTGAGTGGTGGTATGTCTAATGCTTGCAGCTCTTGGACAGATTTCAGCTCCGTGTTAAGAGAAGTTAGGCAATCCTCCTGCTCTTAGTCCAAAGGCAAGCTAGTTGATCCTTTTGAACTCAGCCAGTGAGGCCAGGCTCTGTAACTAGGGCGAGATACAATCCATGCAGCTTTGCATCCATTGTTCGTTGTTCCCACATGAGCTCTCAGATAATTGTGTGCTCCCATTCTGCCCATGCCAGGTCATCTTTCTACACAGTCATACAGCTGATAACTTTGAACAGCCTTTTTTGGCATATAGCATTGAAGCATTATTGTACTGGCTTGAATCAAGCATGGCTAACCCCATCTCATCCCCCCAAATGCTCTGCTTCTTGAAGTCTTCAGATGCCACTGAAAATGCAACTTGCCTTTGCAGTGCAAGAGGGGAGAACCCTGACCCATTACACAGAGGCATTCCTACTGCTGATATCTCAACTAAGGTCATTACAATGCTAGCAAGAGCAGGATAGGATAGGGCTAGTCCTCCCTGAAGTGCTTGGGAGTCCAAAGATTGCCTGTTAACATTGCAGGAAGATGGCACTCAACTGTGTACAACCCACCTTTGGCTGCACTACAGGGTGGCAAGGCTGAAGGATTTAGACAAGCCCAGTGGAAGTCAGTGGCATCATGAGAAGAAAGAAAGGAGTGGAGCAGAAACATGTCCAGGGTCAACATCAGTCGTGGTTGCAAGTATACCAAGGCTCATAGCCTACAAGAGTGGCTGCGTCCTCACCTTTTGAAGTATTTGTAGCAGAGCATGGCTCTCCAGTAGCAGTTGTAGGTTCATTCCCCAGCTAGGCTGAATTACTATAGGTTGCAGTCCTGACCTTAGCATATTGACCTGCCAAAGTCTAGAGGTGGGGCTCAAAAAACAGTGTAACAATCTATTTCCTCATTGCTGGCTTTCAGGGTCCTTTTCCTGAGCACTAGGACTGGCCTCCTTTAAACCCAAACCAATGACAGGATTGCAGACTCCCTGAAAGAAGTTCTCTATGCATGGCAACAAGAGGCAGTGCCTGAGTGTCTCTTTAGAGTTGTAGATGGGTGCCTTCTGATAGTTATCCATCCCTTCTCCTAACACATTGCATGAGTTCTTGGACATGTGTTTCTCCATCAATGTTCTCAAATGGCAGTCTGCTGACTCTTGTGGTCAGCTAGCTTGTCACATTGAGAGCTCATTTCTTGTTGGCATTTTCTGGACAAGAAGCCCCATATCCTGAGGCTATTCACATGAGGCAGATTGTCCATAGCTTTCCCGTGGTCTTTGAGGTTCTTCACTTCACATCAAACAACCAGAGAACCCACTTGCCCTCTACCCTAGGCATGATGGCATCCTATCTACAGCTGCAACTGAATAGCTGGACTGTTAGTTTTAACAACCGCGATGGCCCAGGGACCCAACTCTTGACCCAGTGGGAGAATTTTACAGCATCGGGATCAGAGACCTGCTTTCTGTGGCTGATCTTCTGCTGGGGATATTCCCTATCCAGCTGTGAATGTTACAGCAGAATGGGCTAAACAGAATCGTGCCCACTTTTTAAGCTTCTGTAAGAATAAAAAGCACCCCCAAGTCAAGACTATAGTAGTGAAGAAATACTAAAACTTGTAGCTTAGCCATGAGCCAGTGAATTTATCCTGAGGGGAGAAAACATGCAGGTGCCAACTTTTTATTTCTTTACTCCTGTAGCAAAATGCTACCTTGAAAAGATTTTTGCACATAAAGCACCTCTTAGTTTTGAATGCAACAGGTAGGCAGCATCTTCAAGGTGCCAGTGGGGTATTTTTTCCGATTGTTAAGAGGTTTCGTAGCCATTTCCCATCATTGTTTCAGAAAAGCACCTTAGTTACTATACATGCCTCTTCTGCCAGTTTCACTCATGAGACCCAGCAATGCTTTATGTTCAGATGCAATGTGCTTTGCTTCTACACTACGCTACTCTGGGATTTCTGAAATGAGCATCCAATTCCATTGTTGAATCCAGATCAGTGGAATTATTTCACATGCCTTGCTTTGTGAAGTGTGTGTGGGTATGTCTGTCAGTGAAAGAAGGGTGCATTTCCTGCCCCAACAGGGAGAAGCCAATGATCTAGGAAGGGACAGGCTATAATCAAGGTTCAAGAAATAACTAGTTTCTGTCCCAGCATTTCTGCCCTCCCCACCCTCCCCCAGACCCTGCTCTCTCAAATGTATGCAGATTGGCTTTTAGCTTTAGAGAAAGTCCTATCTTTGGTAAGGAAAATGGATCTAGTTGCTTGCAAAACTTTGCTTTCTGTGAGCTCGCTATTCCCCCTATGAACAGCGCAGAATGCTGGATCCACCAATAATCACATCGGACTCAACAACATGAACGAGCTGACCTTTGTATTTAGTTGCTGCCTTACACAACAACACGCCCCTTTTCCTCTGAACCAGGATATTCTCTCTGTCCACCAGCGGATTGGCTGCAGAGCAGCTAGGGACAGTTATTAGCAGGCCCCACTCGTTTTGGGTGCGTCAGGCTGGGAAAAGACTAGGCTCGCTGAGAACATAGTAGCCCTTGGCTTTAAACGGAAATCAGCCCTTTGTCCCCTCTCTGTGCAAGTAACCAAGCAAATTGGTTTGGTTACTTCCTGCTTTAGAGAAAAGTAATCACTCTTTTGGTTTGTAACTGAATATTAGATATTCTAGTTTTAAACAGAAAAAAATATCTGTGCTTTTATATGTAATTACTAATTCTTGTTCTATAAACCACCTAAATATTGTGAGATTGGTGAAGATAAATTACTTGATATTTTTGGGTTTTTCAACCATCATGGCCTTATTTGTTCCAATTTTTCCAGTGTTTTAAACCTGTGATATAGATGTTTATTGCAAAATCTACATATTGTATAAAATATATATTTTGTGTCAATCTTTTGTGCGGCGACAGCAGCTTTAGCTGCACTATAGACTTCAAGTGGAGTTTGAAGAGCTTTGTAGGTGTCCTGGGTCCATGAGATGGGCAGTGCCTGTGGTCAGATGATGTACGTGTGTGTAGTCTAGAGTGCAAAAGCTGTTTTCTACCTTTTGTAGTTCTTTCTTAAGAAATAAATTCAGCCGTGTTCTTTGCCTAGAATGCTGCTTGCTTACTCTTGCTGAAGTACAAGTTCGCTTTTATGCTCATCTAAGAACAGGACATGTTCCTTGGCCCTGACAAACCTAAAGGTCAAAACTCAATGTCACTTGAGCTACATATAACTGTTTAAAGGGGAAGCTTTCAACAATTAAATCATTGTTATAGGATCAGGATTTTAATATATGATATTAACTCTCAAACCACAATAAAGATACCAAATTGAGATACAATTTAAATCCCCTCTCTACAATTCCAGCAACTGGTTGGAACTATTTACATTTTGAGAACTGGACATTAAGTGCAGATCTTCCAAGAATTTGACACCACTATTACCCTCTGTTATAGTGGTTATAAATAAGGCCTTTTTCTCATGGCAATGCCAGATATCATTCACTAATGTTTATGTGTGTTTCTGATACTGCCTTTCTCCACTCAAACATCCTTATTGTCGGGTTGTTCTAGGTTTTTCGGGCTATATGGCCATGTTCTAGAGGCATTATCTCCTGATGTTTCGCCTGCATCTATGCTTGCCATAGATGCAGGTGAAACGTCAGGAGAGACTGCCTCTAGAACTGTGGTTCTCAAACTTCCTAATGCTGTGACCCCTTAATACAGTCCCTCATGTTGTGGTGACCCCCAACCATAAAATTGTTTTCGTGGCTACTTCATAACGGTCATTTTACTACTGTTATAAATCATAATGTAAATATCAGATATGCAAGATGTATTTTCATTCACTGGACCAAACTGGGCACAAATACCCAATGCAACCACATGTAAATGCTAGTGGGGTTGGGGGAGGATTGATTTTGTAATTTGGGAGTTGTAGTTGCTGGGATTTATAGTTCACCTATAATCAAAGAGCATTCTGAACTGCACCAGTGATGGATTTGAACCTAATTTGCCACACAGAACTCCCATGACCAATGGAAAACACTGGAAGGGTTTGGTGGGTGTTGACCTTGAGTTTGGGAGTTGTAGTTCACCTATATCCAGAGTGCACTGTGGACTCACACAATAGTGGATCTGAACCAAACTTGGCACAAATACTCAATGTGCACAAATGTGGACACTGGTGGAGCCTGGGGAAAATAGACCTTGACTTTTGGGAGTTGTAGTTGCTGGGATTTATAGTTCATTACAATCAAAGAACATTCTGAACTCCACCAACGATAGAATTGGCTCAAACTTCCCACATGGAATCCCCATGACCATCAGAAAATACTGTGTTTTCTGATGTTCTTTGGCGACCCCTCTAACACCCCTTCGCGACCCCTCAGGGGTCCTGACCCCCAGGTTGAGAAACACTGCTCTAGAACATGGCCATATAGCCCGAAAAACCTACAACAACCCAGTGATTCTGGCCATGAAAGCCCTCAACAATACATCCTTATTGTCCTCCTATAAAAAGTATCAAACAGAAAAAAACCAAGAAGCTCTATGTCTGGAAATAGTCCAGTGACAATATTCTTTGTATCAAAGTATAAAGAACTTGACACAACATTGGAGTCACACTGCAAAATCCCCTGTACTCTGGCATTCTGACCTATGGAAAAACACATAGAAGATAGGAGCATAGCAGTCCTGTTCTAGTGTTAATGTATAGCTGTGGTGGTTAGTCAGTAGTGATAAATTTAACATCTATAAATTTGCAACCTCCCCCCCCCCCCCCCCCCCCCAATTAAAGTTATCAATTTTGGAAGTAACACAGCATTGTACAATATTTCCGGTGGGGCCACAGATTTTCATAAGTATTTCATATACATCATGAAACTATTATTTTATTATTAGCATTATAAGTTAATTTTATTTTGGACATACTTCCTAATGAATCCCAGCAAAGGAATACATCTCTGCATCAAAGGCACAAACATGCTGCAGCTGACCGCATCTGGGACTATAATGGTTGCATGGAAGGAAAAAATGGATATTAGCAAATGAATAGTCAGCCTGCTCTTATTTTTTACTACCCCCTGGTCCAGCTGTCAAGGTAAGCTACAAAAAGCAGCCCTCAGCTCACACAGACATTTCCTGGCTTTCAGTCAATGCTTGCAAACTCTCAAGTGCAATTATTTGGAGACTTTTGGCTGTGACCCTGGACTCCCCATTGAGCCGTCTGAAGAAGAAAAAAGAAACAGTAAGAGCCAAACTCAAATTTAAATGTTTATTGCAGGAACAGAAAACCTGCTGGAGACAAATTAGGATGGGAAATAGAGGGTGTCATGTACACTTAAGAGGGGGGAAAAATCACTCCTCCAATGGGAGTGATAGTGAAGTGCCTGAAACACAGAATGACATTTAAAGAAGGGAAGGGGTTTTGGTCTCCTTATAACGGAACAAACATTGCCCTGGGATCATTCATGCTTTAGCACCAGGGGAGGGCAAACCCTGCAGAAGACTCCTTGCGGCTTCACACGGAGACAGATGCGGTGACGGTGGAGGCCCTGCTTTCTGGGGAGCGCTCTTGCTCAGCTGGGGCTTGCGCAGCCCAACTTCTAAGATGAGCCTGCAAGGAGAGGTAGGTTCTCCAGAGCAGTTTTACTCCCAGACAGTCCAACACAAGGTCAGGCGCGCAACTGTTGACTCAAAAGGGATGGGGAAATTAAAAACAACTTTGAACAAGGAGGTAGTTGAATCTGACACACATTTATGGCAGGAAATGAACTACTGATGCAAGCTTCTTTTTGAACCTGACTTCATAAGACAATCCATGTGTAGCGCTCGTTGTCCGCAAGGAATTTCAAAGAACAGCCTGCAAGGGGAAGGGGTAAGTGAGTTAGCTACATTGCACACTCCAAATCTTCATTTTTACAAAGCCTCAGGAACAGGTTGCTTACAAAAGGACAAGAAACTTCCAAACATAACATCCACCACATTTAGGAGCACCAAGTAAGTTGGCCAGAATATAAGGCAACCCTGAACGGAATTTGTGGCTCTCCCATCTCTGGAATTAAAAGTTCACATGACCAATAACTACCATTTTCCATTTCTGCACTTTTCGAATGCAAATGAGTGAGAAGAGGCAAGCACATCCAAATTTCAAGCAACCAGGCCAAAGTTGAAATAAGATTGCCCATGTCCTAGAGCAGGTCTCTTCAACCTGTAGCCCACCATGTGTTGTGGACTTCAGTTCCTAGAATTTCTGACCACTGGACAAGCTAGCTACGACTTCTTGGTGTTGGAGTCCCAAACACCCAGGTGGGCCACAAATTATGCAGGCCTGCTCTAGAGGAATTCCCCTACCATATCACCTCAAAAATCTGCTTAGACCTGATCATTTACACAGCAAGTCCTTGTCCTGAGTAGCATCAGGTACACAAAGTGTGTTACTTCGACAGAAACAGGCTGTCACATCAATACCACAAAGCCAACTAAAGCTACACAGTTTTTCAGGAAGATGCTCAAATGCCTCCAAATCAATAGCTGAGGAGAAAAGGTACCTTTATGAAGGGCCTCGTTGGTCATCCTGTTGACGTAACGGCCACTGCTCTCGGGCACCAGCCACTTCATTACCATGTCCACACAACTTTTCCGATAGGAGCTCCACACGCTGCCACTGAAAGAGAACGGGAAAGGGCCAATCCAGGTAAGTGCAGTATTTATTAAAACTTTTCAAACATATGCTGGGAGATTCTGGGATTTCTAGCCAAGATTCTCCATGGTAGTGGCAGGCTGGGAAGTCTCTGTTCGCAAGAAGATCTAGTTGCTTCATCTGGATTCACTAAAGCTGCTCTTAAGCGTGAAGGGAAGGAGAAGCAGCCTCTGTCCCTAACATAAGTTTCTCCTGGTGCTGAAGAGCAGTTGCAACGAGCCTGGACAAACATCCACTCCCAAAGTTAACAAGGAGCTGTTGTTGTATGGTGGTACTGGATACCTCCTTGAAGTCCTTGAAGTAGGTGGCACTTGATACCTATTTATGCAATGCTGTATGGTCACCAACACACAGCTAACAATGTGTTTTGTTAGGGGAGGCAACCCTTTAAAAGGCTGGGGACATCTAGCCTTCCAAATGTTGTAACTCCACTTTCCACTCGTTCTTTCCAACACAATCAATGAGATGGAAACAACTGGAGTACAAGATCATAGTACACAATGAAAATAAGCAAGTTTAACCAGGACTTGTATTCTTTTTAACTTTTTCTATGACACAGCTACATGACTGAGAATCTAAATTCAGGAATCCTAGTTGGCAATACCTCTGAGTGTTACAGGACGAAACAAATGGAACTAGTGGGAGGAAATAGCTACTATTTAGCCAGCAACTCAAATCTGTGATCACTAGGAAAGCAGCAGATATACTCCCTAGCCCATGGGTGATTTCCTTTCACCAATATAAATGCCTACCGCTCACTCGTTACTATGGGGAAATACCAATATGCTATATGCATAGCTTGTTATCGGCCCAGGGAAGATGGGAGAAAGACATAAGTTGTTAACTTCCACTAAAGACAATGAACGAGTAAGATCTGCGAGTTCAAGATCTCACACTCTTTCAACCTCTGACATTGGCAAGTGCAAATCCCATCTGAACAAATCTCACCAAGAAAAGCCTATGGTTGTCTTATGGCAGTTTTTCTTAACCTGTGGATCCCCAGGTGTTTTGGCCTTCAATGCCCAGAAATTCCCAAAAATCTTAACAGCTGGTAAACTGGCTGGGATTTCTGGGAGTAGGCCAAAACACCTGGGGACCCATAGGTTGGGAACCAGTCTTATGGTCAGTTGACATACATCAGAAGCAAGAACAACAGTGGACTGTAAATAAAAGGGGAAAACAAAGTAAGGAAAGCTGCAAGTATGAAAGGCAAAACAACTTCTGAACAAGTGGTAAAAGTAATAGAAGACAGACATGTTGGCCCATAAGTTAATTAGAAGATGGAGTGAAGAAGGCCCTTAACTTGGCACCTGAGAAAATCCACAAGGATGGTGCCTCACAAACCTCATTGGTAAGGCTGCTACAGCAGTGCAGTACAGTATAGCTCTTATAGTATAGAAAGGTTCATATGGGAGACAGCTTTCTTTAGAGCATGGCACAGAATACAGGAGACCTGCCTTACCTGGTCTGGCCTTTGACTTCAGTGAGGTCTCCCACACTGACAGTGACGAAGATGCCTGTGTTGAGATCCCACGCAACTTTGAGGCTGGTGTGATAGGTCTTTGGCCTGCAGAAAGTACCACAGTCTGTTCAGCCATACAACATTGTAAGCCAAATACCTGTCCTGACAACTGATGTATATGCAGCCTCCTGTGCTGTTGGGTCTTGCTAAGACAAATTGAACAAATCAGCATCTGCTAAAATCATAGGTCCACCCCCAGCTCAAAGAATCATAGATTTGGCAGAGACCCCCACTCGTGAACAGATCTCATGGTCAGGAAGTTTTTCCTAATGTTCAAAAGGAATATTTTTTCCTGTAATCTCTTAGATGAGATTAAATCAGAAATTCAAAGGCAAAACTGACATTAATGTGGTCTCAAAACATTTCCTCTGAACATGTGTGTAGAACAGTGATTATTTCTTACTAGTAACTGAAATAAGGCTACTAGGAAGGATTTGATGCTTATTTGAGACTTATATCATTACACATGTGCAGTTTCAGCATCTTGTGATAAATAGAAGTGGGTCGGGAAATCTTTAATGAACACCCCATGTATAGTGTGTAACCTAAAGGCACCAGACCCATGGGATCTTGGGAGCTAAACAGTGTCAGCCCTGCTTAGTATTTGGAAGGGAGATGGCTAAGGAATACCAGGTGCTATTTGGCTATATTTCAGAGGAAGGAAACGGCAAACTACTGAGTATTTCCTGCCCAAGAAAATCCTATGAAATTCATAGGGCTGCCAGAAGTGGACAGATAACCTGAAGAAACATACACAGTGTGCTTAGCTTGCTAGCTTGAGCCACATACTGAACTAAAATATACATTTTTTCACATTGTGAATTGTGGACTAAGACACATTCCTGTGCTCCTCCTTCACTAACCATCTTGACTTAGGAGACTGGTAAACACAGCTGTTACAGGCAGTCCCTAAGTTACTTACAAATGACTCATAGTTAAGACTGGGGTTGAGACAATAGGAAGAGAGAGAAATGTACCCCTAGGAAGGAAAATTCACTCCTGAAAAAGTTACCATGGCAAAAATGTGTCTCAACTGAAGCTTTAGCACCAATCCTTGTTTCCATAACAAGCCTAATTTTTCAAATCCGATTATCACAGGGACAGAAAGTGAGGTGAAATCTTCTGAACAGGGGCACAGACAACAAAACAAACACCACAAGTGTGTTAAGGCTTCCTTATATTATCCAAAGCATGCATGCGTGTATACATGTGTATGTGTGTAAAATGTACCTGTTTTGACTTACATACAAATTCAACTTAAGAGCAAACCTGCAGAAGCAATCTTGTTTGTAACTTGGGGACTGCTTATAATCAATTCTACCATCATGGAGGTTTCTACTAGTAACTGCTTGGCCAAGTAGCAATTACATATTCTTATTTGACTCTTTCTTCCAATGGGCTCAAGGTAACATGGTCTCCTGGTATCCATGCAAGAATATTTAATCAGTGAAACTCTTGGCATTTCAGCTATTACAACACACTGGCTCCCAAGGGTTATTTCAACTATTTATCTCTGGACGTATAATTCCTTTTGGAAAATGTATCCCTTCCCCATCCCGTGTCCATGTTACTCTGCTCCCTTCTGCCTCAACAACTTATGTTGTATACCAAAATCTTATAAGAGGCACATCAAATATGACATACAATCAGTAAAAGAGGTGACAAACATAAACTTAAGCAACGCTAGTAATGGACAGGACTCACCTGAGTTGTCCCTCTTCATCCGGGGAAGGGAAAGCCAGGAGCAAGAGTCCAATATTGATGATAACCTGGTTGGTTTCTGGACACACCTAGAAAGAAAGGAAAGGCAAATGGTTGAACTAGAACTCACTCACTGCTGGATTCTAGAAGTTCAGAATTAACTGGCCTGAATACTGAGCATTGAATAAATTGTGCTTGTTCCATTCTGCTGCTTCTACAGTCTGTTCAAAGCATTACTTAGGTAGCAGAACTAATAGCTAAACCATTGAGAGTGCTACACTGTCTCTGGAGAAGATGCTTAGGAATGAATTCTCCTTCCCTCCACAATAATCACCATCATCATCTATTTATAACCTGCCTCTCCCTGTGGCCCAAGATTGGGCAGAACAATGTTAAAACAAAGGGACAAACACTATCAAAATACAAGATACACAAAGTTAAAACACAGGTTAAAATGCAGATTAAGTTCAAAAGCTAAATTTGACTTGGTAACCTTGCCAGAAGAGATCATAACTCTACCCTACTCTCAGCTACGGAAAATAAAGCTTTAAGGATGAACGAGGAGGTTTTTTGAGAAATGAGAGAGATTTTAGTTTTTCTTGCTCCTCTGCTAAAGCTGAATTCTGAACATCAGCACCACTTCTAATCTGGCAAATACACCTCTTACAAAATGAGAAATAACCAGCAGCAGGAAGTCATGTACATATTTCAAAATTAAGAAATTGGGTTGATGGTTACACAGAAGAAAATGCTTTCCTTTCTTACCCTTACACTTGCAGCTTATCCCCTACCTATTTCGTATCAAAATGACTGAAACCCCACCATAGTTTATGTTCCAGTCCTGATACATAAGAAAAGACTAGAAACATTAACTGATATCTAATGTTAATGAAAGACCACATCTCAAAATGTACTTAAGGTTGTATTCCAAAAATCAGCCCAGCGCCTTTAAGCCACATGTATCATAAATACATCAATACTACTGCCATGAAAGCCCAAGTCTTCCCAAGTAACTAAGGAAAATATTTCCCACAAAAGCTAGTCAATAAAATGAAAAGGATGGCTCCCGATCTTCCCACCTTCATTTCATCATGGAGAGGTATCAAAGTAGTATTTCCAGGTAGTGCCAGAGACTCTGATGACATCACTGCAGCAATGCATGCCAACCCAAAATAGTTCAGCTATTTTATTTAAAAGAAATGTTTTAAGCTTTGTCCCAAAATGTGAACCAAAGCTGCTAAGAACCAAAAATATGATCACATGAAGTTCTTTCTCAGCTCTCAAAGGAGATGGTTATTTTTACCTTGCCATCAGCCAGGAAACCACAAGGTTCCTCAAAGGCAAGATATGGTCCCATCTGCCTCCAAATGAGGCCGGTGGTCTGATCCCGCGCCTACTGTGTGCTTACCTCCAAGATGACAATGTCATAGTCACTGAAGGAGCAGAACTGCTTAGACCATGAAGCATCGTTCCGGATCACCTCGTTAATGACATATTCAAAGTCCAGAGTCAGCTGCTCTACTGTTAAGTATTGTCCCTAGAAAGGAAAGAAGAAACACATCTGCTTCACCAGTTTGCTACAGCCTCACCCAGATGACAACCCTTAACTGTCGGGTTTACAGGACACAGCACAGGTCCCTATTTGCAAACCACCAACTTTTGAGGTTGCATTCAATAGTCCTCTCTCCCCATATTGTCCAAACACATCAGCTCTGCTCTGCTCTGCTCTATGAAATTCAGGCCATTTACAGGGTTAAGAATGAAGCAACCCTCCATACATTGCGGAACTGCAAATCCCTCAAGGACTACAAAACACATGCAATGGACTGATCAGTGTTCAAGCACATGCTAACCACTATTAGAAGTTGCCACAAATTAAAAAGCAATAGCCTCAGTTACAAGTTGCAATATATCTTTGAATTGTATCAATGGTGGACAAACCAACCAAAAAAATTACACTTTGGGAATGAGTTTTACGGGATTCTCTCCAATGCTCCAGTTTTCTAAACTCAGAGATTTTTTTTAAACCATTCATATTGTTTGATGCGTCCATGTTCTGAAGTACACACAAATGAATAAGTACGTTCCTACAGTGCAGTCACTGGAGGGCAATACAACATGCCTTTTTGAAATAATTCTATTAGCTCAGTTCAGATTTTGAGAGACATGAACAGATATTAACCCCCAAAGAGCTTGAAGTTGGAACTGTCATTTTAAGGCATTCATCAACACGCTACCCCTGATTCATGATAACTACAGGATACACAACTTTCCAAAAATAACGTCCAATTTCCAAGAGGTTAATTTCAAAGTTAAGGCTTCATGAGAGCTTGGGGAAGTTTCAATTATACTTAGAAAATTGTTTTCTGTTGTAACTATTCCAAAACTTCTCTATGGTCTATTTCTCAACAGACAGGTTGTTTTGCATATTAGACAGCATATGTTTTTTTTTCAATTTGTGAAGAATTTAATTCAAAATGAATAAAACCCCTAACCACTGCATTTAAAACAGGATATCTGCCTTCCCTGTGCATGTGAGGGGTATAGCTAAGTATATCCCTTGGGATCTTTGCCTTCCCTGTGCATGTGAGGGGTATAGCTAAGTATATCCTTGCAAGTATATTGTTTAATTTTTATTTTAATGTTCATGGTTTTAATTGTTATTTTGCTATTGTATTTTATGAAGAGGCATTGAATTGTTGCCAATTGTAAGCCACCCTGAGTCCCCCTAGAGGTTGAGAAGGGCAGGGTAAAAATGTTCGGAATAATAAATAAATAAATAAATAATTGATTGATTTTTTTTCAAGTATGTTTGCCACACCAAACAGTGAATATATATTTAAGAAGTAAACATAAAGAATTGGCACTTAAGCTTAAGATAAAAGCAAGTCATACACTGAAAGCTAAATACAATGAACAGAGCACTAAAATGCAGACAAGAAACATATCTGTACATAAAAAGCATGCTTTAAATCAATTGTTTATATAACATTTTCCTTATGAGTTTGAATCATCTTTGTTAACTATAAAGCAGGCCAACCATAAGGCTGCTAGGAAGTCTAATTTTTAAGGACTTCCAAGTCAAGAATATTCCTTTTAGTACAATTTTCTTAGAAAGCAGCCACTCTTCTTTCAATGACAGGAAGCCTGCAAAAAGTACCTGACAAACAGCCTTCTCCTTCAGCAATTTCAAATTCCTTCCTCGGAGATCTGTCACAACAAATGGCAAGGAGATCTTGTCATCTTCATACTCTGAAAGGAAGCATAGAAGCCAAGTAAAGAGTAAGTGCATAGAGTGCCAAAGAAATCGTTTTCAAGATACAGCTATTTAGAGGAAGCTTAATATTAGGAAAAATGAAGACTTCCAAAACAGCAAGAGAGCTATAGCCAAAAGAAACTGATCTCATGGAACAGGATGATCCAATGGAATCTTTTTAATACATACATACATACATACATATATATATATACTTAACAACCCAAACTTTTCAAAACAGCCCAGTAGTCACAGGTGGACCTTTCCCTTCTTTCCAAACTCAATATTACCTTTCTTGTATTTCACAGCTATGTCTCCTTCGCACTTTTGCCACATTTTGCAGAATGTCCTATCCTTTGAAGCTCAATACAAACCACAACAGTGTATTTTTTAATTGCTTGAAATACCTTTTAAAATGTTTTACACATTGCAATTGGATTTCAATACATACTTCTTTTGCTCATCATCACAATCAACAATCATTTCAATGTATATCCTCACTACCTCTGAGGATGCTTGCCATAGATGCAGGCGAAACATCAGGAGAAAATGCCTCTAGAACATGGCAATATAACCCGGAAAAACCTACAACAACCCAGTGATTCCGGCCATGAAAGCCTTTGACAATATATCCCATAATTCTGCATAAGAGTTCAGGGCAACCAAGTTTTTTATAATTTCCTGTCATCTTACATCTCAGGTTCATTAAGAGAGCGGCAAGACCAAAAGCAATGTAGAAGTTTTACAGATGGGGAGGAACCAAACCCATGTTTCCCTATATCAGTTGAGTTATATTGATAAGACATCTAGGTCTAATATTAAAAAAAACATATTCTGTGAAATCATCCTGAGAAGCAATTGAGTTACAGTGTTAGTCTTCTATGATCTCACAGATTTTGCAGTTCAACACTACAGAAAACTGCATTTGTATAAAAAAAAATCATACCTGCCTTCCAACACAAGTCAAACAACGCTCAGAAGCAAAGCTTGCTGGGTATAAGGAAAAACAGTTACATGAAACTGTATATCTTTATATCCTTCTACCATTATCCCTAGCAAAGTCCAAATGGGCATAGTCTCAGCAAATATTACCACTCAAAATTAACTTCCATTCTGATTTCAAAGGGTTAGATAATTCCCCAATATGGGATATATCAGGTTCACCTGGGAAACATCCGGTATAGGACTAAAGCAGTGACCAGTAATGCAAACTGAATTTTTCTGTTCCAGGAAAAGAAGTCAAGAACTGCAACAGCAACTGACTGACAAGGTCAGTTCCACAGGAAGGACACCCAATGCTAACATGTAGCTCAGAGAGCTGAGAGAAATCGTATTGTGTGTAAAGCTGGTCCCCATGCAATCAAACCAAATTGCTTAAAACAGCTAGAGATGCACATGGAAGACAAATCTTATCATTCCTAAATGCTAAAACTTCCCAAGAAAAGCTGGATTTTGAGTGCCGATGATGCTTATGTGATGATGGCTGCTAAAAAAATGTAAAATAAATATACATATAAATATGGAATTGAGTTCCAAGAACAGGAATATGAATCCCCATTAGGTCTATTAGCTGCTACACTAGAACAACACTACTACTTGGTCTATTTAAGCCTATGTCAGCTAGGATCCACACCTCAGCATAAATCACTTCACAGCTACGTATCAGCAAAAGATGAAGGGAATGTTTAAATTCTTATGTTAYACACWATATTTCCAGGGAAAAAAGCTCCTTGYATARTCACAYYATAGTGCTGAACTGATTTTCRAWCTTAACTGAAAAAGGGGGACCAAGCACACAACTCCCCAAGGTATRAAGTGACAAAACATTCCTAAGRCTGGAGACAAACYRTTCCCTTGAAYGAAGCAATGTGTGTCTCATACAGTGGCATTTCATTGGRAARAWACTGTATATAATCAAGTATAAGCCTAGTTTTTCWGCCCTTTTTAAGGCTGAAAAAGTCCCCCTWGGTGTATACTYGAGTCAAGGTRTTTATTACTTTACTCTGTKGTTSTTSTTSATCTTCTTSTTATTATTATTACATTTAYTATTTTACTCTATTATTATTACATTTATTATTTTACTCTATTATTATTGGAAGGATATGTAAGCACATTTACACTGAAGGTTAGAATAATGGTTTAATCAGAGTTGGGCAGTGTTATCTTAAATTACAGTTTTATGTAAAGAATCAACAACACTTAGCCTACTAATGCCTCAATTAATGTAATTGTATTTATATCTATTTTTATTTTGAAATTTACCAGTATCTGCTGCATTTCCCACCCTCGGCTTATACTCAAGTCAATCCGTTTTCCCAGTTTTCTGTAGTAAAATTAGGTGCCGCGGCTTTTATTCGGGTTGGCTTATACTCAAGTATCTATGGTATTTCTCCACCAGAAGAGCTACAGAGATTTAATACATTTGATATTCAGAGGCCCTGATCCTAGAAGATCTAATCCAATACTTTCCTTCCCCACACTTTGAGCTTTAGTTTAAAAGTCACACTCACCTTCCTCAGCCTCAGAGGAATCATTGGGCTCCAGGACATAGCGCAATTTGGTATAGTTCACATAGCCTGGCTCAGCAAGCTGGTTTTCCAGTTCAGAATGAGCACTGGGGGAGTTTTTGGGAGATCCCCCCACATCTGAAAGGCTATCTGCCGCAGAAGATGTGGAGCTGCGAGTGCCACCTCCATGCAAGCAAGTTCCTAAAGTCTTCCCAAGATCCCAAGAAGTTAATGTGCCCTGGCTTTGGGTGCCACCTGAATCAAGAAGGCATTCAAACCCATTGCCTGACTCCACTTCCATTGGGTTGGTGCCCTTGGCTTCCTTGGCCCTCCGGAAGATGTCCGCTACAAATTCCTTAGCCATAGCCACAGCGGGTGAGTCATGGTTTTCTATGTCCTGTGAAGGCACAGCAATAGGTGGTGGCTGCAATCCATCTCCACTCCGTGAAGGGCAGCTGTCTCTTTCCGGCACTTTCTCAGAGCCCACAGGGGTCTGTGGCACAAGATTTGTATGGCTACCTTCTCCAGCAGGAGAGCAGGACTGGCGACTCTGATTGTAAAGGATTTGGGAAAAGCTGTTCTCATCTGCAAGGAAACAAAAGATCCAGAAGTCTGAATGTACAGCAAATTTTTCAGCAAATCTGCATACATATTTTACAATTGCTACTAAAAGCAGAGGTTGTGGGTGAGATTTGGTGTGTGTGTGTGTGGGGGGGGGGGGGGAATTGGGTGTTTTAAAATTCATTTTTATTGTATTTATTGTATTTTAACTGATCTAAATGTGTGACCGTTAGTCACCTTGAGTCCCCTTGGGGAGGGAGGCAGGATATAAATAAAATTATTATTATTATTATTATTATTATTATTATTATTATTATTATTAACATTATTAATATTAATTTCACCGCAAGTTATTTAGCTAGTGTAATCTACTTGCACCCTATAGCAAAAGATCGAATGTATAGTGAAGATGTATGGTTACATTTAATATTCCCTGCCCCAGACCATTATAGGCTCACCCCTTTAATCTTCAAGCCTGCCTTTTGTTTATGCAGGTTTCACAATTATAAAAAAGGACATTTCATCATCATGCAAGCACAGAAATTGACTTAGCCCAGAGTCAGAATATACACATCACACAACCATTTTTATATGATCCCAAGCATCTAAAGATCTGCTGGATAGATTATCCTAACCTAGATTGAACAATACTGCAAATGTGATTTATTTGATCCAAATAAATAAATTAACCAATATCTTGATAGAAGCTAAAATGTTAATGGCTATCACCAAGGAGGGTGTTCAGCTCCCTTTCTAATCAATTCTGAGTGCACTCCAATTATTTCCTCTCATTTAAGTAAACAGCTGTCATTCAGTCCTCTCAAAGGGATCTTGCAAATGATGCTGTCTTTCTCTTATCACCATCCTATCAGAGATCTTTTCAGGATCAATGAATTTTTGGAATAAATGCAAGCTTTGCACATGTACAACGAGATTTTTAGCTGCATGGATTACATGTAAAACAATCTTCGGTGAGAAAAGGGGAAAAACATCTGTGTCCTCCACTCCTCAAAAGTAAATACTTTGGTTAAGGTTAATTTACAATATGGTGATACAGTTTTTCTGAAGCTAATTTCCCAAGTATGAATGATCTTGTTTCTCAGGACAACCAAAGTATGCACACTTTTAAACTACAACTCCGTAGGAACTGGAAATCTCATAGGATGGTACTGGGCATGCTATCCAAAGAGAAAAGAATTCATGAAGTGTCATATTGCACGCACAGTACCACAGTTTCTTACCTGATGTATGCACAGAAACAGCACAGGCCACCAAAGAGTAGCTGGTATTAAGCAGCACTACTTGGTCCTTCTTAAGTTGGAATGCTGGCTGGAATGTGGGGAATGGGTACACCACCTGGTATTTCGTGTGCAGCATGAAGCCATGCTGCAAGCACTTGGCACTGGGGTCACCTGTGCAATGTGCGCAAAAAAATGCATCAGAACCAGGAAAGACAACGTGAACACAGTGACTGGTTGAGCATCAGGAGTTGCTCTTTATAAAACACTCTTCAGGAGATTGAATTTTTTCCCAAAAGAGCCACTGTGGGACTCAGATGACCCCTTTCCAGAATCACTCTGTAAATTTACTATATAATAATAATAATAAACTTTATTTATACCCCGCTACCATCTCCCCAAGGGACTTGGTGCGGCTTACATGAGGCCGAGCCCACAACACATCAATAATAAAACAATAGCAACAAACAATAACAAAAACAGTTAAAATACATCTCATAAACTAAACTAAACTAAAATAAAGCAGTACAGTAACACAACAAGCATTTAAAACCTAAGGCTGGGCCAAATTTAAAATTTAAAAATAATGCTGGGCATGAGCAAGGTAGGATATAACTGGGATGGAAATTTTTACCTAATTACTTATACCTAAGTAATATATACTTAGGTATAAGATTAGACATTTTAGTCAAAATATCAGTCCAAAAATCTTGGGTCAGTGTAGCTACTGTACATTAACTCTTATCAAAAAAGGAGAGGAGGAGGAGGAGGAGGAATCATCATCACCTTCTCTGAGTAAAGTGGCAAAATGCAAGAGCTTTGTCCATCCTGGGAGAACTTAGAAGCAGCAGTGATCTCCTTTACTCTCTCTGCTGCGATACCACTGGCACAAAAATAGCAAAGACAGTACCACTGGTGCTTTCCCCTTTACATGGAATTACCCTTGATTAATCCATATATCATATAATAATGCATAATTCTGGCCCCAAATCCTGCCCTCAATTTATACACGATGTATACAACACTATATATGATAAGTGTTCTGACCCTCAGACTAGACCAATGTCCGAAGTTACACAGCAACACTGTGGCTTTTGGCAAATTTATTACACATCTTGAATGCCTTGCATCAAACACTGGGGCCATTAAAAGAAACATGTAGTATATTTTATATAAATAACTTCAATTGCAAACAAAGCAAAGTATTTTGAGGAAATGATGAGAAGAATATCTTGATGATAAACGAGTTAACACTTTTGGGTGCTTGTATTATTCAGAGCCCCCTGCCAAAACATAGCCATCAATATCATGGCTCACTCACCTGGATGTGCAATGGCCATATCCCTGCAGCTAGAGCAGTGTGTGAGAGGAGGCATGGCAACTGTACTAATGTAGATATCTCGATGGTTTTCATCACTCATCATCATGTTCATGAGCAGGCCATTAGCTGAACGAGTACTAATCCGGAAAAGAAGTAGTAGAAATAATTTCTATTTCCACTGTGTCTGCTCAGAATAGGTTACAAGAATGTGCAGCAACCTTCAAACGGAGAGCACTTACTAAGTTAGCAATGAGCTGTATGATCCTAACTTAACCTAACTAAAAATAAGCGACATCCATTAGCCTTTTGGGTAACAAAAAAGTTGAACATTCCTTATTTGGAATTCAAAAATACTCCAAAATCTGAAATTGTCCACATGGGTGGCTGTATGACATTTTTGCTTTTTGAAGGGCCAATGTAAACAAACTTTGAATCAAACACAAAATCATCATTAAAAATGCTGTGTATACAATTACCTTTAGGCTATGTGTACAGGAAATCCCCAAGTTACAAACCAATAATGGTGGGATTGAGTCATGGGGAGAGGCGGGTAAGAAATAAAATTATTATTATTATAGATGTATTTGTCCATAATAACATAGCACACATGCATATTAGATCCAAGTGTTTGGGATTCATCTCTGAATATCGGGCTCTTCACCATATTCAGTTTAAAATGTGGGAGTGTAATCCACCTGCTTATATATTTACAACATCTAGCAAAATACAAGATAAAATAGCCCAGAAAGCCCCAAACAGGTATACTGGATGACTACTTCTCAGAGAAACATGGAATATTCAAGTAGTAATTCTAGTCTCAGTCTCAAAACTCAAGGATTCAAGGAAAACCTACTTGAAACCAAAGACAATGACCTTGGAGGAATCACTGGGCCACTCACACACTGTCAGATAAAGGTCACTGTAGATTTCTTCATCTTGGAACAACCGAACCTGACGAACCTGAAAGAGCAACAAAATACTACTACTTGCTAGAACATAGCTAGTCTTTAGAAGAGAAATAACGAGATGCAATGAAACAACAAACTACACAGTAAAAAATATTACTCCAACATAGCCTGTTCTATCAAGCTAATGCTTGTGACACTATTTGATTCAATCAAGCTACATAATAAGGCTGACATTAATCTGCTTTCACATTGAGTTTCTGACCTACATATACAATACTATAAACTCAAGACCAGAGTTAAAGGAAACGGAACAAGGTGTTGCTATAAAAAGTGGAAATTATAACAGTGTAAACATGACTATCTGTAACCCTGTTGCGGGGCCAAGGACCAAAAGATACCCAGCTGCTCAAGCTTATTTTTAGTACTGGTTTAGAGAGAAAATAATGTGTGCCTCATGAGGACTACATACCAGTTCACTGCTATTGTAAATGTATTTTATTTATGTTAACGTCTAAATAAGATTGAACTTCCCAAAGCCAGACTAATACTGTCTGTTCGTAATGAAACACTGCGTGGAAAGACGCAAGCATAAACCACCTTGCTGGCAGTTTATAGCATCTTCTGAAGTCAATGCTTTACTGACAACTGGGTTACGGTATTTTTGTAAAATAAAATTTTGAAAAATGAAATATACACCAAATATATGGTTGTGTGCATAAATGCAGCAATATTACCAGTTTAGATTCAACGGCCCGCAACTTTGTTCAAAGCCCAAAATGCATCCCAAAATTTGCAAAAAGTATTATTAAAGATTCAATTATTTGAAATATATATAAAGGGACAAATTTTGGTGACGAAAAGCTGACACAGCTTTTTCAAAGAGAATTTAAGGCTCAATACTCATGGGTGCAGATCCAGTAGACACTTGATTGTATCCAGTGGTGTTATTCAAAATAATTAGCAACCGATTCAGTCTATTATTTTTGGAAAAATGTACGCATGTTAAACTGTCCAGGAGCTTGAGCTGGCACAGGTTTCTCTCAGAACATTTGGCTGCAAGCATGCCAATTCCAGCAACAACAGTAGGGGTGTCACTGTCTTTGTTTACTGGGGGACTCCCAAGCAGTGCATCATCAGCTCCCTACTTTTAGCCAGTGTTGGTAGCATGACAGGGTGCATCTGGCAGCTCCCAGCTCCTCCCACACAATCAGGAGAGTCCTGCGCATGCTCATGCTTCTTTCTATTATCTCCAGCGAGAGTAAGTGAGAGGTTCCTGATTTACTAGGACGGAGGATGCTGGAGCAGAGGCAAAGGAGTCATAGATTCTGTTGCAAACTACTATTTTCAAATCATCACAAGCCACAAGTCCTTCAATGAATTGCACTCATGACTCTTATAATAATGTATTATTATTTTAATTTCATATATGCTGTAAAACGTTTAACAAGCTCACAAAATTTTAACAGCGATTTTTCATTTTCTGTCCCCCAATGGATTGGCAAGCCCAATAATTTTAGCAAATGTTTTGGGTAATGAAACCACCAATTGCATCCAACTTCTATTCTGCAGAAGTATCATCTGAATGGTGCTCCGCTTGAAAAGCTCCCCTGAGCACAAGGGGGGTAATATAGAGGAGGCAATCTACAGTGAATGCAGAACTTAGGAACGACTTTTGGGGGCAACAAGATCTTAAGTTTTTTTATTGATTAAAAACAAGGAAATTAATTACTATGTTGTACAACCACCTATGTTTTACAGGTTATTTTAGTCTTTATGGGTGGGAACATATAGCTACTTACATTAAATATGCATGGTAGCGAATGACTCCCCCCCCCCAACACACACACCAATAAAAAAGGAATCCTGCACAACATACAGCATTACAAAAACCTATCCTATAATGCACCAGTTGTTGAAAGAAATGTGTGCATACTAGTCCTGACTCAGCAGTGAAGAGCGATGTAACACATTCTTCCCTAGGAAGTATGGCCTTAATGGACTCCTAGTTTCTCCTTCTTAGGAATTTCTTTAATAGTGTTATTTCTTATCAGTATTTACTGAAATCTAATTTTACTCTGGTGTGGGGAACTCACCACCCATCTGATCTTCTGGGTTCTAATTCCAACAATCCCTACCAGGCTGGCAAAATGAGAAAAAACATTGGGAATAACAGTTCAGCCAATATATATATTGCCAATATGTAACATTCTTATCATTCTATAATGTTTGGTTAATAAATAGGTAAAAAAAATAACTCATGAAAAAAATATTACAGATACCTATACTTTACCTACTTTTGAAATCTAGCCAAAACACTAAATCCAAGTCACTAAGTAAAATATTAAATGTAATTCATTATTTTGATGGAGCACAAATGTCTCAACAATGTACAGATGCTTTACAATCAGAACTATATAAAAATGTGACAACCACTGGAAACAATAGCTGGTTTTAAAGACACTTGTTTTTGGAAACCTGAAGTCCTTTGTTAGTCAGATTGGTAAACTGCAGCTTTCAGATTTCTGACAGTACAGTGGGTGATCACTTGGTGTCTGCTAGAGTTTGGTTCCAGAACCATGTCCCCATGGATACCAAAATCGATAGATGCTGAAGTCCCATTATACATGGTGGTTATTAATGCAAATGAGTGCTGGAGAGTGCCTGAAAATCTGTGAAATGGTGGGAGGCTACAGCATGGAATGCATACATATCAGTGTAGTGCTTGGCATACAACTAAATCAAGGTGTTATTTCTTGGAATTAAAAATAAATTGAGATGTGGTTGGGCAAATTTGTGGATGCATTAATAGAAAGAAAGAACCAAATGTATTTTAATTATCATGAAGACAAAAGAACAAATGTCAAGTATTTTATACTGGAAATAACTGTCACCTGGGCCTCAACTGCAGATGGAATTAAAATCCTTACAATTAACTGTCACAAACATAAAGCGCCATTTACTTGATAGGATTGCATCTGCACTTTTGCACAAAAATCACACCCATTGCCTTTTGCTGCTAAGATAAGGTAGTTTATCCTTTAAGCTCACATCTGCCTCTATAGAATTTCACCAAAACAAGAAAAGCTGTTCTTAATTCTGCAAGTCAAGCCACTTTCCACATTTTTTTACTGTTGCAGGAGGTATTACTTCATATTTGCCACGGCCCATACCATTTTTAGTTTGCTGTGGACATTGAATTCCCACCAGTAGAGATGGTAAATATAGAAGGAAAAGTCATCATCACCACTGCTGCTTGTGTAGGACAGGACATATCTTCCACATTTAGAGAAACCAAGGAATATGTGCCTGCAAAACAAAATAACAATAATAATCCAATTTCTGGTTACAGGACTCTCACAAGCCACAGATGCAATGAATCCTTTTACACCCATGAAAGTGCCCTATGACAGATCAATCAATGAATAACGCACCATAACCTTACCCTGCGCATAAGAAATGTTCATCAACAATGCTCTTCAGAGACACGCAAACCCTTGGTGGCAGCTTACGGAACAGACGAGGTGAGAGCTGTCCACTGATCTGCAGGATGTATTGAGACAATAAGACAGATTCTCTTAAACAGTTCTAATATATAAAATCAGATCTTGTATACAAAGTACCACAAAGTGGAGTAAATGGGAAACAGAACTCATCAGATGGAAATTACTGAGACTAGGATAGTGGTACAAGCAACAGGTTGGCTCTTCCTGTGACTATTGGTGCCAGTCAACTATAGGCCTCCCTATGCAAACCAGACACACTTTGAACAAAAAGAATTAATAGGACAAACAAGAAATGGACTATATTAATCATGGTGGTAGCAACTAGAGAAGTAAAGAGCCCTCAGGAAAATGTTTTCCTGCTCCATACCACCTAAAGCTTCTATTTCACTCAACAGTGAAAATCCTTTTCGAGGCTGTATGATCTAAAACTTTTGCTGGATCTTTCCCCCCTAAAGACATACTGATCTGCTGTTCAGGTTATTGTTCAAATTCAATTAATTATGAAAACCCAGCATACATTAAACGTTTTCTCACCCATTCCATAATAGCAGTTTGGTTGAAAGTGGACAACAAAAGAAACACTCTGAATTGGATGAGAAAGAAACTCAACACCGAAGTCACCACAACTTTTGGCAAGAAATCCACCCTCTCATGAAATATGGGTACACAAAATAAAATAGATAGGGGGGGGGTTCATGTCAGGAGCAGCTAGATAGGTACATTATGGTAAGTTTGTGGAGAACAGATCTGATCGATGACTAAGAATTTTCACATATACACAATAGATATCTCTGAAGAGATAATTCACTTATGAGCCATAAACATCTGGCTATAGAACAAAAATGCTTGGCTAGGTATACTTAATTTGTTCCAGCAAGGAAATTCTTGTGTTCTTGTGACAGGCTTGGCATGACAAGAGGACTTAAAAGGCTTTAAATTACCTCACCCACAACAGTATTCAACGATGGATTATTATCCTTTTGCAGTGTGTAAAAATTATTGAGACCAAATTTTAACCCATGGCAACCCTATCCCTCCCTCAATTTATATCCTGCCTTTTAGAACAAGAATTCTCTATGAGCATCAGTATATAAAACTACTATGTACCCCTTTTCAGTCCATCCCTAACCACTGTATTATCATCTCACTGTTTCCCTATCTTTCCTACAGGAACGTTGTTCCTTCCTTCACTCATATTTCCATTGGTGTACACTTATTTCCCCAATACTGTAACTGTACTGCTGCACATCCTGTATTTGCTAATTATCTTCTCTTAATCACAAATCCCTCCCTTCTACTTTTTCCACAAATATTGTGATGAATTAAGGTGAGAAAGAAAAATGAATGGTCAAAATCACCTAGTAGATTTAGTGCTAGAGTGAATTGCACTTGATGGATCTCAGTAATTCTAGCCAAGTATTTAAAATATTTTTACATATTCTTTACCAACAACAACCTATGAAGTGGCAATATACTGTCAGCCATTCACATTGGCGTATTTGACTACTGTGAAATTGATTAAAATGTTCTCCCCAGGAAATCCCTAGGTCCTACAATGTGGAAGCCGGCCACAGAGTTATTTATTTATTTATATGCAGTATTTGTATACAGCCCCTCTCAGCCTTCCGGCGACTCGAGGCGGTTTGCAAGGCAAAATTCAATGCCACCAAAAACAGTTACAATATAAAAACTTTAGCATCAATAAAATCATAACAGCTGTAATAAAACATAATCCAATAATCCAATCCATCTTGTAGTTGTGATGGAGGACCTAGAGATTCCTAGAAAAGTACTATGTCAGTATTAAGTATTCACTTTTATAATAGTGCTGCATCCCTTATTGCAGCGAATGTGGTGGTTGGACAACATTCCTTCACTTTTAGCTTGGAACTCTGCTATAAATGTGTGGCATTCACACATTACTAAAGCTATGTCTTCACACCCTCCATCCAACCACAGTTCATCTTGGGGGGACAATTACCCAGTCTTTTGATTCAACTATTTCTATTAGTATCATAATATACATACACCCTACCACCATTTGCACCCCTTCAGAATCCAAAATTGTATACATGGGTGGCTGAGATAGTGACACCTTTGCTTTCCGATGGTAGTCAACACACATTTTGTTCAATGTTTCATAAGATTCTGAACCTGTATGATCACGACCACCAATTCTCCATTTTTGCCAGTGTCACACACTCCCTTTTGTGTGCCATTTGCTCTTCCACTGTGCTTGGCTCAAGTTCTATCCCATGAGAAAAGGCAGCCCTACAACAGCTCCAGTGCCAGAGAAGGTTCAGTCTTAGCATGCTGCATGGAAACTGAAGCACCTTGCGGCACTTTTATGGATTTGATGCTTTTTGCATCAAATCCATAAAACCTTGCCCTCAGACAGGCAGGCACATCTTCATGCATTAGTTTATAACCATGCTTTTTTTTTTTAAAGTACAGATTGAATAACTCTTATGTGAAATGATTAAAACCAGAAGTTAATTGGGATTTCAGATTTTTTCATGCTTGCAATTGCATGTATATCTTGGAGATGAGACACAAAGCTAAACACAAACCTATTTGTGTTTCACATACGCATAGATTGAAAGTAATTTTATACAATATTTTATATATATTTATTCATGAAACAAAGTTGGTCCACACTGAGGTATCACAAAGCAAAGGTACCACTATCTCAGGGTGTGTCTACACTGTAGGATTAATGCAGTTTGACACCACTTTAACTATGGTAACTCAATGCAATGGAATGCTGAGACCTGTAGTTTTACAAGGTCTTTAAGCATTCTTTGTCATAGACTGTTGGTGCTATATATTTATAGCAAAATAAATAATGCCAATTTTCACAATGCCAACATCATTAGCTGTGCAGGAACACCATTTTTAAATGTGATCATATGCTGGGGATCAACATCATGGGATATTGCATCCTTTTGCATTCCTGAAAACCTAGGGTGGTTAACCTCTGAAGACAGGGAAAAGGTCAAATGGAACAGGGGCAATATCTAAATACAGTGTTCATACATCCTTACATGGTTTTCACACACTTTTGTTATTATTGTTGTTTTGTAAAAAGAAAATTCTCCATGTCAGGATGGATCTACACTGTAGAATGCTGTTTGACAGCACTTCAATAATAATATTTGTGTCTGGTTATGCTCTGCTTTTCTCCCACCACTCCCAATTTAGTGACTTCCTATCCCTTGGGTTAGAGCCATTCAAATATAATTCCGTTCTTCTTTCCTATTACATTGTTGTTCTATTCTTCCTTCTGGCCTGATATTTATTATTTACAAATTCCCTGCATAGATTCTAACATGTTAAATTATGAAGCCTTCTATAAAAACTTTTCCTTTCTTTTTTTCATAGTTTAGAAATGGTTCCCAGTCCTTGATAAAGTTTTTTTTGTGTTTTTCTTTTTTCATCATTGCTAATTTGTCAATTTCTGCTATTATAAAGACTTTAACTATCAATTCTTCTATTGTTGGGAGGTTCTGTCTTTTTCCAGAACATATACTGCTTTTGCTGCTATGATCATGTAGTGTAATACTTTATAGTTGTTTGACATTCCCAATAAAAATAATTTGGGCTCCAATTGTATCTTTGAATGAAAAATTTATTGCAGCAGAACCAAACACGAATATTGTATAGATGTTAGGAAGTATTGTATTGGTCCATGCATATATTCCTAGACTTTGAGATAGGTGTCAGGAAACTAGAACATATGCATGTGTGGTGGGATTGTAAATATGTACAAGAATTTTGGGAAATGGTTATAAGGAAAATTGATAATATTTTAAATATAGAAATTAGAAGAAATCTGTCAGAAATATCGCTACCAATTAAAAGAGATGAAGATGGAAATAAGAGGGGCAAAATTAATAGACATGCTATTAACAGAAGCTAGATTATTCATAGCAAAATATTTGAAAGGGGAAATGACAGCACAAATTGATGAATGGTATAAAGAAATCTAGAGAATGGTGCTGAATGATAAACTAACATCAAAGGGACTATGGAAAAACTGACTCTGAAAGAATCTGGAGAAGATTTTTAGAAAAAGTATGGGAAAAAGAAGATGGGAATTTACCTCTACATGAAGAACAGAACTTTTGGTGGGATTTTAGAAGAAGAAGAAATGGCTCTGGAGAAGGGGAGCATGGGGATGAAAGAGAATAAAGGAGGGGGGAATGTACAGTCATAAGAATGGTGAAGTTATGTTTTATATATATGTCTATATAATTGTAAAAATAATTAATTAATTAATTAATTAAAGGGGTAAAAGGGGTAAAAAAAAGAACTAAAACTTCCATAGCAGGGACCCTGGTAGTTAAAGTGGTGTCTAATTGGATTAATCCTACAGTGTAGATGCGCCTTCACCCGCCCATGAGGATGATTATGGAGTATGTCAAAATACACAGATCTGCCTTAGGCCCCTTGTAGAAAGCTTTATAAAATCCAGATTATTTGCTTTGAACTGGATTATATGGCAGTGTAGACTCAGATAATCCAATTCAAAGCAGATCATGTGGAATATATTTATCCATTTGCAGCTTGGGACTGCTCATGGATCTATCTCTCCAAATGTCAGCCCAGGTAGATGAAAACAATCAGCTTTTTACTATCAGCTTCAGCTGATCCACCAACTGCGCCCCTCCTAGATTTGGAGGACCTGAAAATGGTAGCCCACGTACTGATAACCTCAAGGATGGACTTCTGCAATGCAATTTACATTGGGCGACCTTTATACCAAGTTCAGAAACTCCAACTAGTTTAAAATACAGCAGCCAGATTGGTTACAAGAACATCTTGGAGTGAGCATATTATACCTATCCTAAAGTCACTCCACTGGCTGCCAATGAGTTTCCAGGCAAAGTACAAGGTGTCGATGTATTGTCGAAGGCTTTCATGGCCGGAATCACTGGGTTTTTGTAGGTTTTTTCGGGCTATATGGCCAAGTTCTAGAGGCATTCTCTCCTGACATTTCGCCTGCATCTATGCAAGCATCCTCAGAGGTAGTCAGGTCAAGTTGTTGATTTGGATCTTTGGTTTGTGTCCAGGTTACCTACAGGATCACCTTATCTAATACAATCTGCCCTACACACTTTGGTCCCATTGATCTTCCAGGGGGCGTCTGCTCCAACCAGCCAGAACCCAACTGGCAACCCTCACCTTTCCATCCACCCCAAAGCTGTGGAACGACCTGCCAGTTAAGCTGTGACAGCTAAATCAGCTGTCGGAATTTAAGGGACAAGTGAAGACCTGTCTCTTCCGACAGGTCTACCCAGACAGTCTTTAAACATAAACATGAATTTTAATGCATGTCCTTTGTTTAATCTGTTTTGCCTGTTTTAATATGTATGTCATACGAGATATATCTTAGTCTGTAACTTTGATGGAGATACATTTGAATGTATTGTAGTGTTTTTGCTGTGTTTATGTATTGTTTTGTAACCCGCCTCGAACCATGAAGAGGCGGGTAAGATTTATTATTATTGTTATTATTATATTTGAGTGGGTGTATTTGTAGTGTTTTTGCCATGTTTATGTATTGTTTTGTAACCCGCCTCGAGCCATAAGGAGAGGCGGGTAAGATTTATTATTATTATTATCATTATATTTGAGTATGTGTATTTGTAGTGATTTTACCGTGATTATGTATTGTTTTATAACCCGCCTTGAGCCATAAGGAGAGGTGGGTAAGATTTATTATTATTATTATATTATTATTATGATGTTTGAGTCTGTGTATTTGTAGTGTTTTTGCTGTGTTTATGTATTGTTTTGTAACCCGCCTCGAACCATAAGGAGAGGCAGGTAAGATTTATTATTATTATTACTATTATTATATTTGAGTGTGTGTAGTTGTAGTGTTTTTGCCGTGTTTATGTATTGTTTTGTAACCCGCCTCGCACCATAAGGAGAGGTGGGTAAGATCTATTATTATTATTATTATTATTATTATTATTATTATATTTGAGTGTGTGTTGGTTTTTTTGCCATGTTTATGTATTGTTTTGTAACCCGCCTCAAGCCATAAGGAGAGGCGGATAAGATATATTATTATTACTAGTGGTCCCCTGCCACGCGTTGCTGTGGCCCAGTCTGGTGATATGGAAAATAAAGTAATTAGAAAGTGCTGGTTTCCAATATATGTAATGTCTTTATGCTTGCGCGTAAACAGTATTTCTTGATGTTTCTTTGTCAGTGTTGATGTAGAGATTGTCTGGTTTGCCTACTCTGGAACATGCAACATACCATTGTCCTTCTTTAGGGGTCCCTTTCAAATCTATGATACTATCTCTCTCTGTGTGTGAATCATATCTATCTATCTATCTATCTATCTATCTATATCTATATCTATGGCTGGATGGCGCTCTGTCAGGAGAGCTTTGATTACATTTTCTTGCCCTGGTGAAGGGAGTTGGACTGGATGGCCTTAAGTATTTTATGTTGGTCATGGGGGTTCAGTGTGGGAAGTTTGGCCCAATTCTCCCGTTGGTGTGGTTCAGAATGGTCTTTGATTGTAGGTGAACTATAAATCCCAGTAACTACAACTCCCAAATGTCAAGGTCTA
>NW_026845477.1:147961834-147978550 GCF_025583915.1 Anolis sagrei ordinatus | reverse complement strand
TGGGCTGGTCCATGAGGTCACGAAGAGTCGGAGACGACTGAACGAATGAACAACAACAAGGGTTGTGTGAAAGGGCCCTGGGTCCATACTGCCATATATTCCAGTTTGAAGAAGATAATGTGAGATTTTATTCAGTTGTGTGGAAGGAGCCTCAGAATATCAAGGTAGATAATCCAAAATATCTGCTTTGAACTGGGTTACCAGAGTCCACACTGCCATATAATCCAGTTCAGTGTTGATTTTATACAGCTGTGTGGAAGGGGCCCCACACAACTGTATAAAATCCAGATTATCTGCTTTAAACTGGGTTATATGGCAGTGTAGACTCTGGGCCCGTCCACAAGCCATATAACCCAGAATATCAAGACAGACAATCCCACAATATCTGCTTTAAACTGGGTTCATTTATTTATTGTGTCAGGAGCGAACCAAAACAGTTGTATTGCATTAACAAACAAACAAACCACAAAGTTTGCAAGCTTGGTAGTTGATTAGATGTCCTTTGACCAGTATCTGGCCACTTGGAGTGCCTCTGGTGTTGCTGCAAGAAGGTCCTCCATTGTGCATGTGGCAGGGCTCAGGTTGCATTGCAGCAGGTGGTCAGTGGTTTGCTCCTCTCCACTCTACAAAGTGGATTCCACTTTGTAGCCCCATTTCTTAAGGTTGTCTCTGCATCTCATGGTGTGAGAGCGCAGTTTGTTCGCCTTCCAAGTCGCCCAGTTTTCTATGTGCCCAGGAGGGAGTCTCTCATTTGGTATCAGCCATTGATTGAGGTTCTGGTTTGAGCCTGCCACTTTTGGACTCTCGCTTGCTGAGTGTCTCTGTAGATCTTAGAAAACTATTTCTTGATTTAAGTTGTTGACATGCTGGCTGATACCCAAACGGGATGAGCTGGAGATGTCACTGCCTTGGTCCTTCACTATTGGTTGCTACTTCCCGGCGGATGTCAGGGTAGTGCAATACCGGCTAGACAGTGTAATTTCTCCAGTGGTGTAGGGCAGACACCCGTGTATAATGTGGCATGTCTCATTAAGAGCCACATCCACTGTTTTAGCGTGGTGAGATGTGTTCCACACTGGGCATGCATACTCAGTAGCAGAGTAGCATAGCGCAAGGGCAGATGTCTTCACTGTGTCTGGTTGTGATCCCCAGGTTGTGCCAGTCAGCTTTCGTATGATATTGTTTCTAGCACCCACTTTTTGCTTGATATTCAGGCAGTGCTTCTTGTACGTCAGAGCACGGTCCAGAGTGACTCCCAGGTATTTGGGTGCACTGCAATGCTCCAGTGGGATTCCTTCCCAGGTAATCCTCAGAGCTCGGGATGCTTGTCTGTTTTTAAGGTGAAAAGCACATGTCTGTGTTTTAGATGGATTAGGGATCAGCTGGTTTTCCCTGTAATGGGTGGTAAAGGCACCTAGAGCTACGGAGAGCTTCTGTTCTACAATCTCAAAGCTCCCTGCTTGAGCATATGATTCTATGAAATAGGAGCTCCAGGTGCTCCTGAAGCAGCCTCCCATTTTGTTTTGGCTTATTACTAAGGTGATTGACACAAATCCAATGCACACCCTAATTATGACAAGGTAATTTAGCCAAAAAGGTGAGCATTAGATTCGAGTAAATAGGGGATACTACTTAAAATTGGGTTGCGTGGACAGAGGCAGCAGCAGGTATGACCCAATGCACTCAGGGCCCTTCCACACTCCCAGAATATCAGGGCAGAAAATTCCGTATTATCTGAGTATGGACTCAGATAATTCAGTTCAAAGCAGATATTGTGGGATTTTCTGGCTTGATATTCTGAGATATAGGACTGTGTGGAAGGTCCCCCAAAAGAACTTTAAACCATATGATGATATGTATGATGATACTGCACCCTGATCCTAAATGGTGGAAACTGGCATAGTTAAAAACATTCTCAAGAGAGGCAAGCTGCTGCAGGAAGAGAGTCAAGGCGAGGTCCAGAAAAATATGAAAGCTTTCAAAGCCAGAGCTTAAAATAGCACTGGACACTATAATGTTTTTGCTTGGAATCAAGTTATTTCCTGGGACATGAGAGGCTCAAGTTTTGCTTCAAAGAAGGAAAAAGCAGTATCCCCCACCCCTGTGTGCCAGAGACCAACACTGTATTCATTTTGTTTTATGACTTTTTTTGTGAGTATCCTGGAAACTCACTGAAGACTGGCAGCCAATGGGACCACTGCTTTGATTTGCGCTGCTTTAATTTGCATAGATCTCCCAAAATCAAAGCAGTGTCTGCTCAGGCGCTAGCAGAGTTTGGAGGACAATCTCCCCTTAGCAGGAGATAGTAGTGCAAACATATTAATGACCTGTTTATGTACTCTGGAGTTGGGTCTTGGCATTAAAAAGCTCTTTCAGGGCTCATTCCTGCTTCAAATTAAATCTCACACGTAAGCTGATTTTGGAGGATTTTTGGCCCAGTAAAAGCAGGCTCTGCCCATGGCTTCACAGCATTTCTTTATCTTATAAATCAACCCAATAGCTTTGGGGAAATTACAAATGATCAGTTCCAGAGGCTCCAGGAATATTCCTGGCATCAATATTCAGAGCTGTATAAATTTGCATGACAGTCAGAGAAACCAGAACCACCTGCTTTTGTTTACAGACTGTCTCTTATTACAGAAGTCATGGTGCATCAGCGTGGAAGTGCCTGACCTCCTCCTTGAGGGACCAGAAAAGGCTGGGTAAATATGTTAGAGAACTTGGCTTTTGCTTCGCTTTACTGTCATAGCAAAAATCTGACCAAAGTGATGTTTGTCACCCATGGCCAGGACTTTCTTGTCTTACATACCGGTATGTACTCTTTTTGTGACAGTGGTGTAGCGATAGGGAAGAAACTGCTATGGCCAAAAGTCTCCCAAGCAGGAATTTATTAAAGGCGCAAACAGATTTCCATAAGGGAAGTGATACTAAAGTGTATATGAGATCAGACCAGTGACCCATTGAACCAGCATCCATTTCCCAACAGTGGCCAGGTAGATGACATGGAAAAGTGTGAAGCCAACCCGTTTAGTGATAAGATAACATAGAGGAATAAACTATTGATTTATTATTTATTTCTTTACCAAATTTATATACCGCCTTTCTCAGCCCGAAGGCAACTCAGGGTAGTTTACATTCAATGCCCCCAACAACATAAAAACAATTTAAAACATTAGCATATAAAATATAAATTCATATCAAGTCAATAAAAACAATAAAATATATATCCTCAGCCTCTCCTTACTTAAATCATTATTCAATCACATAGAATCATAGAATCAAAGAGTTGGAAGAGACCTCATGGGCCATCCAGTCCAACCCCCTGCCAAGAAGCAGGAATTGCATTCAAATCACCCCTGACAGATGCCATCCAGCCTCTGCTTAAAAGCTTCCAAAGAAGGAGCCTCCACCACACTCCGGGGCAGAGAGTTCCACTGCTGAACGGCTCTCACAGTCAGGAAGTTCTTCCTCATGTTCAGATGGAATCTCCTCTCTTGTATTTTGAAGCCATTGTTCCGCGTCCTAGTCTCCAAGGAAGCAGAAAACAAGCTTGCTCCCTCCTCCCTGTGGCTTCCTCTCACATATTTATACATGGCTATCATATCTCCTCTCAGCCTTCTCTTCTTCAGGCTAAACATGCCCAGTTCCCTAAGCCGCACCTCATAGGGCTTGTTCTCCAGACCTTGATCATTTTAGTCGCCCTCCTCTGGACACATTCCAGCTTGTCAATATCTCTCTTGAATTGAACATCATCCAGTTGTTCTGTGAGTCTGTCTCTGCCTGTTATATTACTTGAAAAATCAGGTTTTAACTTCTTTGCAAAACATTAAGAGGGCGGGGGCGATCTAATATCCCTGGGAAAGGTGTTCAACCGCCGAGGGGCCACCACTGAGAAGGCCCTGTCTTTCGTTCCTGCCAAACGCATATCCCTCCCAAGTGAAATTAGATCGGCTGCATCCCTCTTGTCCTTCTGGAAATAAGTAAAATCCTGGCTATGGGATCAGGCTTTGGGAGAGTAGGCTGACTTGCTAACGTGCTCACCTATATAGAACCAATGGACTGCCCTTGGATAATGTTTAAATCGGTGATCGCTGACTGTTTGTTGTCTGTTTTTATACTGCTTTTATATTGTTTATATGGTTTTATATTGATTATACTGCTTATATTGCTGTTTTATTATATTGTTAAATTGTATATTCATGTTTTGATGTGGGCGCCATGGGTGCCAATTTGTTAGCCGTCCTGAGTCCCTCTGCAGAGGTTGAGATAGGACGGGATATAAAAGCCCTAAATAAATAAATCTGTGAAGAAGGTGGGACCAAGAGCAGGGCCTCCTTAGACGATCTTGAACTATCTGTAAATCAGAGCATGGAAACACTACCTATTTGAACAGCAGTCCCCAGAATTTTGGAATTCTGGGACCTCTCATTCCCAAAAGTAACTTTTCTACGCATTTTCTAAGTGTAGAGCCATCATAGGTTACTTTTAGAAGTCAGCTGTGATCGCTCTACACTTAAAACAAAGCTTAGAAAGACTGATACTCTACTTCTCCATATACTTGCCCAATCCCATTTTAAAGACAGCCAGCAAAACCTCCATTTCTACTTCTTGTGGTAGCGAATTCCACAAGTGGATGAAAAATGCTTTGTTTAATTGTTTGTTTATTGGATGAAAAAATGCTTTGTTTCATTCTGTCCTGAATCTGCTACCCATCAATTTCATGGAGTGACTTTGTGCCCTGGCTTTTCCAGAGAATAAATGTCTGCCCAACATCCTGTTTTCAGTTGCAACAGCAGCAACTGTCCTGATTCTCCAAAGTTCCCTTCGGGGGATCAGTTTCCATCCTCAGTGACCCAAGTCCTGGGGATAAAAGACTCTCAAAGCACATTGTGGCCTTGAGGAGAAGAATGGATTAGAGCTGGGACAAGAATGGGAGCCAAGCTGTTTTTCCTTCTGTCTGCATCTACTCTATTAAAGCATCGGATTGTGGCGCTGTCCTGTCTCAAGCCTACAATTCTTCTCTTGGGAACACAATGGGACATTTGGTGGCTTAGGAGAGAACTGAACTCTAGCCTTACTTTGAATCTACTGAGTCCCAGGGTAGGAGTAAACTTTGTTGGTACGTAGTAGCTTCTCTTTGAAAGGCAAAGATCTGCCTGGGTAATGAATTTCAAAATTCAGCACTTGGCGACTGCAACTGGAGTCTGGAGTACAATAGAGGACACCCACCGAGGTCTTTGGGACATAAGCATAAATCAAAGGAGAGTATAAAGCTGTAGTTAGAACAGCTTGGAAGGCCCCACATTTTGTTGGTTGATAGAAGAAAGCATTGCCAGTGATATATTGATTCTAGTTAAGGAGGAGTTTTAAACATGTTTTGTATGGACACATGCCTGCAACCCAACAAGGCTTTCTAAATGGTGGGGCACTTTGCACATGCAAAGGAGTACTCAGTCCCCTTTAGTATGTAGTCATGTGTTTTCTTGGGCATTCAGGTCTGAGTGAATAGAATCAGTTGATTGAATGTGCAGCATCTAGGGGTGCATCTATATTTCATGCAGTTTCTTTAGCTTTCTTTGCCAAAAAAAACCCTCTAGTCCTATAAATCCCAAGATTGCACAGCATTAAGCCATGGGAGTTCAAGTGGTGTCAAACCATCATTCTATGATCTAGAGCAGAGCTTTCCAAACTGTGCCAGGACACACTAGTGCAGGGGTCCTCAAACTAAGGCCCGGGGGCCGAATACGGCCCTCCAGGGTCATTTACCTGGCCCTTACTCAGGGTCAACCTAAGTCTGAAACAGCTTGAAAGCACACAGCAGCAGCAACAACAATCCTATCTCATCAGCTAAAAGCAGGCACACAATTCCCATTGAAATAATATTAGTTTATATTTGTTAATGTTGTTCTTCATTTTAATTATTGTATCTATCTATCTATCTATCTATCATCTATCTATATATATATATATATAAATGCTCTGGTCATAATGAGTACCTTAAAAACAAAAGAACCAATGAATGAAATCACACCAAATTTGGCAACAAACATCTCACGACACAAGGAGTGACCATCACTCAAAAAATTATGATTTTGTTATTTGGGAGTTGTACTTCCTGGGATTTATAGTTCACCTACAATCAAAAAGCATTCTGAACTCCATCAATGATGGTATTGAACCAAACTAGGCACACAGGACTTCCGTGACTAGCAGAAAATACTGGAAGGGTTTGGTGGGCACTGACCTTGAGTTTTGGAGTTGTAGTTTCCCTACATCCAGAGAACACTGTGGACTCAAACAATGATGGATCTAGATCAAACTTGGCACAAGCACTCAATACGCCCAAATATGAACACAGATGGTTATTTGGAGGAAATAACCCTTGACATTTGGGAGTTGTAGTCACTGGAATTCACAGTTCACATACAATCAAAGAACATTCTGAACCCCACAAACGACAGAATTGGGGCAAACTTCCCACACAGAATCCCCCGTTACCAATGGAAAATACTTAAGGCCATTCAATCCAACTCCCTTCATCAGGGCAAGAAAACATAATCAAAGCCCTCCTGACAAAAAGCCATCCAGCCATCCATAGATAGATAGATAGATAGATAGATAGATAGATAGATAGATAGATAGATAGATAGATAGAGAGAGAGAGATATGATTCACACACTGAGAGATATAGTATCATAGATTTGAAAGGGACCCTTAAAGAGGGACAATGATATCTTGCATGTTCCAGGGTGGTCAAACCAGACACTCTCCACATCAACACTGACAAAGAAACAACAAGAAATACTGTTTGCCCACAAGCATAAAGAAATTACATATATTAGAAACCAACACTTTCTCATTACTTTATTTTCCAGATCAACAGACTGGACCACAGCAACACGTGGCAGGGGACAGCTAGTTGTTTATAAGATATGTGCAGTGTGCATAGGAATTCATTCCTGTTTTTTTTCTCCAAATTATAATCCGGCCCTCCAACAGTTTGAGGGACTGTGACCTGGCCCTCTGTTTAAAAAGTTTGAGGAGCCCTGATATAGGATGATAAAAACAAGGACAAATAAGATGAGCAATAACTTTTATCCTAGAGATGTGGCTATATTGAACTCCACAGTTTCACACTGATGTGGCATCAGGTTGTGTAATAGCAATTCGAATGTGAAAGGATGGTGTTTTGTTTTGTACATTTTGTTGTATGATGTACAATGATAATAAAGTTATTCTATTCTAAAAAGTGTGGGGGATAGTGGAAAAACTTTGCATGGCTTTGGGGGCAAAGCAAGTTTCTCCTGAGGAGTGGTGCCGGGCCAGCCTTCCCCCAGCTTTCCTTATGCAATAAGGCTGAAGGGAAGGAAAACAAGGCGCAGGAGACATCACATTTCTCGCCTGCCCCCCTTCCCTGCTTCCCATAAATAAGGATTGGCTCAGTCTTGGTTGCCTTTGGGGCAGGAAAGGGGAGGGCCCTCCTCTGCGCTCCTCCGGCAAAAGGAGGTCGGTGGCAGGAGGGAGAGGACCGGCAGATGGGACCTCTTTCTGTGACAAGAGGGCCATGGTGAGCCAAAGGGATGGGAGAAGGAGGAGGGAGGGAGGGAATGCCTTTCCTTTGCGTGTGGGTGCCTTTGCCACTGCACTGTACAATGAATGCAGCCTGAACGGCCAGGGCTCAGTGTCACAATGAGGACAGGGCAAGCTTGTTTTCAGTTGCTATCCAGCAGTGATTCTCAATTTTTAAGTTCTCCAGGTATTTTGGACTTTAATTCCCAGAAATCCCTGCTAGTTTAGCAGGAGTTGTGGGAGCTGAAGTCCCAAACAAATAAAGGTCCAAAGGCTGCGAAGCGGCAACTGCAGGAAAAGAGATGCCATTTGAACATTAGGAAGAACTTCCTAACGATAAGAGCTATTCAACAATGGAACTCTCTGCTTCAGAGTGTGAGGGAAGCACTTTCCTTGGAAGCTTTTAAACAGAGGCTGGATGGCCATCTATAAAGAGGGCTCTCTCTGATTGTGAGTTCCTGCATGACAGAATGGGGATAGCTGGATAACTTTTGAAGGTCTCTTTCAATGCTATGATTCTTCTTGAGTTCAAGATATTCAGAAACATACAGCCTCTGCTTCTAGAAGGTGTACAGTCAGAGGTGGCCCTAGGTAATTTTCAACAGTAAGCAAACAGTATTTTGGTGCCCCCCCCCCCCAACCAATCACTGATATATATTTTCTGTTCGTCATGGGAATCCTGTGTGCCATATTTGGTTCAATTCCATCATTGGTGGAGTTCAGAATGCTCTTTGATTGTAGGTGAACTATACATCCCAGTAACTACAACTCGCATATGTCAAGGTCTATTTTCCCATAAGAGCACCTCAAGAGCGCCCCTGGGCAAAATCAACTATACTGCAAATGCTTACTTTGCGTAATGGGTTGAGCCGCCCCTGTGTACAGTCAGTTTGTATTATTTGCAGAAAGTCATTCTCCACATGGAAGTTTGCAGTGTTTTCTTTTTTTTAGATTAATTTTTATTGAAATAATTTATAGTTACATGAAAGTGGGGGAATATTGTAAAGAAGATAGAAAAGTAGGAAATAAGCTAGAACACAAGATGATAGGGGGGGAAATGTCCAAAAATCGACCCAGAAAAAGAAAACAAAAAAAGTGGAAAAAATAAAAATTTGCAGTGTTTTCTTTATGCTTCTTCTATCTTTTATTCTCGCAGCAAGATGTAAAGAAAAATACCATAGCTGCACAGTTGTTTGATCATCTTTATTTCTCTTTTAAAACACTAACCAAAGTTGTTGGGTTTTTTTGTGTGTTTTTTTTTGTGTCTCAATTTCTGTTTTTCATCAGGAATAGATTCACCAGTCTGAATACACTGTTATGTCAGGGCAGGGAGGAGGAAGAAAGGAAGAAACTTAAGTTTCAAATATTATTTTACTTTTTCTAAATATAGAATCTAAAACAAGCAAACAGAAGTTGGATTCAGGGCCAAGATTTCTGGCCTCTTGTTTATTCTATTCAGATTCTATTCTGCTTAGAAGAGTCGTGTCTAGCAGTATGAAGCCTGACTGTTTCTATGCTTTCACAATCCGTGACATCCATTTAAGGCTATGACTAGGGTTCGGATTTCTGCCGAGCCATGGAAACCCATTGGGGGATCTTGGGCAAGTTCGCTCTCTCAGCCTGAGAGGAAGGTAAAGGCAAACCTACTTCTAAACAAAGGTTGGTGGCCCCCTATAACATATATACTATAATATCCCACAGCTGAACACCAGTATAACAGATCCCTGTATAATATATCATCAAATATTACGCCCAGTGACACGAGGCTAGAGGCTTATTGATAATATCTCTGGGCAGGATGATACTTCCTCCACAGATTTACTTTTTTCTCAAAAATCCTACCCCTGTGCCTCCAATTTGGTAGCGAGATGTAGATAGATATGTGTATGATAGAGTGAATGCTGCTTGTCTTTTAATCCTCTTTTGGTTTAAAGCTGCCACCAACTCAAGTTGCCTTAGGATTTTTAAAATGAGTTTTTGAGGTAAACATTTCCCACTTCTGTCAACACTGTTCTTCCCCTAGCTTCCAGCATGACTGTTTGGGTAAGAGATCTTTCTGTAATATTAGGATGTTGAAGATACAAAGGATTAATGATAAATTGAGGAATGATAGAGACCTTTTTTGAAAGTTAAATAGAAAAAGATTTATTTATAAAAACAGACAACTAACTACTTCAGAGAGGCATAAAACGCTTGACTTGTTACAAAAGTTCCACAGCTTGATGGTTGCTAGAATGAGTTTCTTCACTTAGTTACATACAGAGCTAATCAAACTGATCTAGCTGCTAGTAACAAAAATCCCTCACTCTACTTCAGAGAAATAGTAATGAGTTTCTGACTAACCTATCCTAGGTAGTCCCCTGAGTTATCAGCCTACTCTTCCCAGAGTTCTTCCTGCTAACTAACTCAGTCTAGAGAGCTAACCTCTTGTGCTATCTCCCACAAGAAATTAAGTTGCTGCCTGACCTTTCCTGTCAGCTAATCAGCCCCTGTCTGACACAGACTCACTCTCTCTCTGAAAACCTAGTTTCAAAAACACTTCTTCTCCCACCAGCTCCCAGTTCTCAACTCCACAGAAGCTCAAATGTTTTCCCTCCTAAGACTTGGCTCCTCCCAACTGATCTAGCCAATCCCAGGAGACCTCAAACTCCTCCCATCTTCTATCTAGCCTCACTCAAGATGGCTGCTTCCCTGGCATACCCTCTCAAAATGGAAGTTCGCCACACTGTTATTCAGGCTTCTTTTCCGGCCTACTAGGTAAGATTCACTACACCCCCCCTCCCCAGTAATATGTCTTTAAAGTCAACCTAACTCAGAAACAACTCAAAAGCACACACATTGGTTTGGAATATTTGTAACTTGACTCAAACACATGTTGCTGAGGAGCAGTTTAATAGAGACCTTGGGAAAGGACATTGCCCAAGAGGCAAAGTGGCCAGACCACTCTTTGAATGTAATGAACCTCTTGAATACATGAGAACAAAGCATTTTGTTTCATTTGGGGCCATTTAATAATGTTCCACATAGTCTGTTGAACCCTTCAGAAATGACCTGAGAGGGATCTAATATCAGACTACACAGCCATACAACCTAGAATGTTGTGGCAGAAAATCCCACAATGTCTGCTTTGAACTGGGTTATCGAGTCCACACTGCCATATAACCCAGTTCAAAGCAGATAGTGTGGGGTTTTATTCAGCTGTGTGGAAGGGGCCTGAGATCTCATCTTATCTTGGAAGCTAAAGTAGATCACAGCTGGTTAGGAAAAGTATGGGAGACTGCCAATGAAGAACAAGTGCTGTAGAAGAAGAAACTGGCAAAATCACTTCTGAGTATTCCTTGCCTAAGTATTCCTTGCCCCTTACGAACCATCAAGGACTCCAAGATCGTCTGGAGAGGCCCTGCTCTCGGTCCCGCCTTTGTCTCAAGTACGTTTGGTGGGGACAAGAGGGCCTTCTCAGTAGTGGCCCCTCGGCTATGGAACACCCTCCCTAGGGAAATTAGATCTGCTCCCTCCCTCTTTTAACGTTTCGGAGGCAAGTTAAAACATGGCTGTTTGAGCAAGAGTTTACAAATACAGAGTAGCTAATATAGGAAATCGAACGATTTGACAATGGAACTGGACAATGCTTGATAATAATGAGATGCTAATGATGTTGTTTTTATTGCTTTTGTGGTATTTTATATTGTTTAATGTTTTAATCTGTATTATGTTTTTATATGTACTGATTTGTTGGAAACCGCCTTGAGTTGCCGATTGGCTGAGAAAGGCGGCATACAAATACAGTAAAGAAACAAACAAACAAACAAATAAATAAATAAGAAAACACTATAATTAATGGAGTTTCCTAAGTACATGTGCACAAACATGACACAATTACCCCAGGCATCAGAATGACACAATAATCAGTTTATGGTTTCTGATTTCAGTAGGTCTACCCTAAATTTGATTGAAGTACCTTTGATATTTTTAATGCCAGAGGAGGAGAGATAACATAATTGATCTTTGTTACTAGATACCAAGAGGCCGTAATGTTTTTGGAACTACTCCTGGAAGTGGTTAGAAGTGATTCTATGAAATTACTCACTAAATCAATTTTAAAAATAGCTAATATATTCTAATTCCTGCATAGTCGTATTCTGGGACAGGATGAATGCCAAGCAAGGATGATCCAGGACTCTTGGCTGCTAGTAAAATACTGTTCTGTTCTTGAGAAAAGCAATCACAAGATCCCTTCCCACATAACAGAGGTTTCTGGTCTGGCCTGCTCAGATGATAAGATTGCTGAAGATATTTGATGGTTTGCATTGTTTGAAAAATAAGTGGGTTGTGAACACCAGGACCGTAGCCAGAAAAAAATTTTTCGGGAGGGGTTGAAATTTTGGGGGGGGGGTGAAAATTTCGGGGGGGGGGTTCAACCTGTAACCTGGCGGCCCTAGGTAATTTTCAACGGTAAGCAAACAGTATTTTGCCCCCCCCCCCCAACCAATCACTGATATATATTTTCTGTTCGTCGTGGGAGTTCTGTGTGCCATATTTGGTTCAATTCCATCATTGGTGTAGTTCAGAATGCTCTTTGATTGTAGGTGAACTATACATCCCAGTAACTACAACTCGCATATGTCAAGGTCTATTTTCCCCCAAGAGTGCCTCAAGAGCACCCCTGGGCAAAATCAACTATACTGCAAATGCTTACTCTGCATAATAGGTGAGCCGCCCCTGGGGGTGTTGAAACCTGCCTCCTAGCTCACGCTGAAGCAAAGAGCACAGCAGGGGGCAGAGCAGCCTTCAATAGCCTGCAGCTCCGCCCCTGTCAACCACCTCCACCAAGTCTGGCCTCCTTAATGAGAGCATTCAACACACACACACCCCAACTTGGTTGCTTCACTACATCGGCTATTGCTGCAAGTAATGACAGTGTGAATAAATTGTCAATATTTGCTTGAGATAGTGCTTACAGTTTGGTTAACCAGTTAAAATTAATGAGTAAACCAGGTTTTTTAAAAAAATCTGAAACAACCCCTAACACCCCCCCCCCCTCGCTACAGGCCTGGTGAACACCGCATATCGAGTGCATCAGGAAAGAGTGCTGATTGACAATATCTATCTTCCCTGTTGTGTCAGTCCTAAATGGGACTGTTGGAGCAGGAATGTAGCCTCGGGGGGGGGGGTGGCTTGAGGGGCTTTACGCCCCCCCCCCAAATTCTCATGATGGTCCCCGAGAAGGCCTTACTGGTACATTATTTAAACTGTTACGTTTATTCATATCATGATCTGATCACCATGCTCAATATATCCCATATGCATGGGGGTATTGGGGTAATGATACAAAAGGTTTGCTAGGGTCCCCCCCACCCCCGAATCAAACTCCTGTTGTGTCAGTCCAAAATGGGACATGTTGAAGTAGAGGTGGGAAATATCCATGTAAATCCTGGCCATTAAAAAAAAAACCCTTGTATCTATCCATCAGAGACCCCGGTGGCGCAGTAGGTTAAACCCCTGTGCCGACAGGACTGAAGACCAACAGGTCACACGTTCAAATCTAGGGAGAGGCAGATGAGCTCCCTCTATCAGTTCCAGCTCCTCATGTAGGGACATGAGAGAAGCCTCCCACAAGGATGATAAAAACATCAAATCATCTGGGCGTCCCCTGGGCAACATCCTTGCAGACAGCCAATTCTCTCACACCAGAAGCGACTTGCAGTTTCTCAAGTCGCTCCTGACATGACCAATAATAATAATAATAATAATAATAATAATAATAATAATAATAATAATAATCTATCCATCCACTATCTACCCCTTCCTCCCCTTGCAAACTGAGTGTCGCATCCTTGTTGCTTCTCTGGCTGAAGCTCAACCTTGTGAGGCTTCCAAGTTTTGTTTTATTTTTTGCATTTTCCCTCTGTTTATGCAAAAGTGGCAAGGCTGAGGAATGGTGGTCTTGCATGGTCCATTTCTGAACCGACATGCAACTCTGGCTCAATTAGCCAGCAACGCTTTACGAGGGCAGTCGCGCCTCTGTGTGCGCACTGCAAACGTAAGTGCACAGGCTGCCCTCTGTTTTCTGAGGTTTCCCCAAACTAAAGTCTTCCTTTGCTTGGTACTCCCGTGGAAGAGACAAGCCCCCCTTGTGCTTTTCAGCTCCCTTCACCCTGGCAGGCAGTGAGGCATTTCAGTCCTGTGAAGGGGCTCTGTCTCTATCCCCAGAGGAGCAGGCTTTGTGAGGAGAGGGGAAGGGGCTGCTTCCGCCATGCCTCCCCTACCCAGCCTGTTCAAACAGGGGAAGCACTGAGAGCAACACGTGTGATGGAGAAGGGCTTCTATAGAGCCCTTATTGACCAAACTCAACTTCTCTTTCCCTCCTTTCCTCCCTCCCCTCTACAGCAGCTGTGCAGTGGCGGTTTTCTCCTACTCTTGCTGGCCAGTGTGTCTCCCAGCTTCCTTCTGAAAGACCAAGAGGAAGATGAGCTGCTTCTGGCAACTACCAGGCCTACCAGGGTCACCCCTGCCCAGAATGTGTCTGGCTGCCCATCCAAATGCACCTGTCCAACAGAGGAAACGGTCGATTGTGGCGGACTTGATCTCCACATTTTCCCCAGTAATATCTCAGCTGGCATCCAGCATCTCTCACTACAGGTGAGGTGCTGTCAACGATGTGCCAGCCTTGCTTGATGTGAGAGAAAATCTCTGAAAAGTTAAGTTACGGGGGGCTACAGCTGTTAGAAACTCTCCCCTCCCCCTCCCCGGTGTCATTTTGGCTACAATATCTGGGTGTATTGGAAATACAGAAGATCAGATCAGGTGGCCAGCATTTGGATTACTTCCATACCGACTGGTGCTCATGTTAACTGCTTCCCTTCCTGGTTTTCCTTCCGCAGAATAACCTGTTGCAAGAGCTGTCCTACAATGAACTATCCCGACTGGCCAGACTGAAAACGCTCAATCTACACAACAATCACATCACCTCTGAGGGTGAGCAGAAGGCAGGGGCAGGGATCAGGGTTTTTTTTGCCATCTTGCCATCTTGGAGGTCTCCTTCCTCAGACAATACACACAATAGTTTAGAGCAGGGATCCTCAAACTAAGGCCCGGGGGCTGAATACGGCCCTCCAAGTTCATTTCTCGGCCCTCGCTCAGGATCAACCTAAGTCTGAAATGACTTGAAAGCACACAATAACAATAACAACAACAATCCTATCTCATCAGCCAAAAGCAGGCCCACACTTCCCATTGAAATACTAACAAGCCTATATTTGTTAAAATTGTTTTTCATTTTAATTATTGTATTATTTTTAAGTGTTTTTTGCACTACAAACAAGATATGCGCAGTGTTAATAGGAATTCATTCATGTTTTTTTCAAATTATAATCCGGGTCCCCAACAATTTGAGGGACTGTGACCTGGCCCTCTGTTTAAAAAGTTTGAGGACCCCTGATTTAGGAAAAGGAAAACCAGCCTTTACATCCCGCCTCGCAGTTTAAGATCATCTGGGGAGGCCCTGCTCTCGCTTCTGCCAGCGTCACAAATACGTCAGCCCGGGACAAGAGACAGGGCCTTCTTAGCTGTGGCCCCCCGCCTGTGGAACTCGCTTTCCACTGAGGTAAGATCGGCTCCATTCCTCCTGTCATTTAGGAAGAAATTGAAGTTGTGGTTCTGGGATCAGGCTTTTGGACTTTGGACATGGAATTGGATATGGAATTGACTGGAATGGTGATACGGTTATTAATACTGCTTTTTACTATTTTAATGAATGTTTTACTTATTGTTTTAATTGTTATTATATTGCTTTGTTATATGTAGTGGCATCGAATTGCTGCCAAATGTAAGCCGTCCTGAGTCCCCCTTCGGGGGTTGAGAAGGAACGGGATAGAAACACCGGAAATAAATAAATAAATAATGGCATGAAGGGCTGACATTTCTTGAGCCAAAACATTTTGCTTTTTCCAAATTAGCTGTTTCACATTATGTAACAGCTGTATTGTTGAAGGCTTTCATGGCTGGATTCACTGGGTTGCTGTGAGTTATGTTGATGTTCCAGAAGCATTCTCTCCTGACGTTTCACTCACATTATAGCAGGCATCCTCAGAGGTTGTGAGGTCAACCTCTGAGGATGTTGCACATTATGTAAGAGCTGTTAATCAGCACTCTGGTTCCTTTTCAGAGCTGGCTGTATCTTGACCAGCAGTAGAAAGGAAGTCAAGTCTGGATACTTGTTGGGCATAAAATATTTTGGGAATGGGGGTAGGAGTCCTCCAGGGTGCATACAGAGAGGAGGAATTGACGTGTTTCAAGGATTCCCCCAAACCTGGCCTCTTTCTATCCCCTTTTAAAGGTCTCCCGGATGAAGCCTTTGAGTCCCTGCCATTGCTTCAGTACATCTACCTGGCCAATAATAAGGTGAGTGAGTTTAGAGATGGGGAGAGCAGTGATGGCTGGCCTTTGTTTGAGTTTGAAAAGCAAGTCACTACATTTGTACAGGTTAGGATGCACTTGGCTCTTCAGATGGGTTGAACTTCACTACTCAAAATCCTTACTGTTGATCATTCTGTCTGAGAGATGAGTCTAAAACAGGGGCCCTCAAACTTTTAAAACAGAGGGCCAGGTCACAGTCCCTCAAACTGTTGGAGGGACAGATTATAATCTGAAAAAAGCATGAATATAATTTGAAAAGATCATGAACTTTTAAAAACAATACAATAATTAAAATGAAGAACAATTTATGTTTTGGTTTTATTCTGATATAATATGTTGTTCAGGCTTGGCCCCATGTAATCCGCTCTGAGTCCCCATTGGGGAGATGGTGGCCGGGTATAAATAAAGATTATTATTATTATTATTATTATTATTATTATTATTATTATTATTATTATATATAAGCTTATTAGTATTTCAATGGGAAGTGTGGGTCTGCTTTTGGCTGATGAGATAGAATTATTGTTGTTGTTGTTGTTGTTGTTGTTGTGTGCTTTCAAGTCATTTCAGACTTAGGTTGACCCTGAGCGAGAGCCAGGTAAGTGACCTTGGAGGGCCTTATTCAGCCCTCGGGCCTTAGTTTGAGAACTCCTGGTCTAAAACATCTGAAAAACCAAAGGCTGAGAAGCAATACATCAAAAGTATATCTACAATACACAGGGATAGCACTTT